>CAXAMN010026940.1:64381-85484 GCA_963970005.1 Durusdinium trenchii
CCATTGCTGTTAGGTCCGGTTGGAGGCCATCGCTGTGAGGTTGGAGACCATTGCTGTGAGGTTCAAGACAAATTTCATCAAATTTCCTGCTCTTTGCGTCGCCAAGGCGCTGTCGCTCTTCGCCCCAGTGGCCTTCGCTTTCACCGCCGTGGCGGCCGCCTGCGAAAGGCAAACGCCCATGGCGATCGACCGGGTCCAAGGCCGACGATCCGTGGACGAAGCGGGGCTTTGCGGACTGTTCCACCTTACCAGTGGGCACCGCTTTGCAAGGTTTGCTTCCATAGCCACATGATCATCAAGAGGGTTCACACTCCGAAAAGCGTTGCATTTTCAACTTGGTTTGGACGGTTACGGCATTGGTCGGAAACTCAACACAACGGAATGCACCTTGTCAACGAGCAACGAGTACAACGAGTGCCATGCGTGTCGGGGTGAACCGACAGTGGCCAGGGTGTGCACTTGCCTTGAACGCGCTGGTGGCGGCCTGGGGCCTAGAGGAGCAAATCGATATGGCCTAGGGCCTAGTGTTGTCCTAAGATGGTCTAAAATCCAAGATAGGGTACTGGAATGATTCAGGATAGAGACTAGGATACTCATTAGCATCATTAGAAAGGGTAGAAGCCTGTAGAATACTCCTTGCTATAGAACGTTCTCCCAAGAAAGTACACTGTTTAGCAAGGAAAGGAGAGGCCGGACGATTGGAGCATACGAGGACGCGTTGACAAGCGGACAAGCCCCTTCCAAGTCTTTTCCTGATAACCCGTGGCTTTTCACGCGAAACCTCAGCCTGGACCACTTGGATCATCCACAAACCCTGCAAAATGTTGATTCAGCAAAGCCGTGCAGGTAACCTTGAACATCGCTTACTCCCGGCTCCTGCCACTCAGCTCAGCGAAGGGCTGGTCGACATGTTCTCCTCTCCACGCCTTCGTAATGTATCAACCAAGGAAGGTGGCAAGTCCTGTGACCTTCACCGTCTTTGGCACGGCCAAGGACGGGATCGGACTTGTCTGGGGCAATCAAGCAGCTTTTCACTGTCACAGACTCCAATAATCAGCAAAGTCAAAAAAGATGGTGGCAGCCGAGGCCAAGGTTTTGAATGATTTGGGATTGTTTGATACCCTTCAGACCCGCTTTCACCAGGATGTGACGACTGCGGGCCTGTCGTTGGACATGGTTGGTGGGACAATCACGCCTTTGCAGTTGTGCGGCTACGCGACCACACTGCCACTAGTCCGAAAGCAAATGGCGGCATGTTGATCGAAATGCTCGGCTTTTCAATATGGGGTTTTTGGCCAAAGTGTGCCATCTAGGTGGAGGCCTTTTCACACACTCCCTGGTGGACTGTTTTGCTTCCAAGCCAAGACAACACACCTTTGAAGCCTAACGGAGGTCTTACACTCCGAATTCTCTGAGCTTTGGCATCTCCCGAAACACAGGTTCGGCATGGTGTACTATGACCGCGTGAAGCAACTCCAGTGAGGTTTCACGTGCGTGAAGCGCTGGCCAAGCTGAAGGTTTCGCCAGGTGAAGTCCGATTGGGTTGCTAAAAGGGCGACAAAAAGAAGGGAAAACGTCCTCAGGCAGCTTAGAGCCAGGTCAATATAGTGGTGCAGTGCTGAGCTGGGAGCTGGTAGCTGGGATCTCGCTTGGTTCATGGTGGGGACCCTCCAATGGCGGTTCCCAACTCCAGTGGCTAGATGTGTTGAGAATTTGGTCAAGATTCGGCGACCTGCCCAAAGCCGTTACCGACCACCGCAGCTTTTCAATTGCAGGAGCTCTAGATGATCGAAAGTGTCCAAGAGCGAGCAACAACCACAGATAGACCATGATGCACTCCATGCAGCTCTCTTCAGACCATCCACTTCAGTTCTCTTCAGACCATGGTTGACCATCTCCACAGCCAATGCCGTGACAACCCCCAGAGCTCCTGGCTGTTTTCGGGAGTTCCGATCTCTCCCGAGCTTGAACGCCGGAGACGGATGGAGGCAGTTCCGGAGCGACGATATGCGGGCGGCGGGCGTGAACGTGTGGAGCTGTTTGGGGTCGGGCGGTTCCAGTCAGAGCGAAGGGGTCTGATGGGTTTTGATTCGCACAATCCATAGTGAGAGAGACACTCTGAGCTGAGAATAGCCCCATGTGGATCAACAGATGAGGAAAAAAAAGAAAGAAACAAGCTCCAGTCTTGTCCTTGATCTAGTCAGATAGACTATCGGGAGATGTGCTTGGAAAGGGGGATCTGCTTGCAGAATGAATAGGGCCTAGAGTGTTGATTTGTGAGACTGATGCCATGCGCACATGAACTTCAGAAGATGAAGATCTCTGGTCTTCATTTGCCAGAAGAATCTCAGCATACCAGGCCTTGTGGGGGAGCCTCGCCCACTCAGCGGGGACAGATCCAAACCATGTGCTGCAGGTGGAGCAGTATCCTCGTGACAGGCCCGTGCGTGATGGATGTTTAGCAGAGGTTTGGGTATTTGTGTAGGACAGTCCCAGTGTGGCGGTGCTGGAATTGGGCAGCACAAGAAATAGTGAACGAAGGGAAAGCGAGGAAGATTTGATGACTTGCCTGTCCTTCTTGCCAATGCAGAGAGCTGTGAGTAGAATTGCTTTGATTTTTTGGCCTTGTGCCGCTCATTTCCCAGGCTTTTCCAAAGTTTGAGTGACACGTCTGCATGCTGCGAGGCTTCTCTCCCTGAGGCGTTACGATCCGACCCTGATTTGCATTTGGGGCTTGTTTTCGCAGTTAGTAGGTAGGGCCAGGTAGGGTTGACGCGGGGTTCCATCAATTTCAACTTTTGGCTTCGTTCGTGGTAGATGGTCATGAGCGTTTAGCGACTTTTCTATGACATCACTTCGGTATCCCGAAGGGGATGACCTTTTGCTCAGCCTCAGCGATTCCAGGAGATAGTCACCTGAGATAGTCACATAGTCCTAGGCTGATTTCCAACAGACTCCCAGTCTGAAGCTGTGTCTGAAGCTGATGGGCCACAACTCTTGTTGGTCACAACTCACAGCAATGAGAAGCAGTGGGAGAGCTTAGTCTCAAAGCATCGCGAGCTTTAGGACCAGCGTAAGTGAGCTGGCCATCTCGTTGATCGCAGCTGGGTGGCCCAGACTCGGTCTGCGTGGGAAGTCCTGAAGTGGTTCTTCAGAGAGACAGGAATTTCTTTGGGGGGACTCTTAGGACATGTCGTTTCCACGGATTTCAAGACGCTTAGAGGGTCTGAATTAGATCAGGTTGCTTGAAGAGGATAGGAGTTGTTTTCTTTCAAATTTTCAGAAGCCCAGGGCCCAGACCCATTTTTCATGTTGGTAAATATAAGCGGTTCTCAAAATCACTGCAGAAGACATTCAACCAAAACTCTTCGGGTTTTGACTGGTCTTCACCAGGTCACCATGTATGGAAGATTCGGCCAACGTTTACTTTTGGCTCATGGGTTTTTAGCATGTTCCGAACATTTCTATTCTTTGTGCTTCACGGGAATGCAACACACACACACACATGCTGTAACAAAACACAACACTCTGGGACAAAAGAACAGCCAAGGCGAAACAGGCTGGAGTTACTGGACCGAAGACTAGCACGCACTTGCAACTGGCTACCTATCCCTTGTCTGATGCCAGAGCTCCCAGCTCCATGTTTTGAAAACAAGAACATCTCACTTTGACTTGACAGCGGAAATGATCTTCCAAGACCGTTCGTGGGCCGCGTTCCTTGGTTGATCCTCCAATCGCTCAACACTTCATGTCAGGCGCCGACGAGGCGCCGAGTGCGGACTGGCATGGTGAGGGCTGTTTCGGCTGTCAGGTGTGTGGCTCTTCGGTGCAAGGTCAATTTTCCATCAAGTTAGACTGTAAAGATAGATTGTGTAGAATTCAGGGGGCGAAGGACAGACAGGCAAACTGAGGAACCATTGCAATAGGTGGTCTATCATCAGTTCAATTGTGGATTCGACTGGTTCACAATGTCTTTTGAGGCAGTCAATAGGGCTCGAGTAGCACCTCATCGTATGTGCATTTTCCAAGCCTTTCTGCAGTGCGCAAGACGACAAATAGAAGGGCCAGAAAAGTGACCTCTATACAGTTTCGTTCCGGAGCTTTCGCTGACTCCTCTGACTGAACAAGTCCAGCTAATGGTATTGTAAGATTCACGGCCAATCAATCCCAGTTGGTGATCGGTGTCCAAATGTTCCCAGTTCTTAATCTACACTTGCAGGTCAAAGAAGAGTGCCAAGCCAGAGATACAGGCACAGCTAGTCAGGGCTGGTCAGAAGAGTGAGCATCTGGACGGATGAGAGGTTTTTCGGCGAGTCGTTTGTGCCCTGACCTTTTCCAACTTCAGGGCACTTCGACTTACTTCGCTTCGACCCCTTTGGGCCCTCTTAGAGAGATGGCCTCCAATCCACGGTCCATATTTTTGCATGTTTTTGCATGGTTTCCAGTTTTTGTTTTGAACAAGCACCACCTGCTTCAGCCTGAATTGAATCTCTGCAGCGGAACTTGACATAGATTCATCAAGAACTCCATTGAGGGTCTATGTCTTCCAAGTTCTTTCCCAGTTGCACTCATAGGTTGGTAAAACCCTGACTGGGCCACCATCATCGACTGACAATGACCCTCGCAGATGGTCAGGGTCCTTCTGGGCCACAGGAACCTGCCCCAGCACAAGCAGCAAAGGGCGCTGTTGAAGCGCGGACCCCTGGACGATGGTTGGTCTTGAAAGGAGGCCTGGCCCCGGTCACACGGTTTTTAATTCAGATTTGTACGTTCAAGTCGGGTGCAGGGTTCCCCTATTTGGGGCACACCGACCTTGTATTGTGATCCTATTGTGATCCATTGTGATCCTTGTGAGCCAGGAGCATTGCCTTTGTAAAGGTCAGGGATCCAACTTTAGGTGATGCCTTTTCTTGATCCATTTGTGTGAGCCGCCCCTGATTTGAAACCAAGAAATTGAGCATTGCAGATGAGCCGAATGAGTACTTCCGCAACTGGGAAACACCTTTTTGTATAGCCGACGCCCTGTCCGTGTGGTGGCTAAGGCGCCCTTGAGCTATGGGCAGGCCAGCTTGTGTGGAGATGGGCAATTATTTCATTTCATGGCCTTAAAGTCGTCTTGACTATCTTGGCTGTCAGCATTGCCACGGAGTCCACCGACAGAGCTTGTGACACGGGGCTTCCGTCAGCCGACACCAGCCCGCTAAACCGGGGCAGGGGACTGCCGAAACCTGGGATGTTCTCGCTCCATCTTTCCGAAACCAACAACAAGCTACTAGGGGCTCCTGGCATCGCTACGAACGGAGCAAGGACGCTACGAACGGGGCTCCTGGCCGTACTACTAGGAGCATTCTTGCTACTAGTAGAAATGTCTACGGCGTGGCATCGCTCCCGATCTGACTCGACGTGGCCGGTGTGGCATCGCTCCCGATCTGCAGGTGGAGACTGGCTTGAGCGGCTTGCCAGGCCCGATCAGATCGATCCGTCGGACCAAAAGAATGATCGATCCGGGGGGTTTCATGGTGGGATGAGGCTTTGAAAGTGGATTCCAAGATTCCAAAAGAGTATTATAGTCGATTCTCTTCCCCTTCTTGCTGCTGTAGGACTTGAAAAGTCTACTGTTGGGAGGTTTGTAAAATGATGTATAATGAGATCTTGAACCATAAGTCTTGTAGGAATGTTCAGAGTCTTTGGTCCAGAATCCTTGTCCTTTTTCTGTGCCTTCAAGCTGTCAGAGCTGCCCCTTCTGCACACGGAGTGTGAACCGCTTGCCGAGAACGCAGCATTCCACGCTCCAAGGATACCCTAGAGGGCTCCTTCCCGAGTGGGAGGCGTCCGGACGGCCCAGCCTGCGGAGACGTCGCCGGTTTCAAGATGCAAACTGGAACAAGGCAGTTAGGTTTTGGAGGTGGTCTCTGAAACTGATTGTTTTTTCATGATTTTAAAACCTCTCTTCCCTGGTGGTGCATTGTTCCGGTTCTACTTGGCAGTGGAAAAGCATCACCAGGAAGGCTTCTGCAAGGCAAACCTCCCCCCCGAATCTTGCGCTGGCTGCTAGCGGGCCAGTCTTAGCGCTGCAGACGTTTGACCAGTTTGACCCACCGTCGTGTTGTTGGTGTTTCTTGAGTGTTGGAGGCCATCGCTATTGGGTTGGAGGCCATTGCTTCTCACTGCGCCTACCAATTCGGTACTCAGGCCCCCAACCGGTGCACCTCCAGGTGGGGGGTGGAGGATTCGGTGCCGCGGGAGGTGGCGATCGTCATGGCGGGTTTGGGGGGGGGCTGCCAGGTCTCTGAAAAGAATCTCCGGGGACCTGGTGGAGTTCATTCATGCTCGATCTACTCTTTCGTTCTTGGACAGATTCTAGACTATTTATGATATCACCAAGGAAGTCATGACGATCCACTCGCATTCCAAGCCACGAGCCGAAGAAGACTCCAGTTTGCTGGTGGACCTTGCCAGGCTTTGCGTTCGATGCGCCTCCCAGCAGGTTGGGATCTGAGAGGGTGGCTCTTCCATGAGCAAAGAGAGGTTTGGGGTCTTCCCTCAAATCCTCTCTCATGGGAGAGAGGCCCAGTTGAGATCTTTGATATCTGGGATCCTGAGAAAGTATGGCAATCTACTGGACCCTGCCCGACCAGAATGTGGATGAGCTTGTTTTTTGCTGCTTTCATCTGCTTTCCGAATCAGGGAGGCATCAAAATGTGATTGCAACAGCTTGCAGAGGAGGTGATATGGGGCCTACTGCTTCCTACAAGAATAATCTCTCGAAAGCCACAGTTTAGAGGACAAAGGGATTCTTGACCTTGGCGTTTTGGTGGCAGGTTTGTAAGGCACCAGAACCACCAGAACTCTCTTCTTGCTGCTTTCAGGCCAGTAGAAGCTTTCGAAGACGATGGTTTCTGGGAAGAGAGCCGTCAGCTCAGATTCTCTGGCAAATCCGCACTCTACTTGCCATGGCCTCCAACCTAATAGGGATGGCCTCCAAGCTACTTGCGATGGCCTCCAACCGATCGAACAAGACACATCAAAATGAGATGGTCACCTGGTCTGAGGCTTGCATCTATCGGCCTATGCCGGCCCAGTTTTGGGAATCGCCGGCGGCCTGGTGAGTCCAGTGCCACCGGCCCTGCATGATCCACGCTCCGCACCGGCTTCGCTGTGGCCGGGTGTCGGAGCTCCGGGCCTCGACTGGCCGGTCACCGCGGAGCCCGTCCGGGAAGCGCCACCGCTGGAGCCCCCGCCGCCTCCGGAGTCCGCTCCGGGTGGGTTGGAGCTCGAAGAGAAGCCTGAAGCAGTGCCTGAAGCCACTGCAGGTGAGAAGTTGTGGGAGAATGAGCAAGCTGTGATGATGTGATGTTTTTGAACTTGGTAACACGGGAAGCGGATATTGACCTTATCAATCAATATGAATGGTTGGTTGGGTAGGGACATATTGAGATGTGAAACATATAGTGAGGGATCCTCAATCTTATACGCCATTTTGGCTCAAGATTGGGGATTCCCTCGATTTTCTTCGCCATGCCAGCGATCCACAGCACCGAGCTTTCTGCTTGGCGTGTGGTCGCACGGCGTTGGAGACGGGGGAATCGGGGACGTGAGGCCAGTCAGTTACCCCGAGAGGAACGACTGGCCTCATTGGCGGCCCGCGGCGCGTACATCGAGGCGCAGTGGAACTCGGTGTACAGGGCACCTGATCTTCAAGCAGATTGGTGCCGAGCTTGCGCCCAGTGGACCACTTCCTGGTGCGAAGGGTGCTACGCCCGCTGTCAGCCTGGCGACGAGTTCAGCGCCATCTGCCACGCCTGTGACGGCGAACACCGTGTCTGTGACCGGTGTGAGGCACGGGCAGTGACCTGGCAGCAGGGGCATCAGCGCTACGTGGAGGAGAATGGAGAGGACCAAGAGAGCCAGGTCCAAATCCATGGGCTTGGAACCCAAACGGAAGCCCCATTCTTCCGCGAGGCCAGTGAGTCAATCAGCCTCAGCGAGCTTGGCAGCGCCCTCAACATGCCCACCGACCGCATCCGGGAGTACATCATCGCCCAGCTGCGCAGCCATGAGGCCGGATCAGCCCATGGAGGGACAACTCCAGGAACTCCTGGTCGATCGGCCCATTGTCCTCCTGAATCACCTCGTGGACCTGGGCGTCCAGACCTGTGAGGACGTCCATCACCTATGGCCCACGGGAGGTGACTTGCTCGATGAATTGGAGCGCCGGCATGGTGGTTTGGCGGCTGAAGAGGGCTTCACCATTGTCTCGTTTTGGACCCTTGCGTCCCAACGAGCGCAAGCCACCTACAAGCACCACCTCCGTGAGATCTGCATCCATCGCCAGTCAGCTGTGGCGACTTCCGCTCCTCCTCGCCCGGCGGAAGCCTCAACTGCAGTCGCTCGCCCGGTGCGGCGATTGCTGGCAACGGGGGAGGTCCGTGAACCCCCCCTCATGATGAGTTTGGCCGCCGCTGACCCGCATGTCAAGGAACAAGCAGCCAAGGTGGCCAAGGTGCAGGCCCTGTTCGAGTTGTTGGTGCAGGACTTCCTCGACCTTCATGAGTTGGGGGTGTCCAGGGCCCAGCTCCAAGACGCTACGAGGATGCAACTGTTGAAGGAGTCCATCATGCCAGCAGCCGACAGGCTCTCAGTGAACCGCCTGGGAGCACTCCTGAGCACGCTGCGACGGTGGAGGGAATTTGCCCTGCGGTTGGGGTTTGAGCTGGCTCAACCCACCGCGCTTCAGTTGAACACCTTCCTCAAAGAGGTGGCCCGTGGCGGACCTACAGCTGGCTCGGCCGTCTTTCACGCCCTCAACTGGTTCCGGGCCCAGTTTGGTGTGCAGTTCCCTCTGGATCACTGGCTGGTTCGCGGGTTCAAGCTCCTTCCAGTCGGGCACACCTCACAGCAAAAGTTGGAATTGCAACCATGGGAGTTCGTGAACATGCTTTTGAAACTTCGTCAAAGCTCAGGTACCAACTCCCTGGTGCTGGCCTTCATGCTGTGGGCTGCAGTGTCGTGCATTCGGTTTGAGCACGTGCAACGCTCCAAGTTTGACAGGAGCGAGGCCAATGCGCTGTTCTTCACCTGCTCCCAGGGCAAGGCACGGCGCCAGGGAGCCCGGCCTGCTTTCCAGTGGGCGATGCCAGACATCCCTTTTCCTGGGTTCAGCTTGGTGAAGATCGTACAGGACTTCGTCACCCTGGAGCTTTTGCCGGAGCGCAACTACCTTTGGCCGGCTTTGCAGCTGGACCCGCTGGATTTGTGGCAGGTGACTGAACACACCCCTTGGCGCCTTGACCGCAAGCTGTCACGCGGACGCTTCCTGGAGCTCCTCCGCGGGGCGCTGTTGGATCTAGGCACTGCTCCTGACCAGGCACAGACGGCGGGGTTCAATCGTCTGAGACGGTTCCTCCCGACCTTGGGGAACGTGGTTCGCCTGTCCCCTCAGGACCAGCAGGCAGTGGGCAATTGGGTTGAGATCCCCACTGGTGGGGGCCCAATCCCCAATCAGAAGTCTCGCGCCACTTGGACGATGGGCATCCACTACAGCGGCCAGAGGGCCCTCCACTCCGCCCTGGTGAAGAAGGCCTTGTTGAAGCGGTTCATGCGCCTGTACCATGCCAAGAAGGCGGAGCTCGCGTTGACCGATGAGGGCCTCCATCCACGAGACAGTTGGACGTGGGCTGAACTGGCGGCCCAGAATGAGCAGCTGGGTGACATGGGACTGAGCTCCCGGCACCGCCTGAGGCTGAGCCTGCCCCACCGCTGCCCGTTGATGACTCGGCCGCTCGTGGCTCGGCTGATGTCCGACCTGGCCCCACTGTGCAGGAGCCCTCTTCGCCACATGGGACCGAGCCTGAACCGGAAGCCCTGGACAACCAATCGGATTCGGCTACATCATCCGCTTCCTCCGATTCAGCGTCGGACGTATCCAATGAGGCCACGGACCTCGAGGGAGCCATCTCCACTGATGACGTGGCTGAGACCACGCATTGGCTGGTGCAGGGCACCAAAGTCCACCTCATCCGAGGCGAGACAGAGGGCCGTCTCCTGCCTTGGTGCCGGGACGCACCCTTTTCGCAAGATCCTGGATCTACCGGAGAAGGATTCTCCGTTGTTTCGCGCCAGCGTTTTTGCCAACGATGCTTGGCACGTATGCCCCGAGGTTTGTACCGGGCACTGGCACGAAGCTGCGGGTGGTTGAATTGACACACCCCCGCCTCGCGTATCAGGAAAAAGAATGCCTGCGCCCTGCCTCCGGTCCGTCGTTCGTTCGGGTGCGGATGGGCTTCCGCCTGTTTTGGTTAGTGCACACCTGCCCTTTTCCCCGGGGAGGGGTCCGTCCGTGGCCGGCCGCCCTTTCCTTTTTCCGTTTGTGTCCGGACGGGGTCGGGGAGGGGGCCTGCCGCCCGCTTGCACACGACTGATTGGGAAGGGAGTGGGAGCTGGTAGCGGTTTTCTTGATGGGCAACCCCCCCCGCTTTGAAGGTTTGCCACGGGAGTTTCCTTCCGGCATCCGTTCGCGGGTACGGCCTGTGTGTTTGTGATGTGTCTTTGACACCGCAACCATGGCCCAATCCAGCTTTCTCCAACGACATCGCATGCGCGTCTGAGCGGCCCGGGTGGAGCTGTGCTACCCAGACCCCCGGTAGACCATCGACGCTGCGCCATGAGCAGAGGCCATACGATCGACACGTTGCAGGATGACCGTGGCTTGGCCACCTGCTTCCAGGTCTCCAACGTCCTCCCGGAGTGGGCCGAGGCTGTGACCCGTGCCCATAAGTGGGAAACCTTGGAAGATTTCGTCTTCTCCGTGGACGAGAAGGACGTTCAGAGTGCCATCCAAGCCCTCCTGCTTCCCACAAGCCTCAAAGACAACCGGCTGGCACAGGCTCGCCTGAGAGCGGCCTACGCAGCAGGAGCTGAGGCTATTAAACAAGCCGCACAAGCAGCAAAATCATCTGATGGGGTCGACGACCCGTTGCCCGAATCCACAATGGAGCAACTCAACCGGGACTTTCGAGCGAAGTATGCCATCACGGTTGAGGCTACCCTTGAACCCAGTGACGCTCTGCGAGCCCGGGTTTACAGGGAATTCAGAAAGAAGACGATGTCGGTGGTGCCTGCCTCCCGCATCAAGTCGGTCCTCCACCAATCTACACCGAGACAGCAAGATGCAGTCAAGTTGGGCGAAGGAGTCCAGTTGGAGTTTCAGACCGAAGAAGCGCGCACCATCCGCACCGTGGTGGACTACTACTGGTCCCTACGCACACTGGCTTATGCATGGGCATGGGCAGGATTGCACCGCCAACGACGCCACGATGGCAAAGAGACTGTCTTCATTTCCCTGACAGCGGCCAACAACTATGCAGACCATGCTCTCTATAGTGCTATGGAATTCGGGCAAGGGTCTCGTTTGTGGTTGGAGCGCAACGACCTCTTGACCCGCACCAAGATGGCCAGCTACATCCGTCAGGGCTACAATGCATGGGAAGCGCTCCAAGAGGCCCTCCGTGAGACTCACCTGGAATGGCGAGCGAGTGCAATTCAGGCAGTTCCCAATGAGCCAGCCCAGCCGGGCTGCCCCGGGTGGCAGTGAGGCTGGGCCTCCTGCACCCAAGAGGCGTCAGGTGAAGCAGGACTCCCACCAGACCATCTCGATGTTGAAGGGCGGCGTCAGGTTGTGCAAGCCTTGGAATGACGGCCGTGGATGCTCAAACATGAAGTGCCCGCAGGTCCACAAGTGTGATGTCAAGCTCCCATCAGGGAAACCCTGCCAAGGCCCTCATACCCGCCTGGCCCATCCCATGGAATAGGGACAACTCCCCCCAGCAGCCTGTGTGCTGCGGGGGGTTGGGCACCCGTCCAGGCACGACACGCCTCCAGCTTCGCCTTCGGAGCCTGTGAGAAGGGTCACTATGTGCATGCCGGCGGCGCCCAACCCCACCACGCTGGCACAGCGCTTGGCAGGCGCCAAGCCAATCACTTGGCGCGGCAGGGGTGACCTTCCCCAGTTCCCATGGGGCCACCCAGTCAGAGGCACGTGGCTGGTGCTGGATCTTTGGGCAGGAGTGGGTGGCCTGTGCTTGGCATTGCTGGCTTTGGGCGTGCACATATATGCAATCAGTGCTGAGAGCGACCCTGAGGCTAGTGCCGCTGCCCTGGCCACCATGCCCAATTTGGTTCACATTGATACTGTGGAGGCCATTCGGGGTGCAGACCTCCGGCCTTTCCTTCAACGCCGCCAGGTGCGAGGAATCACCCTGGGAGGTGGTTCGCCGTGCCAGGGCAACTCCAGTTTGAACCGGGGTCGGAAAGGCTTGGCTGATCCTAGGTCTCAGCAGCCGGAACACTTGCGGCGCATCCGGGAAGAAATTTTGGCCCTACCAGAGGCCCAGTCGTGCGAAGTCATCACCTTCCTGGAGAATGTAGCCAGCATGCCCTCGACCGTGTGTGATCAATATTCCACATGGCTGGGAGCCCGCCCAGTGCTCATCGACGCTGCGTGTTGTGGGTGGGTGCATCGACGACGCCTGTATTGGGTGGCTTCACGCACTGCAGGGCTTTCGCCAACATGTACTCCACCATCCTCCTGGGTTTGGCGTGAGGACACCGAGGTTACCCACCCGGAGTTACTCTACAATGGTAAGAAACCGATCCCCACCCAGGTGTGGTGGGATGACCAATTTCGCCCACTCCTCGACCCACAGCAAGTCTTGCGCAACCAGGGGGCCGGCGCTATGCATCCCTTCACAAGGGAGTTTTACCACCCAGCTGACCGAGTCGCTCAGGCCACACCGGCCGCTGCGGCACGGTTCCATGAGGATCATCGCCGGTTCCCGCCCGCCGCTTATGAAGAGAACTCACTGTTGTGGTCTGGCGACCAATGGAGACAGCTATCCCCAGACGAGCGGTCCCAGCTGTTGGGTGTGCCAGTGGCGGCCACCCACGCAGTCCGGGGGTCGCAAGATCAAAGAACCAAGACCAGGAATTCCCTGCTGGGCAATGGTTTCCACCTTCCCAGTGTCATGGCCTTGCTGTGCTGCCTTCCCTCTATCATGGCTGCAAAGTTGATCCCACAACCTTTGGACTTTGAGGAGACCTCCTTGGTGGAACGGCTTAGTCATACCATATGGTTGCCTGGGCGCCTAGCAAATATGCCGGGACTGCTCACCTATGATGACGTCTGCAAGGAACTCCGCGCTACCTTCCCGTTCTTGGAGGAGACAAACCCGGTTTGGGGTACCACTGCACAGCGCTTGATGGCCTGTGAGCTGTCCGCGCTTCAGGCATATCCCATGTGGCGCCGCCTACGACAAGAGCCCTGGACTCTGTTGGGGCCGACCCCGGTGTGGGGCCGCGAGCGCACCGCCATCTATGCTGGGCTCACGGGGCAAAGATACGCCAGCAACTCTACAAAGGGCCTTGATCACCTTCTGCCCCCTGGGTTGGGCAAGGAGGCACACATCAGAGCCTCTTCAGTGCTTCCGTCACCGTTTGCTCCCAGCCCATGGCCGGAGCCTGATGTGGCCTTTGTCATCCAAGCAGTGGCAACATGGCAACAAGCTCTCCCGCGGTGGGCCGAGAAACTCCGGCACATCTTGCTGACAGTGGCACGAGCTGTGCAACCCTTGGAAGAGGCGCTGTCCCCCTTTCGATGCCAGAGCGCTCGGAAGGTGGCAGCTATGAAGCGACCAGCGTTTCTGGCAGCTATGGTGGCCATTCTTCGATGGCCAGACAAGCAGCTCGCCCGTGCATTGGTGGTGGGTTTCAACATCGTGGGAGAACTTGCTCATTCAGGTATTTTCCGCCCTATTGTCCAGGAGGGGAAATTGCCCTTGGAACAGTGGCTGGGCGCGGCAGCTGAGGCAGACCTAGCTCGCCTCCTCCGTTCTCGCCCTCCAGAGCATGTCCAAGACATCCTCGACTTGACACAGGAAGAGATTGAAAAAGAGTTTTGCTCCCCGCTTCGGACGGCTCGTGAGATGGATGACCTTTTCGGTGTGGGCGGTTGGAGGTTCGTTGAACGGTTTTTAATCATCCAACCTGATGGAAAGAAACGAGCCATCGACAACGCTCGGAAAAGTGGCCACAATGTTCATACCACAATGCGTGAAACCATCTCCACGGTCAATGTCGATTTTTGTGCTTCGGTTGCCCGTATGTTGCACACCGCCCTGCAATTCCCATTGGGTTCCCCCCCGGAATGGCTCGACGTCCGTCTGGGTACGGACGACCTTCCCGATGCTTACCGTGGGCTTCCGGTGACTGACGCTCACCTGCCTTTCTCCAATGTGGCAATCTTTGTCCCCGGAGTGGGTTGGCGTTTCACATGTATGTGGGGCTTGGCCTACGGCCTTGAAAGTGCGGTGGTGAACTTCAACCGGTTCCCCCAGCTCGGAATAGCTGTGACACGCCGATGCCTGTTGGGGTGTGCGGCGGCGTATTTTGATGATGAGTTGGCAGTGGAATGCATTCGAGATTCTGATGTATCCCAACGCAACCTGCAACTCGTTTTCCGTTTGTTCGGCGCACCCCCGCAGAGCGCAAAGAGTTTCGCCCCTGCACCCAACCGCCACTACTTAGGACATCTGTCCACGTGGGAGACTTTGGTATGATGGGGGTCATTCGGTTCCAACCCAAGACCTCCACCACCATGAAAGTGCAAGCCAAGCTCCACGAGGCAGTGTCCACAGCCCAACTTCGCCCGGATGATGCGGGGAAATTGCGTGGCGATCTCAACTGGTTGTTTAGCATGTGCGCCGGACACGCAGGGCGTTTTGCGGGCCCTGTGTTGGCCGCAAAGCAACACGCCACTGGTCCAGATCTGGATGCTGCTGAGGTAACCACCTTACAGCTCCTGAGCGTCATGCTCCAGCAGGCCAGGCCCAGGGATGTTGACGTGAGCTCGGCCACCAGCTCCCCCCTGGTCATCTACTCCGACGCATCATTTGAGCAGGGTATTTTGCGGATTGGCTGGGTCATCGTGACATCCCCGCCTCTCGGAGTGACATGCTTAATTCCTCCAGAGGTCACCTCGTCATGGATTGAGCGCCACCAGCAAATATACCCGGGAGAGACACTTTGTGGACTCTTGGTGCCTTGGATCCACAGTGATCTCCTACAGGGACGTGACCTCCTCTGGTTCGTAGACAACGAAGCTGCAGTTTCCTCATTGATCAAAGGGTCCAGTGGACAATGTGATGTCCATACCATTGTGCAGTTGGCTCACCTTGTTTTCCAACGACACCATATTCGGCCGTGGATCGAGTGGATCGACTCGGCTAGCAACCCGTCTGACGGGTTATCTCGGTTGGGTCTTGAGGATCTGTGGACCCAAGCCCAACCCTGGTGTGTGAAAGAAATTCCTTTCCCCACCGACCTTTTGTTTGTTGCACGGCCCTCGGACCTTCAACCTTTTCTCTCCTTATTGAACAGTGGGTGATTTTGGCATACAGTGGGTGATCAGGTATGTTCATCGAAGATGACATAACCAGCTAGTCTGTGTGTTGTTTAACCACGACTGTTTTCCCAGTGTTTTCAACACTGCTGTTCAATGTTAGGAGCGTGTGTGGTCTTGGGCCCTCCGCCCTGTGCGAAGACCTTCGTTTCTCCACGGGAAAAGAAGAGTCGTGCTTTACCGTGTGGAACCGTCCTGTATGTTTCTTATCAATCAATATGAATGGTTGGTTGGGTAGGGACATATTGAGATGTGAAACATATAGTGAGGGATCCTCAATCTTATACGCCATTTTGGCTCAAGATTGGGGATTCCCTCGATTTTCTTCCCCACCCACTACCACCCTTGACACCCTCTGCGGGTACTATAGGGTAGGGTTCGGGTTTTCCTGCATCTACCCCCTTGAGGGTGATCAGGTATGTTCATCGAAGATGACATAACCAGCTAGTCTGTGTGTTGTTTAACCACGACTGTTTTCCCAGTGTTTTCAACACTGCTGTTCAATGTTAGGAGCGTGTGTGGTCTTGGGCCCTCCGCCCTGTGCGAAGACCTTCGTTTCTCCACGGGAAAAGAAGAGTCGTGCTTTACCGTGTGGAACCGTCCTGTATGTTTCTTAAAAAAACACATAAATAAATATATATATATATATACACACATGACTTGATTCAGGTGTCCTATCCTATCTCTGCAAAGTTTTGAGCTGCAGGTGGCACCAACAACCGCTGGAGAAGGAACCGACAAAACCCATTGTCGGGCCTCCCAGATGAAGCCTATTGGGCCATGGCTGCCAAAACATGAGCTTCACGAACCTCCAACCCACACCAACCCACACCAACCCTCCAGGTCATCAAACTGTTTCCGATTTTGCCTCCAAAGTCTCCGAGCAGAAAACCCCAGCTGCAACCCTTGGGGAGCGGGGAGGTTGGCAAAACAGAAGTTTTTTGGCAGGTTTGCCACTACTCGGCTACATCTGATGCCATCTCAAGATAGAAGCAGACTTCTAGAAGCAGACTCGCCATGACCTTGTCTTTCTCCTACTCTGTGTGGGGCACAGACCTGAGCCACAAGAAAAGGACCTGAGCCACGAGGGATGCGACTGTGACAATTCCAGGGCCCGGATCTCTTTCTTGGTGGGAGTACTTGTGCTAGCGAACTTGCTGCCACGACAATTTCCATGTTTCATCCAGATGGGTGGCTCCGGATGAGTCCGGCACAGTTTTCTTGAGAAGGTGATGAGGCCCTGAAATACATTCGACGGTTTCAAGAGACTCAATTTATCCCATTTGTTCTCTGCTTGTTGGCTTAAGCTCTTTCACAGACCATACAGATCCCTCTTTTCCAATCTGCCCAGTTCCTTCAGGCCGGCCGAGAGCCTTCCAGGTTGGGGAGCTGGGTCGTGTGGGGTGGTGTGGTCGTGTGTGGTTCCAGAAGTTCCGGGAGGTAGCACGCGCAGTTGGCTCGCGGAAGGCGCTGGAATTTCTCGTTCCACTCCATACCCATCCTTTTCGTCCCGGAAGTTTGACTGACTCATGGTCTCGTTGGGGGGGATTGTCGGCAGGTGGTTCCTGGTCTTGTCGGGACACCCTCAGGAACGACCCGCACCAGTCGTTCATGAACCTTCTGGTGTTTCACCCGGCCGGATGGAAAGCTATGCGAGAGTCGGGATCTTCGGGGTCTTGTGGGGTTTTCGGTTCTGGGTCTTCCTTGTGGAGCATTGAGACTTAGCTCCAGAACCTTGAGCAGTCCAGACATGTGAGATGGGTATGTGGAGGTCCCGGAAGTGTGGAGAAGAACCTGGGAAGTGGGCTGCAGTGGTTCATGTGACTGTGGAACTATTGCAGGTGAATCTGCTTTGGTCAGTGAGCAAGTGCCTGACGGCCTCCAGGATCCAGGCACTTCCTTGCAGCCATTATAGATCTTCCAACCTGCGGCTTTTGAAAATACCCACCCTTCCTACGATGTGTTGGTGTGACATCAGAGATGTCTTGATGTGTTTGCGACCATGTGCAAGACACACACACACACATACACACACACACACACACACACACGCAACATGACACCGTGGCTTCTTTTTCTGGCCAATGGGTCAACGTCAGGTTCAAACGCAGAGACACAGAAAGACGGCCATGCCGGGTCAGGAGTCGCTGAAGCTCGCAAGGCGCACGGGGGGGAGGGGCACGGGTCGGTGCATTTCGGATGCACGGACACTGCGTTTGGGGTTGAAGGCTTTGCATCATGTGACCATGTGACAACGTTTGTTTTGGTTGATGAAAATAGATCCTCACACACGCATTGAAGGTGCCAGCACAACTCCCGGTCGAAATCTCTGAGGAGGAGAACGAGGCTGCCGCGCATGTTTCTACTTATCATTCTGGATAGCATGGGCCGAAGGGAAGACTCGGTGTATGCTTATATCCAGAGGGTGTGCTAGATGTTGCAATTTGGTTGGTACTACACAAAGAGAACGGATTTTGCCCGGGGAGACTTGTTCTTTTTGGTTTATTTGCCTGCTAAGCTCTTTGAACTTCTGGAGGGAGAAGCAGGATCGCTGCTCAACTCAAGGGCTGCTTTTGGTTGTTTTCGGTGCTGAAGCTCAATGGCCAAGGTAGAGGATGGCTGATTGAAGGTGTGCCAAGAGCCTTATGACATGCATTTTCCAAAGAACGACAAGAAAAGACACTCTTCAAGTTCTTCGATCGGCTTTCTAGTCCCGGAGATGCTGTGAAAGCTGGGAGTTATGAGGAACATCCCTCTTGTCGACTCCGACAGCTGGGCTCACGAAGGAAAAACACCTTCCGGATTCACGAAGCTGAATGATTCCAAGCAAGTCAGGCACATGAGTCGCAGCTTCCGAACAATCTTACCGAAGGAAGCTGCCCAGTTTCCTTCGGTCCAAAAAGGGGACAAGGAGAACTTCGGTCCGAAAAGGACTCTTTGAGTTCAAGATGGATGCACAGACCACCTCCCGAGACGGATCTCTGAGACGGTGCTGGCTCAAATTGCTCGATTGCTTGTTTGAGGCAGTTTGGGCTGGTCGTCAGATCGGCTCTGTTTGTTTGGTCTGATTATGCACAATCAGTCTCAGTGGCAAGCCTTTTAGATGGGAGTGTGGCGGTTTGGTTGCGGCTGGAAGCTGCAGTGTGTCTCTATGTTGGGCCTAGTGAAGTTTGAGGGTCGCTGCCAGCATTCTGGGGGTCTTCTTGCAAGTGTTGTGATTGGTGCAGGAGGCAGCCATCGTTCAAAACGGTGTAGCCCTTGCGGTGCACGATACTGTGACACTGGTGAACGTGTTTTCAGAGCGGCCGAGCAAAACGCTGCAGACCTCCGTGCCTTTCTTGGCAGACCTCAGCGGGTCCGAGGCGATTTCTACACAGTGAGCTGCGGGTTGCGGCCCACCCGTGCAAGCTGCTGTCATGGCATGCGCAAAGCATCACAAGAAGTCCGAAGCTCTTGTAAAGAAGAGGAAGCTATGACGATCACAGAAGGGAGATCCAAAAGCTGGCATCACAGCAAGGGTTCAGGCTTCCGATGATTGAAGCAGTTCTTTTCCTGCTTCGTGCTGAAGAGAGCTGACTAGCCCAACATCTTCTCCCAGCCTACTATGCCCGATTTGCCTCTTGCTCTTCAGCAAACGCTCGGAGCACCGCTTAGGCTTAGACCACCCCAAAGGAATGCAAATTGCAGCCCTTCCGAGCTGACCGCGAGGTTGCTGCGTTCATCCGCGTGAAACCTCCCACTTGTTGTAGTTTTGCACGCAATGTGTGACTATAGTAAGCCATGTGTAAACAATTATAAACAGTATATATATACACAGTATATTTAGCATTATTACTTTTATTGTTTTTGTTAATGTTTATTTAATGTTATTAATCATATATATATATACACACTATATAAGCGGCATGCATATATATATATATATACACATACATACATACACATTTGAAAAAAACATCACCCAAAAACCATTTTTAACCGATGGTTTGGGGCACGGCATCATGACCTCACACTGTAGAATCTGATTTGCAAAACATGGTAGGACAAATACATCTACCACCTAATAGCAATGGCCTCCAACCTAGAAGCGATGGCCTCCAACCTACTAGGTTTTGCTGAGTTTCTTCCACCACCACGTATTGCACGAGGTGTTTCCCAATTTTTGGCCACTTCGTCGCCACTTCAATTGCGATCCCACGAACGGGTCAGGCACATCCGGAAGGCGAGTGGGCATTTTTCTGGGGGGATTCTCGTTGTGGTTGGTGGGGAGGAAAGTCCATGGGAAAGGCAAGGTTGGATGGTTTGGGTATGGACGCCGGGATGTTGGTTTGGGTATGTGGAGCAAGGTCGCGAATCCAATTCAGACTTGATGAAGTTGCTCACCCCGGAGTGTGTCACTGGGATTTGTCAGGTGCCAAGAAGAAGTCCAAGAAAAAGAAAAAGAAGAAGCAAAAGGATGACGGTGCCGAAGAGGCTGAGGACCACCTTTCTACCATGGACACTGCAACTGCCTCTCTCGACAGGCACGAGAGAGATCTTGTTTCGACAGTATTTTGCAAGGGTTCTACTCTTCGAACCTACACAGGCGCTACGCTGGACAAAATGTGTTTGTGCACTTGTTTCTTGGATCTTGGCCCATCAAATCATCGAGTCCGGTCCTCCTTTGCAGACCGTCTCCTTCAGCTTTCATGAGAAGTGTGAACTGTGTGAACGCTGCAGGAGCCGCAAAACGAGCCTGCAAAGCAGGACGAGATGGAGGAGGAGGAGGAGGAGAAGGTTCCGGGGTCCAAATCGCAGTCTTTCCATGGATCCATATGAACCTGTTTCCGAAATGGACGTCTCCTTTCTCGGAGATTACCTTTGAAGCGGAGGCTCTTGGAATGCCGCTTTTCCAGGAAAAAGCCATTGGGGAAACTCTAGCCTACTATTTCCACCCTACCTCGACCATCCGATGCAGGTGGATGGTAGCTTGGTGGGCGCCTCAGAAAGGGGAAGCCAGCTTTCAGCCAGTTTCCGCGTGCTGGCAGAGCTGGGCATCTCAAACATGTCCCAGTCACGTGTTTGCTTGGATGTAAAGCACACATGTCGGTTGCAAACGTCGAAGATGTCCACATCGACCTGTACGATCGACCTCTGAATGCTTCCTTGGCTGTCTGGCAGTGATGCATGAGGCGGCCCACTTCTCCAAGACTCGCTTTTCAGGGCTGTCAGACTCGGAAGAGGAGGTGTGGAGATGGACCGCAATGGGTCGTCTATGGTCGTAGAAAGGTACTGGAAGCTAGGATAGAAGAGTCATGAAGACCCCCTGGGCCTTGCTGTGCTTTCGTGGACTTTTGTAATGGGCTTTGTCCCTGGTTGTGAGTGTTTGCCCAGGCCAAGCCAAAGCCTGCGGCCAAGAAGAAGGAATCGAAAGATGCCAAAGACACGAAAGCCGCTAAAGCAAAGGCCAAGACACCGGCCAAGGCATCCGCCAAGCCCGCAGCAGCTGCAAAGGCCCCTCCGGGTTCAACAGCAGCACCAGTCGCAACCAAAGCGCCTCCAGCGCAGATTCCACCTACAGCGCCAGTTGGTGTAAAGGCGCCCCCAGCACAAGTGGCGCCTACAGCTCCAGTTGCTGCAAAGGTGCCCCCAGCGCAAATAGCACCAGCA
>CAXAMN010026940.1:89330-117088 GCA_963970005.1 Durusdinium trenchii
CCAACATCAGCGGCTTCTTCAACCCATGAGAAGACTGCAGTAGAGAGCGGCAGTGGCCATGATTGGTTATTAGTTTCTTTACAATCATCCATCCCATCCAGCCATCTGAGGGATGCGATCTGTTGTCTCTGACAGAGCAGACAAGCAAGCGAATTGGGGAAGAATTTTGAGTTTCTTGCCTTGTGAGCCAATCACGAGTTCCTTCGTGGCATTTTGGACACCATACCCCAAATGGTGAGCATAGCATGCTGGAGACTGGAGATTTGAAGTTGTCCTGCAAGACCCGGGGTTTGGATCCCACAGCAGTTTTGCTCTTGGCTTACACATGAAGAGTATCTTGCCAAGTTGTGTGCATTGCTTCGCACTTATTTTGGCTCCTTTGTTTGTTCCAAGTGTTGACAACATGGAGAGAGCGAACAGATCATCGGACAACTAGGACTATGTGACTTCATTTGAAGTCCTTCACGCACATCAGCAAGATGGGCAACGGAACGAGTAGAAGCCTCCAAATCCTTCATTTTGCTCATGGAGTTCGCTGATCTAGAGTACCTTGCAGCAAAAGATAGACCAAGTAGAGTCAGCTGCAACGCACATCAGAGGCTGTAGAGTTCCAGAGCTCAAAACACCTAGGACCATATATAGGAAGACTGTTGCAGAAGACCGAGCAACATCGGCTTTTCGAGAAGGTCGGTCACAAAACATACGTTTTGAATTACGCAGTGCCTGGACTGGACTCGCCATGGCAGTGGAGGCCTGGGAGAGGTTTCAATTGATCTCAGAGATGTGAAGCCAGCCCCGAAATCAACCTCCTGGCTATGTCTTTTATATTGACGTCGGCAGGTTGTGATTTTGTTCTTCTCTGCCTCACTTGTCCACTTTCATGTCCGAACACATCCTTGCATTTCGATTTTGCATAGATAGCGACAGCGGTTCCAATTCTTCAAGCATGATTCTTTTTGCATAGCAACAGCTTTCCAAGCCAGATCACCCATAGAACCCTCAGATTCATTCACATCCCCAGCATTCTGTATGCTGACGACTTGGGTTGACGTCACACAACGACCAAGTGAAACTTCCGCCGAAGCGCGAGCGTGAGCTGCAGGATGCCCTCGAAGAGGGTGAGGTGCAGAGACATGATGAGGTGGCGAAAAAATGGTCACGTAGTGAATGGAGTGAATGGAGGGAAAGAGGATGGAGAGCAAGCTGAAGAGACAGGAGATGGAGAAGATGATGCAGAGAAAGAGGCAGAAGCAGAGCCCAAGCCGGAACGAGAGGAAGATGTGCACAAAGAAGAGAACCTGAAAGCGGAAGCGGCAGAGGAGGCGGAGGAGGAGGAAGCAGAAGAAAAGGCAGAAGGAGAGAAAGAGGCGGAGGACGAAGAGAATGTGAAAGCGGAAGGAGAAGAAGAGGCAGACGCGGAGGAAGAGGAGGTGGAAGCGGAGGAAGAGGAGGAAGCAGATGAGGAGGTGGAAGCAGAAGAGGTGGCAGGGGAGCAGGAGCTTGAAGCAGACGACGAAGAAGATTTTGAAGCTGAAAACCCAAGCCAGGAAGCAGGATATGGGGATGAAGAAGAGTGGGCAGATGAGCAACCACCTGAGCAAAAGAAGGGCTCAAAAGGCAGGCCTGAACGAAGATGTTGGAGTGTTGAGCAGACACATGGTATGGTGAACGCAGATGGGTTTAGATGCGGATGTCTGCAATGCTGGTAATAAGGACTTATCCATCGATTTAGGAGACAACAAAAACATCAAACGCCATAAAACAAGAAGCCATTAGAAACAAGTGCATCGCTTCTAGTAACAAGTGCCTTACTAGTAGTAACAAGAAGCTACTAGGAACAAGTGCCACGCTAGTAGTAACAGGTGCCTTACTAGTAGTAACAAGAAGCTATTAGAAACGAGAATTAAAAGCTTTGGTGGCGGCTTTTGCTGTTCCCTTCGGGATCGCCGAAAGACCCTGGAGACGTGGGAAGGACGTCATCTTCTGACAACTAATGTGTTACTAATAGCTTCTTGTTACTACTAGTAAGGCACCTGTTACTACTAGCGTGGCACCTGTTACTAGTAGTAACAAGAAGCTGGGGCAGAAAACTCATGAACAAACACCCCGAGATTTTTCGGCTTTCCGCTGCCAGGCGGAGGTCGTGGCAAAGCCAACGGCCACACAGAGGCCAGACGACTCATGTTGCCATTTGTCACCATGTTCGAAAGGCCACTGGATGTCCTGTCCTTTGTGAAGGAAGGATCAAGCGGATCCGTTCTTTACTTTGCATCACCTATCCGTGCAAAGTTTGCAGCAAGCTGCCTCAGTCAACGGAAAGAAACGATGTTCAACACAGGTAGGTTTCAAGGGAATTTCTTCCTGCTTTTGAAGAGGGGGAACGATCGTCATTTGGTTTTATGGATTTCGTTCTTAGTTCCACAAAGAGTAACGATCACGTGGAGTCTTCTTTCGCGGCGTAGCCACAGCCTGTCACAGCTCAACAAACTGGACATTGCCTTTTCCTAGTGGAACATTTGCTTCATGTCTGAAGTCAGATGTGGCTCAACCAACAAGACCCAAGTGGTTTTTGTGTCCATTTTTCCTTTTGCCGACGGGTTATATGATATATATGCTGTAGCTCAACTGCAGATGTTTGATAATGACGTTATTCGAGCCTTTCCACTTCATCTTCTACATCAGTTTTTCTCCAAAAACATCCTCATTTTGCACAGACTCTGGAGTCTAAAAACGAGCTCTTAGTCTTCCCGGCTCTTCCATGAAGTGAAAGACTTAATGGGCAACTCTCCAATGCCCCATGGTCAAACCAACGCCACCGTTTCCTCAAATTGGAAGCATGACGATCCGAAGCAACCACTTTCTGCCGACCAGGTGTGGCCCTCACTGCCTGCGAGGCTTTCCCTGCAAGGGCGAATGGGTGTTGTACGAAGCAGTAAAAGGATCTCCAATTCATTTCAACCTTGTGCTTACTAAGCTCGGATTAACAGGCTTACTAAGCTCGGATTCTTTCGTCAAGGGGATTCCTTTCTTAATTGGTGCAATCAAAAAGAAAAAGAGGTTGGAGCGTTTTCTTTTCTCAGTGGGACGGGGCACTGAACCTCAGTACCTAGTAGTTGGGAATCTCCTGATGAGATCGAAGGCAGGAATGCGTTCTGAGGGAATCTCCCATGGCCGAAAGCAACGGCCATGAAGTTGAAAGAAACAATGAGTAGTATCTTCTTGTTACTAGTAGCTTCTTGTTCCTAGTAGCGATGGCTCCAACCTACTGCGATGGCCTCCACCTAATAGCGTCCTTGCTACTAATTCAGAAAACAAGGAAAGCTTTATTGTTACTAGTAGCGATGGCCTCCAACCAAATAGTGATGGCCTCCAACCTAATAGCGATGATGGCGTCCACCTAGTAGCTTCTTGCTAGTAGTAGGGGGAGATGAGCAGTACCAAATTTCACAAGCTGGGGTGTTCTTTTTGGATCTGAGTGGTTTATGGCCATGAAAGAAACCTCCAGGAACCGTTTGTTCGCAACCTCCGATTTCCATGATTTTGTGAGTTCCAGCTACATCCCCCCAGTTGAAGCTTATTTCAGATCAGGTCCCCTGCCTCCAAAGACCGAAAGGAGTTAATATAGACTTGTGTTGAGGGAGTTAAGCTTCCACTGAGTGTGGTCAAAAAACAAGAGGACAGCATCCAAATTAGGAAGACACATGGAACAAACATAGGAAACATAGGGCAAAAAAAGTAAACACATATTTTTCAATTTTTCATTTTTGTTTTCCTTTTGTTTTGTCTGAATTTGCCGCAATTTGCACATTGATTTGTTCGTTCTAACTAACTGCACATTTAGCAAACACCTTAGGAAAAAAACAAAAACATCGGACAAAATAGGAGAGACATAGGAAAACACATAGGAAAGCCATAGGAAAACATAGGAACACACATAGGAAACACTAGGAACACCATAGGGCATGAACAACTAGGACCAAAAAAGGGACCAACAACAGGTTCCATTTTTCCCCTATTTGTTGTTTTTTTTGGTTGTAATTTCCAATGTCAGTCAAGCTTCATTCAGCTCAACAATATAGACTGTGGCTCCGAACACACAGGCCTGCCCCGCGCCGCTGGACTGGTCGCCCACAGGGAGGCTCTGCAGCTCCCCAGGCGATGAAGCCGGTGCCAACCGGTCCGAAACAGGTCGAGGTCAGATGATGGGAGAACAAGCAGGTCTTTGGACCTATATAGATGTGATATGATGATATCTTTCTCCCTATCTTGTTACCTGTTATGATTCTGTTCAATCAGTACACCTAGATATAGAGGAGAACAAGCAGGTTGACTGACAGGCAGACTGCGAAGAAATTGTAGTGACTTGGTCTGCAGATGTGATACGGAGGTGATGCTGCTCGGAAGTGGCTCAACCATTCGTGTTTGGTAAGCTTCTGTAGCGAAGACTGAAGCGTTCAAGTCTAATTCTGCGAATGGGTAGAAGCCCGAGTCCTAGACATCCCCGACATGTGTGCGGCCTGGTGGTTGCAATCCGCACACAGATGTCACACAATTGGCCCTGGTTCAAGAGCTTCAAACAAGACCGCTGTCAGTTTGCCATTCTTCCGCGAAGCAAGTGTTTTGCTGGTTTTACCGCAAGACGCGGGTCTTACGACGTGCGGCACGGTCTCTGGTTTTGATGCCAATCACCAGGATGCCCCAGTGCCCAAAGTGCGGAAGGAGAGGGATGAGATTGAGATGGATGAGGACGTGCTCTCGCAACTGAGGCGCATGCTGGGACCGATGCTTTGACAAGAAGCACATTCTTTTTTAAATGATTTGTGAGGACAGTGCTACTGTAGGTGGGTCATCCAGATAGCCAGATGGCTTTCATGAATGTTGTGGCTTGCCATCAAGTGCTTCTATTGCCTTGCTTCCTCTTGCGGCCTTCATGGATTGCAAGAGTGAAAATTGCTTGAGAACTGAAGCACTTACTGCGATGGGTGGTGATGGTGTTTTTGTTCTTCCATGCTGCACAGCCAATATATATATATATATATATTTGGCTCAAGTCTTTTCAACGAACTTAGCCGGCGCGACTTCGTTCGCGCTTCCGAGATGTCGGGCTTTGGTGACCGGTTGAGCCAACGACAGAAAGCCTTCAAGAAAGGCGTGGATGCAGATGATGCGCGACGAAAAAGAGAAGACGCGGCCGTGCAGCTGCGAAAGCAGACCAGGGACGAGGCTTTGATGAAGAAACGCATGGTGAACGATCTGCCACCAGGCGGTTGGGGGGTGAGGGGGAAATTCTAATCTCAAGACTCTCATGTTTGAAAGACTACATTTACTTTTTGAATAAGGTTTTTGCTCAGTATGTAAAAAGGCTTTGAATGGTTTATCTCCAGAGCGAATCCCGTTGCCTCCTCTTTGTTTTCCTATTATCTTTTTGCCCAGCAGCAACAGCACCACGCATGGCCAGTCTCTTATTTGGCCATCAACTCACGTGAGCGAACGGGCCCGAACGAGGCCAGCTGCCGGATCCTATGGCCATGATGCACAGCGGTATGGCGACCGGGCCCTCGAATTGCGAGCAGATCCCCGCCTTGAGCCAGGCGCTGATGTCGGATGACCCGCAGGCGTGGAGAGGGGTTGCGAAGACGTGAAGGTTAGGACCTACAAAGCACTCAACCTCCAGGTGACGTGAAGAAACGGCTGGTCCTCTTGCGCATTTTAGATGTTTTTGAAGCTCACAGTGCGCACTCCCACCAGATCTTACCTTCGTTGGGATCCGCACTAAAGCAAGCTTTCATTGTGTCGTTTCTGTGCTTGGAATGTCATTGTGCCCTTGTTGGACATGGGGGAGCTTGAAAAACCTCCAAATCCTTGGGGCATGCGATTCGAACGTGAACTGACCAGCTCCACATGTCGCAACTGTGCAGAGCAGCTTTGCGGGTCATCCCCAAAAGGCCCAAAGCAAAGAATAGTTAAAGATTAAGATTCAATGAAGAGTGAAGCAAAGAGAGAGAGAGAGAGAGGCTTACTTCGTCCTTGTTCTGTGGATCACTTGGGTCTGGCCCAGACCTGAACCGTCCTTCCAGTTCCCCCATTTGGACAGTGCTTTTCCCGGCGGCCTCAAGCTCGGAGGCGCAGTTCAGTGCCACCCAGCAGTTCCGGAAATTGCTCAGCATCGAGCAGAATCCACCAATCTCGGAGGTGATCAATGCCGGGGTGGTCCCGCGCTTTGTTCAGTTCCTCAAGGACGGAGGTCTTTTCGGATAGCCCATGGCTAAGTACCGCACGAGCTAGGAGAGACAACAGCAAAACTGGCGGCCTTCTTCAGGGGCTAAAGTTTGGACTGTTTCAAGGGCGAGTCGACGTTCGACTTCGCTGGGGAGTCGACGTTCGTTTTGGTGGGTTTCCAGGGAACCTCTTGCAGGAGATTAATCGCCCTGACTTGCAGTTTGAAGCCGCTTGGGTCTTGACCAACATCGCCTCGGGCAATGCGGATCAGACACGCGTGGTGGTGGAGCACGGTGCCCTGCCGATCTTTGTGCAGCTTTTGCAGTCTCCCAATGACGATGTGCGGGAACAAGCGGTGTGGGCGCTTGGGAACATCGCCGGAGACTCCCCCAACTTCAGAGACTTAGTCTTGCAGAGCGGTGGCCTTCATCCGGTCATGACCGTCTTGAGAGAGTCTGAAAAGACCTCGATGATGCGAAATGCCACTTGGACCCTCTCCAACCTCTGTCGTGGCAAACCTCCTCCTCCCTTTGAGTGGGTGTCCCCTGCTCTGGGCACCTTAGCCAACCTCATTTATTCCTCGGATTGCGAGGTCTTGACTGATGCATGCTGGGCCTTGTCTTATCTCTCCGATGGTCCCAATGAGAGGATCACTGCGGTGATTCAGGCGGGCGTGTGCCGACGCTTGGTGGAGCTCTTACTTCACAGCTCACCACTGGTGCAGACTCCAGCCTTGCGGGCTGTTGGGAACATCGTCACAGGGGATGACAACCAGACCCAGGTGATTCTTCAGAGTGGAGCTTTACCATCCTTGTTAAAGCTTCTGTCTCATGCCAAGAAGGCCATCCGGAAAGAAAGTTGTTGGACCATCTCCAACATCACCGCAGGAAACCGGGACCAAATTCAAGAGGTCATCAACAACGGCCTGTTGCCTCCGGTCATCCATTTGCTTCAGACCGCAGATTTTGACATCAAGAAGGAAGCCGCATGGGCCATTAGCAATGCGACCTCTGGTGGATCTCCTCAACAGGCAAGGACCGAAAGCCAAAGAACGCCTAGCAAGGTAAATCAGAGGACAGTGCTTTCCCAACTTACTCAACCGCACTTTCACTCCTTCAGACATTTTCGACCGCTTTGTTCTAAGCTTCGAAACATTGAGAAAAGCACCTCCTTCCTCTGCAAAAAGACTTCTTTTTTTCAGGTGGAATATCTGGTGGAGAGTGGGTGCGTGAAGCCTTTGGTCGACCTGTTGGCGGTCTCTGATGCGAAGATTATTGGAGTGGCCCTCGAGGCCTTGGAGAACATCCTCAAGGCCGACTCGGCTGGTCGGCTGGAAACGCAGACTAACAGATATGTGTGTAGAGACTAACAGATTGGTGATGTTGCAGACCAGACATGTTGATCTCTTCCTTTCTCTTGTCCAACCAATTCAAGCAAGTACTTAAGTACTTCTTCAGTTGAGTTGAGTGAACACCACTGCAGAACCGCAACCATTTTTTAGACGCGGAGTTTCCACTGCTCAGGTGGGCAAGGACAAGCAGCAAGAGATGGGCATGGCTGAGAACCCCTTTGCCAACAAGATTGAGACGGCAGATGGGTTGCCAAAGATTGAAGCGCTACAGGAAGATCCCAATGAGGAAGTCTATCAAAAAGCCATGAAAATCTTGGAGAAGTACTTCCCTTTGGAGGCCATCGCTACTAGGGTGGAGGCCATCGCTCTTAGGTTGGAGGCCATCGCTACTAGGTTGGAGGCCATCGCTATTAGTTAAGTTTATTGTTAAAACTTTTTAAATCTTCTTATTTCCTTTGGAGGATGATGATGCCGACATCATTGATGATGCCTCTGCTCCACAGTTCCAGTTCGGCGCACAGGTGCCCACAGGTGGCTTCAGTTTTGGTTCCTGAGGGGCGGAGCTTGGAGCTTACTCAGCCCCAACAAACAAACTAACCAAAAGTCCAGATCAAGCATCAAAAGCTTAGGCACCTAACAAACAGCAATTTGCTTTATTTTGGTCGTGTCAGAGCGAAGTTCCGCCTGAAATTCAGTGCGAAGCGCAGCCAGACCCGTGTCCAGAGATGGAAGAGGACGTGAGAGACAGAGGCAAAAGAGGTTCCGTGGTCCACAGCAGTTGGTTTGCTGCCTGGTTGTATCATTTGATTGTCTTGCAACCAAGTGTTTAACATGGGCCACACACACACACATTGAAGAGAATCCAGACATGAATCGAGGTGAAGGGAATTCTTTGCAACTATGGACTACTGATTGCTGAGTAGGAAGTTCTAGGAAGTTCCCCCTTCCAGGCATTTGGAGGATGAGAACGAAGACTTGCAGAAGGAGTTGAGCAACGAGCGCCAGAGGGTCAGTGTGGGGGTTGAGGATGCGAGGGAATGCGGCCACCAGGTTGGTGTATGAGACGGTTCGTGTTTCTTCTGAGGAATAGAAGGGGATGTGGACAAATCCCCGTTTGTGTCAATCCCGATTTGAAGACGGCAAGGAGTTACCTTTGTCAGAGCTACTTTCTGGGTGTCAAAGACCCAACATCTTTAAAGGGGCACAACATGCAGAGTGCCCACGCCATACCCCCCTGTGCATATCAAGATCCACCACCATTTTGGACGCATGTCTACGCACAGGGAAGGAAGCATGGTAGTTGCGAATCCGCTTTGCAGATCCCCTAACTGCACACGCCATCGGAGGTGAAGCAATTGCAGAAGCTTCAAGTAGAAGCTGCTCAGGCATCGAACTGGATGAAGCAAGATATGAGCTGACCAGTGGGTTGGCTGTCCATTTTGATGTTGTTCTGGACATAGAATGGGGTTCTCCCCCAATCGGGGCACAATATAATGTATATTTTCACACCGGTTGCATTCTCACCAGTTCTCATCCCACCCACAGACTACTACCACAGACTACTACCGCTACCACTACCACTATCACTATCACTATCACTACTACCACCACAACAACAATTACTACTACTACTACTGCTGCTGCTGCTACTACTACTACTACTACTTCTAGTACTCCTACTACTCCGACTACTCCTACTACTACTACTACTCCTACTACTACTACTCCTACTACTCCTACTACTCCTACTCCTACTCCTACTACTACTACTACTCCTACTACTCCTACTCCTACTCCTACTCCTACTACTACTACTACTACTACTACTACTACTACGGCGACGACGGCGACGACGACGACGACATGTGTACAAAGTACTCGCATGAATTTCAGGTTGAGGCTTGGTTCAGATAGGTAGTTGAGGCAGTGAAGCTTGGTCCATGAGGTTGACAACGGTGGACTGGCCAGGGCGTTTCAATCATTTTTGCGAGGCGAACCACCGGGAGTTTGAGGCCAAGAAGCGTGAGGTGCCGGGGTTGATGCAACTCTTCGATCCTGGCTTTGAGGTGTACCTATTGCTAGGTTGTTTGTTTATATGTTTTACATATACATATAAGGCCTCCTAAAACAAATAGTATGCAGACGTAGTCTACCATTCACTCAGAATTCCCAGAAAGTGATGGACAAGAGATCAGGAACACCATGAAGACACCCACCATCCCGCGGACCCTTCACAGCAGCTGGTTCGTTGTCCATCAACGGTGAGCCGAACCATCGTGTCGAGGCTGCTGCGTTGAGAGACCTGGAGGAAGCCAAAGCCTATGTGTCGCGAAGGCGCAGTGCCGGAGTATGGTGTCCGGGACGAGTCTGTGGAGTCTTTCACGATCGCAGGTCGTCCAAACTCACAGCAGGGGACAGGCCAGCTATTGATCCATGGTAACCGTGTTTGTCGAGCAGATGGTACTTGTAGTGCTGAATGCAGATCCATGGTCACCAAGAGACAAAGCAAGCTCACCGAACCGAGCTCATTGGCAGCGAACTGGACCGACTTCAAGTAAGTGGTCCCACGACTCTGAGCAAATCCGAGAAGGCCAACTTGCCAAAGCCTTGTAGAACCAAGGCACACCTTCGCCCTGAATGAGAAGGCCGAGCTGTTGCAGCAGATCACTGACCTGAAGCGGCAGCTGCCGCGCACTCGATGCTGGGAAAGACACACTGAGCATGGCAGATCAGTGGATTGCTTGGGGAAACGGGATTGATGGTATCAATCATGGACCGAGCAGACCTGATGAACAGAGCGCTTTTTCACCACGCCAGAAGCACGAACCGAGTGGACAGGAACCTTGCAGGAACCATAGCCATGGTGGCTCAAGTACAGTAGTATCCCCCCTCGGTGAAAGTCAAGGAATAGGCGTCCATTCGACTTGATCGAGATGACCGAGCGCGACGGCAAGGACCGCTCTTTTTCACCAACCTCTAGATCCTCCGGAGCCTCTTCTGGATGGTTTGCCGTGCTTCAGGAGAATTTGATGCAGCAGAGTGCCTCGCAAAGCTTTGATGATGAGTGCCAAGAGAGCAAAGAGGGCAAGGACAACATAGGAGATGCAGTGATGGCTACAACAGTGCTGGACGATGGCACCAGCACTGTATCGTCCCTGGGCATGAGACGGTTTGACCAGACCTTTCGTGCTGAACGTGTTAGTCACGACAATGGAGTTTGTGATCCATGCGTCTTTATCACCACGATCCGTGGCTGTCCCAAAGGCGCCAGATGCCGATATTGCCACTTCTCCCATGAGAACTTTGGGGAGAAGGCGAAAACAACGCACCGTCCCAGGAAGCAAACGCGAGACAAATTCAAAGCTGACGTGCAAGAGCTTTTGCAAGCTTCTGAGGGCAGGTTGGAGCAGATTCATGATGAACTGCAGGCAGAAGCTCGCAAGAGCACCTATGTCCGAAAGTTGCTCCAAGGATACTTGGACGTTGAATTTGATAGCCAGCTCTCATTTCCAGAAGCGCCACATCATTTCGTACCTGTTCGCTTACCAGAAGCATCTGAAAGGATGCCCGGAATGCCCAGAATTCCTTGTGATGCAAGTTCACCACCTGGTCGTCCTGGTCACCATCAAGCGAGCACTGCTACGACGTTGGGTTTACTGATGGAAAACCCAGAAGCAACGCCAGCGCCGAATGCATCTGACGGGCAACACTCCTGGAACGTGGGAAGCATGCCAAGCAATCCTCCTCCTACAGCTCCTCCGCAGGTAGTTGGAGCTCCTGCTCCTTTGCCTGCACCTCCAAGCCACGCACCAAATCTCATCACCTCAGAACCCCATAGTCCTATATGCGGACCTCCAGAAAGTCCTCCGGGATTGCTTGAGACCCACCAACCCATTGATCAAGTCGAGGTTCTGAATTTTCTGATGAGCCGATGAGTATCGCTGAGTCCACTGTGACGCAATCACCTTGGCCAGTTGGCCCCACAGAAGGGACAGCAGTGGTCCGTTGCTGTCAGATTGCCGAAATATCCGGATCAGCTGCGGGCTTCGCAAGCTGCGGCCGGTTTGACTTTGAACAAGGCCTCGTCGATTTTTTGGTGCACAGCTTGGCTTTGAGAAGTCAGGAGTTTCACGATGTGTCACCCTTTGGCGCCAGAAACATCAGACTCCCCCCTGGCATCTCAGAAAAAGTGGATTCAGTGGATTCGTTCTCGATTTGATTCGGTTTCCATGCTAGTGTGTGCTGCCATGGGGGAAACCCGTTCAGAACGGTGAAGTCCAAGTCTCTCCGATCTCCTTTGGAACACTAGTAGCTTCTTGTTACTACTAGTAAGGCACTTGTTACTAGAAGCGATGCACTTGTTACTACTAGCGTACCCTACTCTTTCTTGACGCCCTCCCGTTCTCAACGACCTCCTTGGCACTACCTCGTAGGCCCTCGTATCGAATGAGGCAAGAATCCAAGGATCGCGAGGTGGCGCTGAACCTGGAAGCACAGGCGGGAAGTTCCGCTGCACGACTTTGTGGTGTAAAACTGAAGCAGAACCTAAATTGGGGGATCCCAAAAGTATGATTTCGACATATTTTCGCATGGTGCTAGAGGTTTTGATGGTAAATTTGAGGTTTGAAGGGCAGCAAGTAGAGGTTTGAAGGGCAGTGGTTCGTGTGGCAGTATTTCTTCTGCCCCCGAAGCTTGAGCTGCCTGAAGCAAGTTCTTGCAGGGCTCTAGCCGACTCTAGCGGGGTCATTTGGAAGTACAAGAATCCCTACTTGCTTTGACACCAGTGGTTTCACACAAAAAGAGTAGCTGCTTCCTAACACGGTCGCCATGGCGATCCCACCGCCTTTGGGTCCATACCCGAGTGGTTCCGCCTTCAGCGGTGTGTTGCCCTCCACGATTGGGCTTCCGGTGGCGCCCTTCGGACTACAAGTGCATGCTGAAGACTGCGTTGATCAGGGCGCATCACCTAGACCTGCACCGGAGTCACCGAGATCGCCAAGGAGGTTGAACAAAAGCCACCTGGTCCAAAGAAAGGCATTTCTTTTGAATTGTTTTGATGGTTCTTTGATGCTTCTTTGTGTATAGTTGTCGAAGACCCCGAGCTCTTTGGAGGGGATTTTAATGGACATGTAATTTAGTGGGGAAACCAAACACTTTCTTGTTCCTAGTAGGTACGGCCAGGAGCTACGTTCGTAGCTTCAAGCGCTCCGTTCGTGTCGCGATGCCCTTTGCTACTAGCGTTCTAAACACTTCGTTTGCAACATGCTTTCCTCTACGAGTTCACGTTCCCGAAACGTCTCCGACACCTCGGGGGGGGATGCCGGGGTGACGCCCGCCATGCGAAGCATGTGCTAGGGGCTGTCGTGCCGAAGCACGTCAGACCATGTCGAATTCTAGAAACATCATGAAAGCTGCCCTCAAGCACTCCATGGGTACCACTCCACCAAAACCAGTCAAAACAAAGGCCAGGAGGTCTACATTCAGCGCGTGGGAGACCCCAGTCACTTCAAGCCGGCCCCCACTTCAGCCTCCCTGGGGCGCCGCCGCTCCGTGGCCAGCGGCCCTACCGGCGGCGCACGGGCGCGGAGTGAGGTGGTCGAACGGGGCCCGTGGCCACGGGGACTGTCCGCGTGCGCGGTGAATGCGTGTGCAGTGCCGGAGGTCTTGAAGTTGGAGAAGTTGGGAGAGGCGATTGGGGCATTTTGATCAAAAAGACATAAAAAGACCCGCCACCTTAATTAAGTAGGTGCCTACTCAATGAAGTATGGGCTAAGTAAGCTACTACGCACCATTCAGTTGATTCCAGCATTTCTTAGAGCCATAGGCAAACTCACATAGTAGAGAAGCTTTACATGTTGGGAAGGCCATGGCTATTAAGTAGGGAGGAGGTTCTTCTCCTCTTCCCCAAGGAGGCTGAGATCTTTGAACTCTGTGTCGGGGCGGAGCGTGGACGTGTGCTTTACAGGGCCGTGGCGGGGCTTCTTCAGGGCGTGCTGCTCGGGATTCTGCTGGCGGCACTGCTGGTCGAGATCGAACGCCCAGGTTCAGGAGGTGCAGACGGCGAGAGATTCGGTCGATGTGGCTGGTCCAAACAGGTCCAAACAGGTCCAAACGTTGCTTCAAAACGAGTCATGTTTGGATCCTAACTTTTGCTTTTAGGACTTCGTTCAAGCCTTCGCAAGTTTCCCAATTGCCAATTCGCAATGATTACGAGCCACTATTCAATATACCCGGGTTTACCCGACAGCCCCGTTTTCAGTGGCCATGGACGGATATGACGGAAGGAAGAACCGTCCATCGGGGAGATCTGTAGCGGGCCACTCACAGCTGCACCAGGCGTTGCCTCGCTCAGATGTTTCACCTTGGCACTGACCGAGTCCTGCTTTACGTTGAATCTTCTTCGAGCGCATGATGGCTATGCGCATGGCCTGCAAGGGGAGGAGCAAGCCATGTTGAGGGCAGTGTGCATGAGCATGTGGTTCATCACAGATGAGGGGATGTGGCACAATGAGTTGGACGCTCTTGTACTCCACCTATTTGTTGAGCCATGAATCCCATTGAATCCCCAAATGGATCCAACCCACCAACGCTCCTCCGTTCTTTCCGTGATCGCGGAGGACCGCGATGGCTCTGGAAGCCGCCGAAGAGCCTGGGAGCTAGTGGCCCATGCGGCGGTGCTGGCGGTGATGAATGCAGTAGGGCTGCTGTGCTGCTTGCTGAGTGAGATGCTTTCAGATGAAGTGAGGCCTGATGAAATAACAGGGGAGAGGGCCCAAGGGTCAAGAAACACTTTCTGCCTTTTCGGGCATTCGATCTCGGATAAAAACACCAATTATATTATATATGCATGAGGGATGTTATTTTTTATTTTTTTCGGTGTCGAATATCCGGTGAGCGCCGTTGACATCTCCCCACTTCCGTGGCATTCGACTAGTTTTTTCTCTCTTGGACCCCAGACCCCCATCTAATCCCATGTGGAGCATCTTTTGAGATGATGAATGGATGGTATGGGTTGGCAGGGATTTAAACTCATACTCCTGAGACTACCTCACCATTGTCCAATAAATTCACAATGTCTTTGTATTCCTATCCAACTCAATCTCAAAGTGGAAGCGAGTTGATGATTGAGCCTGTTGCATTCCGATGCATTCCTACCAATCAAAGACAAGCAGCGCCCTGAGTCATGGTTTTTTCAGGGCCAGTCTGCTTCCCGTGCAAGTTGGCTTCGGACTCCTAGCACTGTGGCCTGCCTTGCTGGACCTCCAAAAGCTCGGCTCAACGCGGCTTCCAACCCATGTGCTGCAAGCCTTGCTGGGCCCTCCACTCCCACCTCCGCAGAAGTGGACCACGACACGGAGCCCACGCGGACTTGTGGATCGCCCCCGTGCGGATCGCTGAGGATCCGAAGCTTTGGCTTTCGGTGAAGCCATGACAGGAGAACAGGGAGAAGAGGCGAAGCCAGCCAAGCATTGACGAACGCTTTTGCCAACTGACATTCCTGGAGAAAAGCCAAGATGTGAAGTCCTGTTTTGTGGACCCCTGCCCAATCCAAGCAGCGAAATACCAAGAAACTGAAGAAAGAGAGCTGGGAGAAGGGAAGTGGAAGAAGAGAACTGGAAGAAGAGAACTGGAGGAAGGGAACTGGAGGCAGGGAACTGGAGACAGCTAATGACTGAAGCCAATGTTGCACCCAACTGCTGTGGTCTTATGGACATCTCGCTCGGCCTCACGATACGGGCCAAGTTGAGGTGGAATGTTGGCATGTCCAGCAAAGACTGGATCAGAGTGGCAGCTTTTTGGCGCCTGAACAAAAGTATACATGGACAAACCACTCGATCGATGGACACAAGATGATTCCGAAGGCTTGATGAGGGATCGTGTAATGCAAGGTCCTAACATCATCTTGGAACCCTGAAGCACAATGGTGACATGCTTTCAGCATGGCGCGTGTTCCGGCGTTTGAGAGGACATCTGAGGACCATCTTGCAGGATTTGAAGGGTTTCGGGGTCTTTTCACGGCCGAAGTCCAGGCGTTCGCTCCGCATCCCAACGTCACCGCCAGGAAGCGAACGAAGCTCGTGCGGACGTGAGGGTCGAGCAGGAGGGGCAGCACCGGTACGTGGGTGTGGAACGTCCCCCTATTCTTGTACACACACCAAATGTTATCCTTTGGGCCTTTGGGCACAACATGTGCTTCACATACTGGGCGGTTGAACAGTATTCAGATGCTTCTGCGTGCTTCATACATCGGCAAGGTCGGCAAGAGGTATCTTCAAGCGCACCAAAGGGGAGCCAAGTGTTGAGAGCTTCCGCGTGATCTTTTCCCGACTGTCTGACCTCTTCAGGGCACCAGTCTGACTCGATGTCTCTTCGAAGACCTCGCTGGAAGGTTTCAAGTAGTGGGTCTTTTATGTATATTTTTTTAAACACAAGTACCTCGATGACTCTCGAGCTGGGAGCTCGAAAATTGATGTGACTTCCAAGACGATGGTCTTTTTGATCTGTTTCTGGGTTCGCTGTCTCCAGATGTGCCGGGGGAAGGGGTTTTGGTGGTGCGATCCCAGGAGGACTTCAAGAAAGAGGCTGAACATTGGCGAAAGGCCTGGATGGGGAAATTGGGTGAATGCCAAACCCTTTTTTTGCTGGCCTGCCATGCTGTTGTATTTTGAACGGCATCCAGCGTACTCCTCGGCCATCCACTACGCACGCCAGACCCACCAGACCCAGCAGTCACCAGTTGACAGTTGGTGGGACATTCTGACGACTGAGCTTGGGAGTGGCTCAGTGGAAGATCTTGGTTGTAAGATTTTCTAAAGAAGATACAGTAGGTAGGACCTAGATAGATCAAACCCAACCATCACCTGGTGGAATTAGGTGCCAGGATTCAGCGAAGTTCTGCCCATGAGAGAACCATACCATACACTGAAGTGGGGGCTGCTTGCTTGAGAGATGCCCTATTCTGGGTTGCGATGGGGTATCAGATGCTATCAGTGCAATTGTCAGTGCCAGGCTGCCTACTTCAGAAAACACTCTGCAGGGGCTTTCTGTGTCTGGTTACTTGGCACTCCTCAAGAGCCAATTCTCTGTCCAGGATGCGGCAGAGCAAGCGGTGCGGGTGAAATCGGCCGAGCAACGCTTGCAGCAGCCGGGGCCTGAGGGAAGCAGCAGTGCCGGTTTTGGGTTGTATGATGACCAGGATGTGCCTCAGGTATGTCAACTGTACGAGATTAAGAGACTCCGAGAAACGTATTTGAGTTTGTCTTGGATTTGGGCCAGTGGCAATCTTGCAGTCCTATACGTCCTGTAGTCCTGAACATGAGGTCCGTGGGGGTTTTGAGTCAGTTGCACGTAACAAAGGACAATTTACTATATAAGTTATATAAGTACTCCTGTAATCCGGTAAGTTTTGGTTTAGGGTTTTCCATGTATTCTTCTCGTAACCGGAGGACCCGGGACGATGCCCGGATTCATCGGGAGTGTGAGGCTCGAACAGCGGAAGCTCGATGACAAGGCAAAAATCAAGGCGGCTCGGGGGTTGGACACCGGGTGTGGTGGGGGGGCTGTGGCGGTGACTGGAATCCACAGTATGTCGTGAAGCTCAAGTTTTCAATGGTTGTAAGTTGATGTAAGTTGCATTTATCGAATGGTTTGCAAGAAGGAATGTCTACCAGGCATTTGTCCCCATGTGTAGGCATTCCATCGTTTGGGCCCACGCTCCGCAACGCTCCGGCAAGGCCTTGGCAGAGCAACTGCAAGCAGCCGTGGTTCCTTGGGTGAGTATCGGAAACGTTACATGCTACTAGTAGTAAGAATGCTCCGTTCGTAGCGATGCCAGGAGCCCCTAGTAGCGTCGTTGCTCCTAGTAGCGATGCTCTTTGTTCCTAGTAGTGTCCTTGTTCCTAGTACTGGGGAAAATTCTTGCAGATGTTGAAGGCGGTCCAGGATTTAGATCATCCTCCTCTGAAATGGTAGCTTGGAGGCCATCATTGGAGGCCATCGCCATTAGGTTGGAGGTTCTTCTGCACCTTTTGGCGTCAAGGACGCGGGCTTCTCAGCTGCATCCTGCACTGCGCCCCATGAGCCCCAAGCGAGGCGTCTAAGAGTCTGCAATGGCCAGGCTTCCGGTGGTTGGAATCCAACAAAGTTGAGAAATCTCTCCCTTCTTGAACTCTGGCATGGTAACTATGTGAGAACATACATGACCCTGCGCGCTGGTTCCGGCTGTGGTGAGAAACTTGGGATCAAAGCTTCTTGATCAGTTCCGTACACAACTTGAGGGTGTCAGCTACCTCAGCTCACGGCCACAATCCACATCGGTCCCTGCAAAAAAAGGTACTGATAGAGACCGGCAAAGAGACGCCATGTTCTGACCCTCTGAAACCCTGCTTAGATAAGCTCTTTCATGCTCGTTCCTTTCACCCCCAAAGGGCATTCTTTGTCGTCTTTGGATGCTTTGGGGTGTTGGCTACCATTCTGCTGAGGTCAGCAACATTGGGTTAGCACCGAGACGGAGATACCAGGAAACACCTGAGTTCAGGAAACATACCACCTCCCAAGTTGAGAACAACCTTCGACAACCAAACCATCTTCGTTTCTTGGAAAAACCTCGACCACCGAGGAAAAGCTGACCACACCGTCGCTGCCCGCCAGGCCCAAAGCTGCGAAGCACAGCAAGGCAGTGGGACGATCGTGGGACGATAGACCGCAACCGACCGATGGACCCACCTCCATCCACCGAGCGTCCGAAGCAGCCCAGGAGATCAGGAGATGTTGGGAACGAAGACCCAAACGAAGCAGCCCATGAGACGAAAAAACCAAACATTGACTTCAAAGGACAGGGTTCGGTGTCTCACATTCTTGGGTTCCAAGAATGCCTGGTTCGGGCTTTCGTGTGGCTTTGCAAATCACTTTTGGGGACCCAAGCCAGTCCGCGAATTGTGCAGAGGCGTGCCCGCTCTGCTGCTCATTTGACACTGGAGCGCGAGTTTCCTGAAATGTGCCAAGCCAAGCCTAGGTTGCTACAGCTATATAACATCCCTTCCTGTTATTCCTATCTTGGCAGCCCATGCTTCACGGAGGACAAGTAGGGTCAGCAAGAAATATGAACAGTTGTCTTCCACGTGGCAGGCTGAACCCAAAGTGTGGCCCTCAGAACGACTGAGACCAACCACTGGCATCCGAAAGAAAGGACTTGGTGCAGGGCCGAAGGAAGCAAATCAAATGATTGCCCCACTTCCTTTGGCGTAGAGAGAAGGCGTTCGAAAGCACCATCTGCCCTGTGCACGTTGAAAGGTTGACAAACATGGTGCTCCCCTCCCACAGGTTCATCAACATCAAGTGGCACGAGGCATGTTCTCTAAACGATGCCTTTGGGTCACCACCGCCCTCCGTTTGGAAGATGGCTTTGCGGGTTGGGTGCTAAGCCTTTGGGCGGCGTGAGGTTGATCAGCCTGTGGTGAAGCGGGGCAAGCCCAGATCTGCATCGATCACGCTCGTGGGCACGGATTGGTAAAATTATATGCCTGTCTTTACTACAAGCATCTAAAATCACGAGATTTTCGACCCTTTTGGACCACTGGCGCACCTGGTCCTTTCAGGGGCCTCCTTGCTTAGGATTTATCACTTGTCATCTAAACCTGTGGCGCCTCGGACAGTGACTTCGATTTGTTAAGACAACTTGTGAACGGGGAAAATAACAACGGGAAATTGCATTTTTGGAGTCTTTCTCAACTGGAGGCCAACGTCCGCAGATGGATTTCCTCCTCCATCTGTCCAGAGGACTTTGACTGAAGTATTTGGGGATCCCTCCTCTTCCGGCACCGAAGTCACTTTCTGCTGAGGCCCAATGGCAAGCATCTTCCCTCTGACATCAGCTTGCCAGGCCAGTTGGAGGGCCATGAAACAGAAAGACGCAGACTGAGATGAGGGTTCCTGGTAAAATGGCTTCTTTGGGGCAACAACTACTTCGACGACACATCATAAGGATTCATAAGGTCAGAGTTTGTGGCATGTGTTCTGCTACAAGTTTTGTGTGCTTCCCGATTCCCCTCATCCTGTGTTGGAAGGGTGCTTGGTAGTGATGGTAACGATGCAATTTCAGGAGAGCCACAGGTCCCCGTCAGAGTGTGACCCCTAGGGGACAGGAGAAGTCTTGAGCCCCAAATTTCTTGAGCCGGAGGCGAAGAAGTGAGGATATCCTGGCTCGGGCGCCCTTTGTTCTACGTGCATGCATGGGCGATGGTTTGATGAGATGGGTGACCGGTGGGCCTTTGGCTTTCCAACATAAGGTAGCGACTGAAGGAGAGAAGTCAAACGATGTAAGACATTTTTTCTTCCAACAGAATGATGCAGCAACGATTTTTGACCTGGGATCATGAACCATGTTTTAATCTTTTGGAGCATAACCCGCAGCCATCTGATTAAAACAGAACAATCCCTGGCGGGTGCTGAGGCTGCTGAGGGTGCTATGGTTGTTTCAAAGGCTGATTGATATGGACTGCTGACCTCAGCAAGTGCCACTTTGCAGGCTGCATTCGTTGCATTGCCGCCACCAAGGAGTCTTGGTTGGCTTTTTCGTCGTGCTGAACCAGCACCTCAGCAGCAGAAGCAGGTGTGCGTAGTGATACTTTTCTTCGCCATGCTTACTGGGCTGGGATTCTGTATGAGCATTTTCAGCTTGGAAAGAGCCCCTTGAACTTCGTGCAGTATGGCGAAGCATCAACAAGCAGCGGTCACAAGTAACAATCCTTGAAGCCTTGGCACTTTGTGGGATGAGAATATCAGAGACCTTTGCATGTTCGGACCTTGTCTACAATGTAAAACCATGATAAAACACATGATCTCTTTTCCGTCCAGCCTCTCTCCCCCGGTGGACGCGGGGAGAAACAGCCTCTCAGCTTCGAGGCCCCTGGACGGCTGAAGGCGGCCAAGGCCAAGAGCAAAGGAGCCGCCGTCAACGCGGGGTGCGTTTTTTCGACCGACTCGTTGGGGGGAAGAACGGATGAAACGGGAAAACACCACCGAGAAGATACAGTAACCGGGTTTCCTGCTGGGGCATGGACTTATACTTAATTGTTTGCAGCCACGCACACTGTTTCGGAAACATGAGTAGTTATGCTTGCTCTTGGTTGCTGAGTTATCACAACTTCTAGTAGTCACTTGTAGATCAAACATGGACCAGTCAAACATATGAACACTGTCCAATGTCCCAAAATGTTCGGATGGCTCAGTGCTCAGGCAGCTTTTGTTTTCCTCCTCCTCCGCCTTTTTGGACCTATGTAGATGTGAGTAGATTTTTGGTGTGTGTCTCCACAGCTGTGTTTCGAAAAGGAACGGGGATTGGGGAGGCAAGTGGATGGCTGAAGTCATGAAGGGAAAGATCTTGATGGTCATCACAGCAGTGAGGTGGATTTCTGATAACCATTCTCAAACTTTCCAGAATTTGCTGTAAAAACGACACCGGTGAGGTCAGTTATATAGGTCGGTTTGCTTGGGGGTGGAAAGGACGCCGGAACCCCACGTGAACCGCTCGTGGTCGGGGATCGACGGAGAGACTCCGGTCCCGTTGCGGTTGGCTGGTGACCCTGCTACTAGTAGCTTCTTGCTTCTAGCAGTAAGGTGCCTTATTACTAGTAGCTTCAAGCTACTAGTAGTAATGCCCTTGTTACTAATGGCATGCCCTTGTTACTAGACGCGGAACCTGCGAGGAAAGAAGGTCGAAAAGCCGGGCAAGGCCGCCAAGACGACAAGCGATAGCCTCACGGACCAGGCGCGCGAAGACCGACTTCGCCATGCGATAGCGACATCGGCATCTGCCGGTGACTTTTTGCAGTGCTTCGGGGTGGTCCATCCTCGAAAGGGGGGCACTTTTCGCGTTTAGAATTTGTGCTCTCCCTGTTTTGAGAGTGAGCTAAGTGGTTCATCCACCGTGTGGCAGGGAATTTTGGCCCGGTTCCGTATTCCGCTGTGCCAGAGCAATGACCAAGGGATCGCAGGCTGGGGCTGGGGTCTCTGTGAATCTGCAGCTTCTCAGATAATCCACTACAGTATTTGAAAGTGGCTTTGAGCGATCTGCGAATCTACATACCATCCGGAACTTGACGTGATGCAACCAACCAACCAACCAACCATGTTAGAGTGTCCAGACCTTAGAGGGAACAAAGCCCACAGCAACCAGAAGTTCATCATGAACAGATTTCTGAGTTCACCACAAAGGTCCCCCCCATGATTCACCCTGCTGTTGCCACCATAAATGAGTAAATCCTTCTTTCAGACCCCCCCAAAGCTCAATTAAAGTGATAAAGCATGATAAAGCATCGAAAGCACAAGCACAGGCTGGCCTCAAACACCATCCGAAACCAAAGCATAGCAACCCTTCAGCCCAGCGTTTTATGCTTCACTCGCATCGGTTGTCAACGTGATCGAAGCAAGTGCCAGGACGAAGCCGAGCACCAAAAGACGCCGCGGTGCCCAGAAACGACAACGCCTAGAGGCATCTACTGAGAGATCTTTCGGCCGTCAGAATTTTGTAAATAGTGCACTTGTTACTAGTAGCTTCTTGTTACTTGTAGTAATGCCCTTGTAACTAGTTACTAGTGCTAAAACAACGATAGTGATTGCGACCATAGCTTGTAAATTCCGGGTCATCACCCGGTGATTCCACTAGATCTTGACCCATCAGATCAGAGTGCAGTTTGAGAAATTATCGGGCTCATTTATGTGTAGATATATATATATATACACATGCCTTTTTGTTTTAACCCCCTCAATCTTCCACTTCTTAGTTTGTGCACCCCAGGCAGCATGCAATCTTGTTGGTTTTGGTCCTTCTGGTGGTCTTCAACATGGCTTGGGCCTCCTGGTGGCGAGCCTCATAGGCACCGGGAAGAGCCGCGAGAAAAGCTCGCGGCGGATCCGGGCAGTGGAAGGGATCTCTAACGCAACGATTTTCGTGTTTTCTGTCACTACTGTAGGGTTGCTTTGGGTTTGTCTTGCTGGGGCTGAGGACTTCAAGAATCTGCAACCGCAACGAACCTTTGAATCTCTTCACCTGTGGTCACCTTTCTCTCTTTCAGGTGCATGCTTGTGGCCCACTATGAAGGTCCTGGGCACTTTTGGGGTTCTCTCATGCTTTACACCTGAACAACTTCTCCTGCCTATGGCTCTTCCAGGCCAAAAGTGAGTCAACGGCGCGAGGACACGCCAAGAGGGTCGGGGACGTGGCGCGCGAAGATCGAGCTCCTCTGCTGAGTTTGAGCTTGAGCGCAGCCGTGAGGGATTCATCACCGTAAGAATTGTGCCATTGGTGACTCCATGGTAGTTGTTGGGGATGCTATCCCATCAGTTTCAAGTTAATTGTTTGCTTTGACGCATCAACCTCACTTTTGGTGGCTGCAGAGGCAGCACCGTTGGCAAGCCAGCTGTCCAAAGTGAGCATTTTGGACGCTAGGTGGAATGTCTGAATGACTTGACCATGGATACTCTTGAAATGGATGGTTCCTCAAGCGCTTTAAGGTGTTGCAAGGAATGACGTCTCTGAGGACACTGTCATTGTGGCTTGGCCACCCCAGGATATGAGAGTGCTGCTACTTTCAGAAGGAACATGATTTGCCTTACCACCACATGCTCCCTTGCACAACTTTGGCTCAACGGTGACGGATTCACCCTCGATTTGCCCGCGAATCGAAGGCGGAGCCTTAAAGGGATGGTGCATCCTCTGTTAGATTGCAGTAGCAAAGGCTCATAAGGCTCATGCCTTGTTCAGAAGATGTGCTCATTGTCCCGCAGCTTCACTTTTGGATGATCTGCTCAGTGTCTTTGCACCAGGGATGCCTCAAAATGAGGGGACCGCTGGATGGGGAACCTCCCCAAAGACGAAAAAGCTAATCGAATTCCAAAAAACATATGTAGAGGTCTCGCCATTTTGAGATACACCCAATAGCGGTGGCTCTGTCCGCGCCACTGAAAATACGTGAGAGCCAGCTGGTTCTACTGTCAGACAGGTTGAACAGCCATACAGATGTCCTTCCAGAAGACATGCAAAGGGACCACAGATACCAGAGGAAATGAGTGAAGACTATGAGTTGATCATTTGCTCACGAGCCCTGGTGAAGGTGAATCGGGGCTGTACTTCGAAAGAACTCAGCTAGTAGCGATGCCCTTTGTTACGTTCGTAGCGTCCTTGCTCCGTTCGTAGTAAGGCCAGGAGCCCCGTTCGTAGCGTCTTTGTTACTCTGGCTTCCGCTAGATTCCAAGGTTGACCCGTCAGGTCCCTTTACCCCCACCTTCCACCAATGGAAGTGGGACCCACAGGTTGACTGGGGTGACTCAGGCGTGACCGCCTTTGATTCATTTCAGATAAAGACCCCATGCCTAAGACTTCCTTTTGCACTTCCTTTTCTTTAAGAAGACAGTCAGTATACCCCAAACCTCCGAACGCAACAAAGACGACACGACTTCCGACTTTTTCAAGAGTTTTCCGTGGCCGTGGAGATCAACGGACCGCATGCCATCTGGCTCCAGACGCCCGTCGATGCCCCCTGTGGCGACGCTCGGGCCTGGACAGGCCGGACGGTGGGGCCGGTAGTGGCCTAGCCTAGGGCCACTACCCCACCCCTGCAGTGGCTAGGGGATGAGCGGACCGAGTGTGACACAACAACAAAGCTCAACACCATCCAATACCTGAGATTGAACACCTACACAACTACCAGTCAGTCAGGCGTAGGGATTCTCGATGCTGAACTTCTCTTTGTTGAACAAGATGGTGGAAAGAAATCAACCCCAAAAAGCAAGGTATTTGACGTGTGCTCACGGCAGTTGAGCGGATCAGTTCATGTGTGCTCATGTGTCGCAGGTGAAGATGCCGGCGTTCAAGGGCAATCTATGGAACATGTGGGGTGATCTCAGTGCATCTCAGTGCTCCAAGGTCTCCAAGCTCGTGAAGCTTCCTGTGGGCCCAGGGAATTTTTCTCTGATCCAACCACCCGCGGATTTGCGCCTTTCCCCTTAGGTTCAACGCTCTGGGCTCCTTTTCTTTTTGGGAGCATCGCTGAAGCGGCTGCCGGGTGTTTCACGCGGTGTTGGAAGCCGCAGTCCAAGGTCTGCGTGCAACCGCCTGGTGGCGGAACGCACCGAGCTGCGGCGTGGGGAGCTCGGAGTGACTTTCACTTGTAATATCTATATATATATATATGCGCTATATAATTATGCAATTATATCTGATATGTTTTGATTGCAAGTAGATGGAATATGATGGAGTTAGATGGAATTTAGATGGTGGTACACCTAGGAATTGGAGTATGATTCCCCCCCCGGGGAGACTTTCCGGACTGAAAAGCCTTGAAGGCCATGAGAGACACCTCCAAGCCTTGGAGAGTACCCGGGGCCAAGTTGAGAGCTGAGCAACGCTGAGCAACGCCTTGGAGTTGGTGTATGCATGCGCTGCATGCACAACACAATTTGTTGCTCTGAACATGCTTGATGTACTCGACATGCACAAGTTGACACCTCCAACGGTGTCGACCAGAAACTCATCAGCCGGCATGGCCCCGAAGCCGGTTCAAACTCTGGGTCGCTCATGGAGTCGAGCTCAGGTAGATGCTCGGCAGCCCAAAGAGCACACGCATCTTCGCTCGAAGTTAAAGACTCGAAAGCTCCAAGAGGCGTGGGTCAGCTGGTGAGCGATTCCAACGTTTTGTGGTGCACGGGGCCATGTTGAACAGAAATACTGCATAATTTGGCATCCGAGTTTTAGTGTGTTCTTTGATCACGAGGGTGTCCCAAGATGTTAAGTGTTGCAATTGCTTTCTGACTCCGCAGTAGATGTATAGTATACTGTATACTTCTTGCCTGGTGGTCAACCAGATTTGCATTTACTCAGGCCGTTTTTGACAGAACGTAGCCAAGAAACTCGGATACCTCAGGGCCACCAGTAGGGGTGCCCTAGAAATAGTCCTTCCTACCGAGATCTCCCATCCATTGCAGATCCCAGTGATTCCAGTGATACCACACCTAGATCAACTGCTGCCTAACAAGAGAAACAAAACCTCCAAGCAGTTCCCGAGTGTGGCTTTTGGAGCACCGATTTCGGAACAGATGCAACTACTTGGAACAGACTCTCGACCATTGAAGAGACGAAACAATCATCAACCTTCTCTGAGCGGTTGTTTTCTCGTCCTTTTTTATCTGTGGAATGATCTTTCGGGTCACGCCAGTTCCTTGTCCGGAATCTCTATGAGGAGTTCCTTCCCGAAAATGCCCGCGAAGCCGCACTTGTCGTTCTCTTCCGACCGCCAGGACCGGGCCGCCGAGATCCAGGTGCCATCCGTCCGGTATGAAACGGTCGGTCGCCGTCCGGAGCTCTGGTCATGAGGGAATTTCGCCATGGATGAGGGGCAATCAACAGGAAGAATGGATCCATCCGTGAGCTGTACGTCCAAGGTAGTAGGCCAGGAAGTTAAGATCTATGTTTTACTATAGCTGTAGATAGCTGGGTGAAATATGTACCGTAAGCAAGTAGCAGGCAAGTAGGAAGGCAAGCCGCTATAGGTGATTTTGCCCGTTTCAGAGTTAAACCGGTCAGATCCATACGGTCAGATCCTCTTGTGAATTAACAGATATCACCTGGCCTTAAAATTTAAATTTTCTGGCCAAGCGAAATACGAAAAATCCGAACACACTACATGTTTATCCACAACTTTGTAACTCTGATCAGTATATGCTAGGCTACAGGGACACCAACATATCAAACGATTCTCAACCAACTTGAACAATAGTTTCCGTATCCATCTTTTGTTTCTTTTTACAGTGAGAAGTTAGAGGGATGGTTGCTGCTCAGCCCTCCCACAGTCTGGCTTCTGCAGGGTTTGCAGTCCCCCCAGAATCTGCACGCCCTGGCAGTTGGAGAATCGCATACTGCTGCAGAAGATGCTCAACATCGACACTAAGCCTTCGCAGGCGCCTGGCCGTACTGAGGCTCCCCAGTCTGCCGTACGGATTTGAGCTGCCGCCCCCGAGACGAGACGCCCCTCCCTAAGGATGGGGGAAGTCATGGGAAGTTCAACCCATCTGCTAGTGGATTTGAGCATGATTAACCCTTTTCTGTGAGGACAGCAGGCTCCTACAGGTTCTTCTGAATGCTACTGGAGACATTGCTGTGAAACTGCAGTGTTCAAAGGGGGATGTTTGCCCCTTCCAACAGGGCAAACACAGTTGGCCCAGGCACTCGTTGGTGCCCACAAGACCACTTTTTCGCTTGCTTATCAAGACCATAATTTTTCCTTTGGAGTCTTTTCCTTGTTCGAAAGATTCTGGAAAGATCACTCCAACAGTCCCAGAACGGAAACGGACCCTGAAGAGAAAGAGCACGCACCGGACAAATCGATTGATTGATGGCTACCTGCCTAGTAAACCAGTTCTGCGACCTTTCATCCCTGCATGGCTGACAGTTGGCGGATGCCATGAGCAGTAGCACGTCTAGGCCGCGAAGTCGGGCGCCCAAAGGGCACCGAAGCCGTGGAGGCTGTGGCTTTCAAGGTGGGCCAGTCGTGATCTACCGGTGGTGAATCATCGGATGCTGAACCCTAGGCCCCACAGTATCCCACCACCTCCCACTCAGCAAGGCTTGCACATGGCGTGTCCTGACCGACAGCTGCAGAGATCCGGGTGTAAAAAGGGAAAAAGAAGCACCCCAGCCATCCCCCATCCCCTGAGACGGGTTGGGGATGCTTGTGGGATGCCCGAGGTCTCCATGGTGAGTCCCAGCGGCGGGAGGCCAAGCGGATTGCCGCGGAGAACCAGGTGGGGCCCACCTGGGGCCGGTGGGGGTTGGAGGGGTTCCGGAAGAGTGGAGAGGAAGAACAGTAGAAAGTAAACAGGGTTATTTCTCTACAAGCATGCGCAAGAGGAAGATACGGGAAGCTAGTATCTTGCTGGGTTAAAGAGCGTGTGACAACATTCCATCCAGGTATGAACCTGCTGTATTGGGTTGGACCTCAAAGTGAATGCATCAGATGTCTTCACCCACACAGCACATTTCTGGACGGCATGGCACTCGCTTGTACACGCAGAAAATGCCTCGCTTGTACACGCACATGTTGGAAGCCTCGGAAGCCTGCACCATAATGGCAGCACTGGCACGCACCCACACACACACACACACTCTGACACTTGTATTCAGTGACTCAGTTAC
>CAXAMN010026940.1:117098-168733 GCA_963970005.1 Durusdinium trenchii
GTGGAGGCATGAAGAACCATGGAAACCAACAAACAGCGGCAGGGTGGACCATTGGAGTCAGTGTGTTGAAAGCAGGTACAGGAAGGTGATCAGCCTTCCCTTCCCATCCATGACCGCAGCTTCGTTGCACACGGTAGGTCATGGATGCCGTGTGCCCCTGCATGTGAAAGTTCGTGGAAAATCGGTGAAGGAGGTGGCGGCGGAAAACCCTTTGTCCAGGGGTGGACACACACACACACTACTTTCCAAGGATGCTGTGCAACAAGGGAGTTAGGTCGTCCTAGAAGTCAGGCTTTCGAGTCCGAAAACACGTGAAGACATTTCTGTGACCCCGAAGTTTCCGAGGGCAAAATTTGGGCCACCAAGGGTGATTAGAGGAAGAAGGAACCATTCCAACATCAGCAGGCCTTATGTTTTGGAGGAGGAAGGAGCCATTCTAATGGAGCATACCTTTTGTGGGCCAATTGGGGGTCAATTTTAGAGGAAGGAACCACTCCGAGCCGCAAGGAACCAAGACAAAGCTAGGTGCTTGGCTTGTGGACAAATGTGACTAGCAAGAACTGGTCCAACTGAGCTCCAGGAGTGCCAACGAAATTCACTTGCCCGCACGACGTCGACACCCGATCCGGATCTAATTATGAAAGGATATGAAAGGAGGATGTTCCAAAATTCACTTGAACATGCAACAGTTACCTCACTTGCGCAAAAACATGACTAACGCGTGACTCACTTTATACGTCCATTTCGGTTTTTTTGGACATCGAGTTGGTTTGCGGGAAAGAGCCCCAACCACCGGCCGTGCGGCCGTGCGCCAGCCGTTTGGGATCGGTGAGGCCTTGCTCCAGCGACTCCAGAACACCAAGCCCTCCATCGACCCACGGACGTGGGACGAAGAGGAAGTAGACCGTCAGGCGGAGTGGGACGAGACGAAGATAGGGAGGTGGATGTTCGAGGAAGGACCATGCATGACCTAGAAACCTTTTGGACTTTAGGCAATAGCTGAGAGTTTGATTCACCCAAGCTGTGGTCTTTCATTGTTAGATCATGAGGGTCAGGGTTGTGGATAGGGCCAATCCACACCCAGCTGCAAGCACAGTTTCTGAATCCAGCAAGAGCAAGCTCTTTTGAGCGGTTCATGGCAGGGTAAAGACAGAGGAGGGCCGGCCCACTTCTGCTTGCAGCTCCACTTGAAAGTTTCCCAGTTGGGTTCATGGCTGGTTCAATCATGCTAGTGAGCTGCTAGTCGGTCTTCTTATGCTTGAAAACACATGGTTTGCCTCCCCTTTGGCAGGCTTTGAAGTTCCGACTTTCTCAAAATTCTGCCGCGGGACGTGTGCTGAAACTCCGCATGCCGGGAGCCGAGACGAGCGGTGAACGGAGACATGGCGGTGGCGGCAGCAAGCCCTCCGTGCTGTTGAGGTTGCCTTCTGAAATGATACTTCTCGGTCTGAATCTATACACATTATGACCTCCAATGATGCAACAGGTTGGGTCAAGTTGCAGAGTTTCTTGAGGGCGCGGCATGAGACATTCTTGCCATTTGATGTCCAGGCAGCCCTTGTGTAGTATTTGAGGACTGAGTACGGGACATGCATTTATGGAACATTGCCAAAAGAATTGTGCTGATGTATGAAGACCCAGTTCTTATCCCTAAGCCTTTGCATTCGCCTGGGCTTGAATACTTGAGGCCGAACAAGGAGGGCAGTGGCAGGCTACCTAGGTGCGACCGGCCAGGTGTTCAGTCGGGGGGAGGATGTGAGATGCGGATGAGATAATACGTAGTACCCCGTCGGTGTGCAGCATGTTGGCTTTCTTCAAGGAATTGTCCCTTCAAACATTTTGTTCTTGGAGAAACCTGGTGTTGTGGTGCTTTTGTCTTCGTTCCGTGGCCTTTGCTGGTCGGTCCAGGTTGTATGGTCAAAAGTGCATTGGAAAGCGGAAAGCGTTCCCATTCCAAGGGACCTATCCGATGCCAGGATCACCGACCTTGCCATGCGCAGCAGCAACGACAGTGAATGGGAGAGGGTCGTCAAGCCTCTGACCGAAATGGACCCGAAAGAAGCCCTCTGAAGAGCGGAGGAGCTTTCGAAGGGACGCCTACTAATCGATTCCGGCGTCGTAACACCGATTCAGACCCAGTCAGACCCGATTGTCAAGGGGATTTCAACACAGCTGGGCCAAGGAGAACTCGTTTCACCCGAGCGCCGGGATCATGTTTTCTGAGTAGCTCTCTTAAAGGTGTGGGTCAATCAGACCAGGTCGTCTAGGTGATGCCCAGATTTCTAAAGCGAAAGTCTTCACGTGGCTGGCGGCCAGGGTGATTGATCTTCAGAGAACTCCATCTGTTTTGTTGCTTAAAACTGTCCAGATGTGTCGAGGGTCTCGGTTTGTCTAGTCAGTATATACACTCTTTCAGCCACAAGTCACTCAGTCGGTGGGGTGAACCTTCAGGATGTGCTTTTCTCTCAGTTGCTCGCTCCACACCCGATGTCATCTGGCGTCGTCTCACCTGGTTTCACGAATGTGACGTGGTGGATTCCGGAGGCTGTGACGAAAACACGCGGAGTGCGAAGCAGAAGCCGCCACGCAGGGTCATGGTGAAGTATTCAGAATCAGTTCTTGTCATTGCTGAGGAGTGGGAGAATTCTCAGTTTTAACCTGTTTGTTCCAAAAAGGATTTCCACTCACTAATTGGTCTGCTCAGTCTGGTTGGTCTGCTACCAACGGCCTCCTTGGGAGCCATGGATGTCCTGGATGGAACCTCCTCTCCTGGAAAGTTGTTGGAAGATGTCCATTCTATCAGTGGGGCAGTCTAGGAATGGTGTTGATTTTTTAGTTTTGGCAGACACATCATCCAAGTCTTTAGACACCTTGTTTTGCCTGTACAAGTTTGGGCGTCTTACATATTTGTGCACCTTTTCAATTCAGCCTCAGGACCTCTCTGGGATAGATTCGCAAAGCTAAAGTCTACGTCCAGACCCTCGTACAGATTTAGATTTCCAAGAGCATCAATCCACTTTCGGATCTTTTTCAAAGGTTTGAATATATACCAGGACTCGCCGGTTTCGAGGGACCTGGAGGTCATTTGAATCGTCCTTTTCGACCAGGATCACCTCTATGGGTGAGGACAGCGAGAAAAGGCTCCCTCTCATATCATAAGGACAAGCTGTTTGTGCTTTCCACCTTCTTCGCTGAAGATGGCTATCTGTCCGTTTCGGGCCGTTTTGGTGAACAGAGGAAACACGTCACACCTTTGGGACTCCGAAATCACATGTTGGCAGGACCTCCAGAGCAAAAAAAGCAGGTTATATAACTTTTGGCTGAACGCATGGATCAACATCTCCAACGATTGGAATTGGGGAAAGTCCAGGCCAGCATTGCAGGGGAACGGCCAGCTTTTGTTCTTCCAACGTTACATGGGGGTGTTTCAACTTAGGAGCCCAGGCGCGAAATGCACATGGCAAACATGGGGCGTTTCCTTGGTTTCACGCTACATCTCCATGTTTCCAACGCCTCACCGCCGCCGTCTCTCATGTGGCCGTCGTCCTAGACCGGCCGCACTCGGCTGCCGCAGCCATGCCCAGCCGGTCCGGGCCACGGCTAAGATCCTCATGGGGCCAGGTGTAGTGGGTGTGTGTGTGTCGGAGAAGCTCTGATTTAGATAGAGATGCTTGCAAGAGCTTGTATTTTGTGCATACCGGATTGATCAGCTGCATTTTACGTCGAGCAAATGGAGGGTGCCCTATGTGTGTTTGCACAGAACTTCATGGAGCTGCGTGGTGTCTATGTGTCGCACTTTACACTTGCTCAGAGACTCAGAAACTATAGGGATTGCATTTGCTCACGGGTCAATGAGAATTTCTGGGTTGATGGCTGATGGTATAACAGATCTTGCACCGTGGTCATCCCAATATTTTTGTGTTGAAGAAACGGATTCTGCTTTATGAAAGACTTGAATGGGAGAGTTCATGAAGAAGTAAGACGAAAGACTGGCTGGGTTTAGGCACCACGTGAGAAACATCTCTTTTCACGCCCCCGTCACCTCAGGTCTGTCTTTGGCCTCGTCCCCCCCCCGGTCAGGTCGCACTGCTACGGTTGCAACCAGGAGGCCACACGAAGCGGTCTGAACTGGTGAACTTCCTTTTGACCAACACCGATGGGTTGAGAAGATCAAGGCGAAGACCAACTGCCGGACAAGGACGATGTGTGTTCTCCTTGTTCCTCCATCGCTGGGTGGTCCTCCACACGCATAGTGGAAGCACGACTATTCGCCACGGGTGTTGAAAACAATTCAAGTGACCATTGGGACATCGGATATCATCATTCATCCATGCATTCTTGGTAGAAACTCTTCCCGCACATTCAAAAGACCGATAATTTCACCCGAGAAAACGGTCAACGAGCAGGTGTGGCCAGTTCTTCTTCCAGACTTTGAAGCCTCGCCAGGGACCTAGGACCTAGCGCGGCTGCCCCCACGGCATGGGAAGGTGGGACTATGGAGTTCGCTATAACATCTAAGGCAGCCCACTGCCAACTATGCCACTTGATCATCAAAACTTGATGTTCCAGCTATAGACCCGGTTTGTTGTCGCACCAGGTCTTGTTCCTGGCCGATGTACATCGATGCGCAAAGAAGGGATAGGGTGGGAAATGGGCCCGGATCAGACATCTGGACCATAGATATGATATGCATATATATATATACACACAGATTAACCGGACCCATCCGCATTTCTTGAATGGTTCACAGACCTTTGAGCCCTACTGAACCATTGGTGACTAATTTCTGTTGCCTGCTGGCACATCAACTGGCCAAAATTGACAATGGCTTTTGATGTGGCTATCTCTAGGAGGAGCCAATGTCTTGTCAAGATGATACGGCTCATTCGGTACCTTGAAGACGTCACCAACAGGGGAACAAGATCACATAGTGGACAAGGCCAGGAGCCCCTAGTAGCGTCCTTGCTCCTAGAGTAAGGCCAGGAGCCCCTAGTAGCTTCTTGTTTTTAGTAGAAAGGCCAGGAGCCCCTAGTAGCGTCCTTGCTCCCAGCAGCACATTTTCTATTTTTTGACATATTCAAACACTCTGGCAAACTTGACCGCCCAAGGTGCCCGCAGTGTGGCAGCTCCTGTGCTGGCCCAAGACCGATTGGAACAAAAAGACGGCTTTGTTTGGAGAATAACGCCGTCTACAGACCATATCACATCACTCTTCCACCTGTTTTTTTTACGCTCCAGATCACCAGATATACAGGCTATGTAGACCCTTATGATCCCTTATGATTCCTTATCCCTTGCACATCGCTTCCTGATTTGTCAGCCGATGCAGGATTCTAGCACTTAGTGCATCTATGAGGACCAAGTGTCCGTGTGGATTGCTTGAACTCAAGTGGAAGACCTTTACCTCAAATCACCAACAGTGGGCTTTCAAGAAGGACAATATTGAACATATCATTGGATGTAGGCCAAAGTGGGTGATGTAGTTCACCTGCTTGACTGGATGACAAGGGACCCATCCAAATCGGCTTCGTTTGGTGACAAACGCCGACTTCTGGAGGCCTAGAAGAGCTCCCAGGGTCTGTGTGGGCCTTGGTGAGGGAGTTGGTCAGATCGAAGCAATTGGTGAAGCAGTTGGCCCTTTGCAGGAGTTGGGGAATGAGTTTTTTTTGGTGGAAGTTCTGATCGGGGTTGCTGAGTGGTACATAGTGCTAGACTTGGTGTATCTTGATAAGATGTGATAAGCATATAGATAGAACTTATCAAGATACTTGAAGGAGCCCGTTCCAATTTGTCCACGAAGGATGTTAGTGCATGTGCGGTGTGATTTTCGACCGCTGCAGATGTGTTCTGCAATGCAAGATGTCCCGTTGGAGGTTTCAGACATCAATTTTAGGCTCTCACACTTGCTGTTGAGAGTGAGATGGTGATGATGGTGGACCACACTCCGGACTCATTTGCTCCGGATTTAGAATCCCTGTTCATTCATACCAAGAGTAATGGCAGAACCTCACCAGACCACCGCAGAACATGGATTTCGGCCTTCGTTTCAGCGCAGCCCATCGTTTTCTCCCTGCCCAAGGCGGTGTCCACGTCCACAGCGTCCGGCACTTGGAAATGGTTTGGGGTCTGGGGAGAGCAACTCAGAGTTGGTCGACCCGAGTTGCTCATCGAGCAGGGTGTTCGGAAAGCTCACATTGGCTGGATTTCGGGGTGTTGGACTCTTCTGAGAGCATGGGAGACGGTCATTTTCTCGGACTCTTTCAGCATATGGGGCTCCAGAGCTTCAAGTAACCCCAGCTCAACCCGTTTTCAAGATTGAATTCAGAGAATGCCAACACCCTCCACCTCCAAGGCCAGAGGCACCCGAGGTTCCCCGTGGGAGCCAAGAGCTTCGGGATGCACCTTGGAGCGGACCTCCGAGTGGCGCTTGGGGCGTTGCGCTGCCGCAACCAGCGCCCGGGTCGATGGCGCTCGACTTTGGCCCCAACGGGCCGTTTGGGCCGATGGTGCCTGGGCCGGCGCTGACCCCTGTGTCTCCTGTCCCAGTGAGCATGAGCGGCCCTGCCATGGTGACCTGGATGTGCAGACGGGATGGGAGGATGCGTTGGGGGAGCGTGAAACTGTTGGACATGTGAGGGGAAAGGAGCCCACCTTGGTTTTAAGGGCACTCTGGGGATTGCCACTATATACAGATTCCCCACGCATTGTGGCCCCCCCAAAAGTGCTTCTCCTTCGACCGGGCAGCACAGTAGACCTGCTCATCTCTTTGCAAGAGGCATGTGCCCAGTCCAAGCAATCAAGGCAATCAGCCATCCCATCCTAATTACACCCCACATAGTTCCACTAGCTACCTGAACCTCATACCGACTTATGAATTGACTTGCTGGTGTGCAAATTGGTTTAGGAGGTCTCATGACATGAGGTACCCAGAGAATTTATGATCTCATCACTAGTCGAGAGCTCACATACCACATGTTTTCATGTCGATCCATACTCTCCCCCCAGTTTCTGAAATCTGATGGTACGACCAACTTCTGAAATGTCACACCGCCGCACATATCACATAAGTGACAACTTCACTTTTTGGGCGCAGGCCACATGTAGTGCAGCACCACATGCAGTGGCCACAAATACACTTCGAGGTGAGCCTAATGCCCATGCCGCCGATACCTATGCCGCCACCCAGCTTCATGAGCATCTACGGCCCATCGGCGGGGCCGATGGGACCCCACACGCCACAGCCGCCGGCGCAGGGGGCTCCCAGCGGTGGGCTGTTCTCAGGTTCGCAGAGCCCTTGAACACCAGCCAAAAAGAGGCACAGATGGATCGAATGGGTGGAGAAATCAGAGAACAAGACATGTGGAGGGCACACCATTCAATCTTCTCCCACATAACCCACATACAGACAGTTTCTTCAAGTTGCCAAGATGTCTGTTGCAAAAGGAGCCCTCCCAACGTCTCCTAACCGAAAGGGGGTTTTGATGTGAACAGGGGACGCAGATGTGGATAGAACTGGACCCTCTGCAGGAAGCAAGAAAGATGAACACCTTTTTGCTCTTCTCTGCCTGCCGTTGATGGGACAAATCTATACGAATCCCACCTTTCTGGAGAACTGCAGGTTGCCCTGTATCTTCTATCAACGTGTTGTCAGTAGCCTTTCATTTTGCTGGACTTGTGCCAGCTCTCGACCTGCATTTTTCAGAACGCCCAGGACTCTTCTGATGGCCAATTCCCGGAGTTCACGCTCACGCCGGCGGCAAGGCAGTTCTGGGCAGTGTTGGGTTGGGGGAGAGAAGAGTGAGGGATGAGCAGCATGACCTCTCAGGGCAGATGTCACATTTTGAGGTAGTAGATGCCTCTGTTTAGAGCCAGGGAGGATAAAAAAGGATGAACATGATAAATTCTTATTGCTGTAGCAACAATTGTTTCTCCATTCAAGATCATTCCAGATATATAATATCGCAGACTTGGGCGCAGGGAAGAGACTGATGGGCCCCGAAACTTGGATTTGGGTCCCCATTACACATCCAAGCCTTTCACTCATCAGCGATGAGGAAACAGACAAGACAATTCAGCAATGTTACTGCAGCAAGAGATCTAAGGGACTTTCATAGTCATAAAACATTATGGGCATGCATGTTTTTGTTAAAGGATTCACGACAAACAAATACCCTCTTCAGCTCACCAGGCTTTGCTTCGTTGTTGGAGTTCTTGCTCGCACGTGGCAAGTGAGGGAGTTGGAGGGAGGGGACATGGCATCCTTTGGACCGATGCCGCCGCTGGTGATTCCCGTTCGGAATGGCTGGGTGAACCCCGTTCGGAAGGTCTTAAGGACATGTCCCATCGCCCGAACTCCTTCATTCTGAAGATTGGAATGAAGAAAGGTCCCATCGCCCATCGCCCATGTCCCATGTCTGAAGGAAAGCTCCCATTCGCCCAAACTCCGGAGACACGCCCGTCGGGTGCGAGGCCCTATTGGCGCACCGCCAGGCACGACCGCGGGCGGGTTCCGACCTGTGACCGATCCCAGGAACCGTCTGCGCATGGGAGGGTGCCCCCCTCGTGTGCGAGGGATGTCTGAGACATGTATCAAGGAGAAGAGCTGTCAGTTTGAGGGAATCTATGCAATTCTTCAGCAACTTTCTCGAGAACACCGTAATTCCCAAAGACCTGTTGTGGCCAAACACTGGATGCTTCCAAGAAAGTGCTGGCCTTGCACACAGAACAACGCTTTATGGAGACTTGGATGAGCTTAACATTTTCGGGTCAACGCTTTCGTCTTTCGCAAGGCTTGCACAAATGGGCGCTTCCATTGGGTATATGGAACCACAGCACGAGAAGGGACCTCCATGGTCGACCTTCCGTTTCGGGTGCCCTTTCGTGCCACCGACTTGCTAGCATCCAGCATCCATCAAACAGGTGTGTGGACTGCCTTATTACAGTAAAGGTTACCAGGTATTCATTCTTTCATCCAGCGTTGGTAGAGCCACCATCTTCGTTTTTGGAAAGGAACACAGCAGCTGTCGGATTTCTTTGGCGAGGCCATCGTCACTTCGGTGTGATTTGCGACGGCTGCCACGAGCGCGACTTCCAGGGGACCCGGGTCCGGGCGCCTGGGTGGGCCGGGGGGCGTCCCGAATCCGGGTTTCGGGTCTTTCTTTGGTCCAAGGTCTTCCCACCACCAGTTTTCACACATACTGTAGTCATACAGATATATGATGATAGATTATATATGAGTTTCCGTTGGTTTCTTTTGAGTCAATAATTCAATAAGGGTCAGCATGTTTCCTGCAGTGCATCAGGAAACAACATGGAACTGATTCTAACAAATGGTTGGCGGGAGAAGACAACGCATACCAGGCAAGCATGCAAACGCCAAGCCCGAATTATCTGATGAATATCATATCATCCAATCACGAGGCCTTTCTGGCCTCTCTTCTTCACAGAACTGTTGGGCATGTCCCCAAATGAAGGGGACCCACCCCGACCAGTTTTTATCAAACATGTTCAAAAAAAAACACCATCTATCGCTTTGAGACAGGGTGCTCAAGAATCTCCACCTTCGAGACCAGCGTGCATCAACGAAACACGCCAGTATCGATGCCTGAGCTGTCGGGACTATGACCTTTGCGCGAACTGCCATTCTCAGTGGGGAGTCTCAGTGTTTTCTTTTGAAAATACATTTTGTCTTTCAAATACATTTAGACATTCAGACCGTCAGACCTCTCTTTTTTTCCTTCCTGGCAACACCTTGCAAAAAATCTTGTCCAACAGAAGCATTCAGGCATTCAGCAGTGTCACATCCTCATGTTCGAGAAACTTTACATGCTCTTTTGACACCAAATGCTCTGATGGGTAAGATGCTCTTCAACCGACTCAATTGTTAGCCTGCAGTTCTACATCGCACTTCCTCTGACAATAATCCCGTCCCTACTTGGACTGTCCGACATGCTGGAGATAGACCATCTATGAGCATGATTAGTCGGTCTAAAAGGATCCTCCGAGGGTCCAAACCCATGCGGATCCACCCATCCCATCATAGCGGGCGCTGGAGGCGTGGCGAGCTGCACCCTGAGCACTCATTCGAAGCGATTAACACGCCGAGGCCACAACGTCAGGGGATTTTTTGATATCATCGGAGCATATCTACTGTGCCAGGAGGGCACTGTTTGGGAGGCGTTTCTGAATGTCTTTGGTGTTGGTCCAGAGGTTATTGCCAGGAGAGATGTGCAATGGCATGCGCAATAGTCTCCTTTGCCTCGAAAGGTAACCATTTCAGGTGCGGTGGGGCACCCCAACTTCTGATGGTCCAGAAGATGAGTGGGGTGGGCTCGGGTTAGCTCGTCAAGGTTGTAGGTGTCATCTCTAATCTCAGGAGGACCAAAGGTCACACTCAGCAAGCCTTCGCAGCGGAGGTCTCCGCAGCGGAGACTCCGTTCATCTCTTATTTGTGTCTTTGCGGATTTGATGACTACTTGTAGGCTGCCGCTTCCAGCGGCCATTGCCGGGTAGCTCAGAACGACGCCTCGGCTTGGAAAAGGTAAGCATGGGCATTTTTTTTGGCTGTCAAGTTCCTGTGTGAGCGATCCCCACACGGTCCCTTCTGCAGTCTGGGGAAATCATCTTGCACCAATTTGAGGAGTGAACCGTGAGATTCAATGATTGGCAAGAATAGTGTCTACTCCCCGCAGACGGATGGAAACCAAGCCCAGTTGGCTTGTCCAGAGGTAAAGTGCTACTAGGGTGGAGGCCATCGCTAGTAGCCCACAGGTTGGCTTGTCCAGAGGTCCATTTTCACAACAACGTTTTGCTTTTGGTGTCCCCATGAAACACATTGAAACACCCTTCAGCTGTTGCTATGGGTCCAGGTCGGTTCTGTTGACCCAAATATCCCAGGTCGGTTCCGGTTCTAGGCGAATGATGTGTGGACAAGATCCATTTAGGGTCCTGTTTATTGGATGTTTTCACTATGTCTTGCTACCTTGAGTCACTTTAGTCTTGTCCCCCACCCACCTTAGTTTCCAAGTACCAAAACCTATGCTACTCCTCATGGGTTGCACCTGCCATGCTTGGTACTCTGAGGATGAGCTCATGAACCCGTTCCGCCGCCTCGCTCCGTCGCCTCGTTCAGGCAGACTTGATGTCCTCCTCTGTGGCGCGCACTGTTTATGCGATCCTCGAGGTAGGCTTTGAGGCCGAGGAGCAACGGACGTGCGAAGTGGCATTTCTTGTGGAGAATGAGTGGTGAGGCATCCTCGCTAGTAGTAACAAGTGCCTCGCTAGTAGTAACAGGTGCCTTACTAGTAGTAACAAGAAGCTATTAGTTAATTTACTTTATGGTAGTTCGACGTGGCACCGCAGGGCACGGCAGTGTTTGTTGAAGATCGCCCACACATGTAAGGAACGGTGGTTCTGTTGCATGGGTTGGCTGAAGAGCCCTACAGCTTCAAAGTAAAGAGGGTGTTGTTGAAAGTGCTAAAAAGCTGTGGTAGCAGACAAGGCCTTCGAGATTTGGCATCTTCAGCAATGCGACTCTAACTGATGGTGATATGCAACTGGAAGGACCAAGAGATGCACTCGGGTCTTGATGACGGCGACTTTGCAAGTGAGAACTCGGGAGGGTGAAAATATGAGAGAATGGCTGATGCAATCAAGCAACTTAGCTCTGTCAATCTAAAGGCTTACATAATTGAACGAAGGGATTTCCGCAGATTGAACCACCGGACAACTATTTGTTCTTCACCAAGAAAAGGGTCATGATGGGCCCAAAGTTGCTTGGAGGCAGGCGACCGGGGTTATTCCGACATGGCTACTTTCTGAACATTCTTTTTCATGTGGGAGAATGCCCAGAGAAATCCAGAAAAACTGCTCAGCATATTTCTGATTGGCTAATCTCTACAAGTAGAACTGGACCTGACATTTGACCCAACATGTTCTGGATGGAGAGTGATGAGACTCTCAAATGTGGCATCTTTGTTGCAAAAACCCCCATTGAGAGCGACCATACGTCTGGGACACATGTCCATAAGTCTGGACTGTGGCCCAGCATCTCCATTGTCTCCAGCATCTTCGTCTCTGTGGCTTAGCGAGACGGCCGGAACCGGCACGGCGAACCGTGGCTCGCCGACGGCCGAGGTAAAATCTCCTGGTGGCTCGCCGACGACAGACGACTGGTGAGCGCCGTGCACTTGGAACCCTTCGCCCGGTTCAGCACCGTTGGTTCGTCCGCGTTTGGCTTGCGCGAATGGCTTGGTGTGTGCGTGTTCCAGAGATAGAGGACAGTTGGATGCAGGTCAAACCGAAGGTCCACCAGAAAGATGAACATCAAGCAAACCGTTCTGCTCTTTCTTATGGCCACGTCCGCTAATAATTGAGGTTTTGAGTCAACCTCATTCAGGACTTTCATTCCAACGAATAGGTTTCTCGAGGGTTCAAGATGCTGGACCTAGGCTGATGTGGTTGCGGCAGAGGAGAGCTGATGTGCGAGGAATTTGAGAAGACTGAGAATTGAGAATCATCGCCAATCAAACCATATCAAACCATATCAAACCTATCAGAAATCAGACGTTTTTCTGCTTACCGTCCCCCTGCTGTCCCCTGTTGGCGTGACCGTTGCAGAGAGTGACCGTGGCGGGGTCGGAGATCCATTTCCAAGCATCTTCAAAAACACATGGAGGAAGAGAAAACAGGGTGTTTGTAGGCAACGTGCGCCGACTTTCGTGCGTTTTAGGGTTCCCCTATAGTTGCATTTTTCTGTCTTTGAAGTGTGAGCCTCGTACAGACATGCTAGTTTTGAATTTGAGTCATGGCAGAACATGGGGGCATTGGGCCACTTATGAACTAATTGCATGTAAAGGAGCCCACCTTGCAAAGTGGTATATCCTGCTCTTAAAACAGAAAAGACCGAAGAGTGCTTTCGTTGTGTTTTTTTTTGCAAGCAAAGCCTCTCGCGATGGTGTCATCCTGCTTCAGGAGCCCGACTGGTCCTGCCCAATCTGTTCAGATGGTTTAGAGGCTGCTCAGTGCTCAGGGCATGAAAGGAAAACATATGGTCCGGTGGCCCCCCCAACCACACTTTGGACTTGATAAATAGTGAACGGGCTTGGCTCAAAAAACTACCTCACTATCAGGCAGAACACCCAAGGTTCTTGCATTCCGCCTCTAATATAACTCACTGCAGGGCTTTGCGGGGCATACCAATGCATACCAATCTTTTGGGGGGGGGTGCCGCACACGTCAGTTCCGGTCGCGCACGTTCTTTTGGGTCGCTTTCAACGGCGAATGGCCATTGTCATGCGCTTTGTTGTCCTCCAGGGGGAGAACAACGGCTGGCTGGTACGGATCTGCAGAGGTCGACCGTCCGGTGAGGGACCGGGGCGTTTCCGCCGAAAACAACGACGGTGGAAGGGAGGAGGTCTTCATGTGTTCTTCGGTGGCGCAGTTTGATTTGAAGGATGCGAATGTGGGAAGGATGGCATGTTGAGTTTGAGTTTGGATGATTTTGGGAATAACCATATCCATCACAGCGCGGGTTGAGCCATTCGAAGGGGTTGTCATGTTTGCTTTGTTTGTCTCATCCAAGGTTTCTTAGTCAGAGTTCTTTTTGATTCTTATCCAGAAATAGCATGGACTTGGATCGTCCAAAAGCTTGCTTCTACCTTGTTGGTTCTACTCCAAGACTCCCAAGCTTGATCTCTCCATCTCATGCCCGGCTCAGCCACCCAGGCGATGAAGCAGACTCCAACGAGGCGGACCTTCCCGATTCCCACCTCCAAAAAGCGTGGTTTTTTGTTTGCTCCACAGAGTCTTCACTGCGGAGGTTCTTCCGCCTTTGGAAGGTGGGTCAAACATGACACGGGGCGGTCGAAAGAGATTTGGCCCGATCCGTGAGGCATGCGGTGGGCGCCCAGGCGAGATTTCCGGGTAAGGCTTTCATTTGGGGAAGGCAGGGAACTTAGGCCATAGCGTCAGGCAGAAAAAGCAGGTTAAGATTGTAAGGGATACAAAGTTGGACCAAAAATGCATCCAGGAACTTCCGGAAATAGAGCAGACCTCATTTACAATGCTAAACCTGGAGAAGTATCTCCTTAGTTGCATAGGATCAGCACATGTCCGAACCAAAAGCACATTTGTATGTAGAATTGAACATCACAAGTTCTCAAGGTTTGCACGAGGCTCGTGGAGAGATTTTGGATTCTGAAACAGGAATTGAAGGGATGCAGAACCAAGAGAACTCAATTCCAAAAAAGGCTCACTTATATACATTGAGAATGACCAATAGACATTTAGCAGAACTTCAATGGATTTAAGGTCACTCCAACAAGAATCAAGCAGACATAACCAGGAATCAACCTGCTTCCAATGTCGAGTGTGCAGTTTACTTCTGATAAATTCAACTTCTATTCAAAGGCCAAATGAATCCTATACAATCTGCTTCAGCCCAACTTTTTTGGAAAGCATTGTTATGAGGCGGGGCATGCATCAGAACCTTATTTTGACCAACGGCTCACTGTGAGAGTCTCATTGATCATAAGGAAGTGGCAACATCTCCGTAAGCTTTTGAAGCATGTCATGGTTGGACCATGGTGTGAAGACAGCCGTGGTGTGTCGCGCGTTATTCTTTGCCTTTTTTTGTGTAGTATTTTGAGCACTTTCGAGGTTTCCTTCAGGGCCACTAGGGAGAGTGTGAGCGTGATGTGTGCATGTGTGGCATCGAGCGCAATGTGACAGGTGTGCGGTGCATGGGCTGGGGTGTGTCTTGCACAGAAGACTTGCGTTGCAACAAGTGAAATGGTTGAAACGCTAAGTAGTGTGGGGGGTCCTAAAAGCATGCTTCTCTTTGAAGCGAAATGCTCATTTTCAATTCCCCCCAGGCATCAATGAGACTCTTAGACGAAAATATCAGAAACCTAGTCAGGCTGAAGATTTACAACGTATGCGCAAGCAAAAAATCATAACAACACCTCATGGCCATATATGAGCCGTGGACCTAGTTGGGTGAACTACAGATGATTTCTATGGGGGGCGCTGTTCGCTGGAGATACCACTCATCATATGGTAGAAAGTCACATGTTGACGATAGCGCTACCCTGTTGTGTTTCTTTAACATCCGGCATCCACTGACTTACTGTTTGCTTGGCTTGACGGGGTGCTGCCGCTGTGTATGGATCCTTTAGATTGCCTGTGCCGTACCGTGCCTTTTCTTGTAGGCGAAATAGATGGCCACATGTACCACGAGGCTGGATTTTGTTTGCCTGAAGCAGTTCAGATGGCACTCGAAGTGGCTAATCTTTCGTCGTGATTCTGCAGATGAGCCCTTTTTTGAAGCATGCGCAGCCTCCGTGCACGGCAAAACCGAAGAGCAACTGCTGTCACGAGCATCGGAGACGCCTGGCGAGGGATGCCTACGACGATGGCTGATGAAGCGAAATAGCTGTCCAGTGCCACTTGGCACGATGCATCGCACGACGTGTCTGCCGCAGGCGAGGACACCACGCGTTTTTTGGCTCAGACAGGTAGCCACGGTGCATCATCGAGGGTTGCTCAATCACCGAAATCGAGCCTTGGGCGGAACATGAAAAAAGGTTGGTCTTCGATGGTTTCTTTTCACTTCTTCTCAGCGGATCTCTAGGTCGGAATCATCGTCAGGTCCACTAGATGCTTTGCACTAGATGCACCTGTTGTGGGTGTTGACCTGAAAGCTTGGCTCCCAAACCAGCGCGGGTTGACCTGAAAAGAGATGGCTTTTGAGCTCAACTTAAGGTCCCTCCTCTCCTGTTCAGGTCTGAGGCTTCACGTCTCGCTTGGTCAAGCGCTACCTGAGGTGTCGGCGTTCTCCCGTGGTGCCCGCCTGACTCGCCTGGGCCGTGCCCACCCGGGAAAGGCCCGAGAAATCGGGGTCAGCAAGGTCTTCCAAGGGAAAAAGACCCAACATGAGGAAGATGAAGATGAATTATCATGAAACTGTCATAGCAGAGCATGATCAATCAGACTTGATATGACAGTTGAACTGCAAGTTCATCGAATCCCTTCCCTGCGAGTCCGGGGGAAGGGATTATTTCAGATGGTATCTTTAAGTCATAAGGTGCAGCCGCAAATGAAGAAATAAACCATTCCAAGCTGCTTCCAAAAGAGCCGAAGCGCTTGAATCACCCTCTCTGATCGTGATGATTTTTGAAGGATCAAAAAATGGCTGCATGGCAGACAAGTCCGCTGCCACTGGCCGCGTGCACGATACTAGACAGAAAGAACCCAAAGTAGAACTTCTAGCTCAAACATGCTCAAACACAAGCTTGATTGACCAAGTGACTCACCTGATCCTCCTCTACGCAGGTGGTTCTGTTTGTTGTCCAGGGGATTTGAAGAAGAATCCCCAGCGGTCAAGCGCCATGTATTACAGATCTTGACAGCATGCCTTGGGGCTGGCATGGGAGCATGGGCAGCTGAGCCAAAGAGAGGAAAGCGACCGGGAATCTTCCGGACGTTCCCATCCATTTCAGAAGCAGCTCTTGGTGGGAGATTGGAATTAGTTCTGGCTAGGGTGGGAAGGACCAGAAACAACTAGTAACAGGTGCCACGCTAGTAGTAACAAGTGCCTTACTAGTAGTAACAAGAAGCTAGTAGAAACAGGTGCCACGCTAGTAGTAACAGGTGCCTTACTAGTAGTAACAAGAAGCTAGTAGTAACAAGTGGTAGAGAAGGATGGTCCAAGTCTGAGGGCCCCTGCAACTAGGGAGGCTACTCCGATCGTTGGATCCGGTTCAGCCCACTGTCCGGTTCGGTTTTCGTTGCGCTCGGGTTCTGCTGGTCTTCTGAGAGCAGAGAGGTTGGATCTCATATTTTGGTGGATCAAGATGCATTCTTTTCATTTGGCTGGATGGGTTTTCGTTCCACCCACCCACACACAGAAGAGGGTGCTTCTTTAGGTGCACCTCCACAAGACATACCTCTGGCAAAGTACGTCATGATTGAGGAGTATGTCAGCGGCTGCATTTGACCATGTACCGCGCATGTGTTGAGCCTTGGGACCCCCCCCCAAAAAGAATATGTCGGACCTCGACGGCTCCAGGCCCAATTCGGCCTGGCCGGACGCTTTTCCACTCAAACCTGCCCAATTTTCGAAGGCTCCGGGCGTCGCCCGTCCAGACGCCCTTTCTTTTGGAACCCTCCGGAGGTCGAAACGGTGAGTCCTCCGGCCTGTGGCACTTTCAGATGGTCTGGTGGGGTCAGCTTTGGCCCGGAGAAGGGTCTGGAAGGCAAAGCACACCAGCGGAAGGGTCTGTTTTTCCCAGTCGAAGCGGGCCTGAAATGAATCTCCCGCAAGTACCGCAGACCGCACATTTGAGTCCTTTTCCAGACCATTTGTTGCAGGAGTGACTCGGTTCCTGGCCGACCACCGGAAGTCGACCCTGTCGCGCAATCCTGAGGGCAGGCCCTTGATGGGCCCGGCCGCGGCCCTGATGGAGCATTTGGAGAACGGCCACAGTAAGATCCAGCCGAGCCCCACATCCATGAGAATGAGATGGAGAAGTTGGATGGCATATGAGGACATGAGAATCATGAGAAAGACAGGACTACTGGATAGGAAGGTGATTTTGTGACAACTTTTCGAGGGCAGGAGGAGGGTTGGTGAATATGCAGAGCGCAGGAGGAGGTGCAGTCAAAAAGGTCGGGTGGTTGGCATCACATCTCTTTGAGACAGACCAAATAAACATCCCATCAATCCCATTGGTCTGACTGTCTCCCAGAATGCTCGTTAACTTGGGAATGCTCGGGAAAACCCATCACATCCCACCGGCTTGGCTAGATGCTGTGGACCGAGAATTCGAAAGATTGACAAACGTCATGCCTGTGTTGAGAGGTCGCTGCGAGCCAATTCCTGCGGGCCATGCGTGAAAAGTGACTCTTGAGGCTCCTTGAGGAGAATTCACTGACTGATTCTGCCATTGCTTCTGCAGAAAAGCTTTCCAAGACACGCCTACCGTAGCAGCTAGCAAGAATCACCCGAACTGTCATGCACAATGTGACCAACGTATTGGATCAGCTCCTTTGTATAGGCTTCTCTCTTGATGGGGTCTTTCATTTCAACTCCGCCGTTCCATGCCCCATTTGGGCTTCAACAGCTGAACCGCGGTTGGTACTGAGAGTAGTCTCTGCCCGATACAGGCCCGGTGGCACACAAGCGAGAGCGCGCTCGCGCGGGCGCGAAGTACCCTGAGCACCTTAGAGCTATGAATCTTGAAGGTGCATCATCTTGGACTTTGTTAGACATGCATACTCTTTTGGTGATGTGTTTACCGATGCCCCTAGTAGCGATGCCAGGAGCCCCGTTCGTTGCGTCCTTGCTCCGTTCGTAGCGATGCCCTCTTTTGGTGATGTGTCTTTTTTGATTTTTTTTGTGTTTTACCAAAAAATGACATCCTGTCAACTCCAAACCGTGGATGCAAAGCGCTCCGATCACGTCGCGGCGCTCCGATCCGTCGCCTCAGGCGACGACGCGACGGTTTGAGCGAGCTCGGTCCATGGAGGCGCCAGACGCGGATGGGCGGCGGAAGTCTTGCGGGTCGGGTGTTTTGTTTGGTTCGAACCAGCACTTGTTTGCTGTTTGAAGCCTATAGGGTTTGATCAACACTTTTCGCTTGAAACCCCTGAAGCTGTGACACTTTGTAACTTTTTGTAACTAGCTTTTGATGGTGGCTTTCTGGAATTCTTTTGCTCCCCACTCTGGAGCTCCGGACCTTGCAACTGTTCACGTCGCGACGTCTGGAACCAGATTTGATTACCAAAGGTGACTTCGGTCCGTGAAATTCTCTGGTCCGCTGCTGCCATCAGAGCACGGTAGTGCGAGTTTTTTTCCCTCACCTGCCAGGTGAGGGTTGTTAGATTTTATCGTCCTCCTCGTGCTCCTGGACCTCAACTGCAAGCTCCTGATCGCAGTGGGCACCGCCGGACCTCAACCACGAGTGCTGGATTGCAGTGGGCACCGCGGGGCCTCAACCACCAACAGGAATGCCAGATAGAATGCCAAATAGAATGCCAGATTACATGCCAGATAGAATGTCAAAACATATGCAAGATAGAATGCCTGTATATATGCCAGATAGAATGCCATGCAAGATAGGATGTCATACGGAGAGAATGCCAAAATATATGCCACAAAGGTTGTCAGAGAATATGCCAGATAGAATGCCAGAATAATTGGAGATAGAATGCCACAATGCATGCCAGATAGAATGCCAGAATACATGCAAGATGGAACGCCAGAATGAAAGCAGGATAGATTGCCAGTATATGTGCAACAAAGACTGTAATGGCAGAACAACTGTCAGAATACATGGCAACGCATGTCAGGACCGAAGTCGGACCATATGTCACAGCACGCCAGACTTCACGGCACGACAATTCAGAACACACGCCAACAAGGACGTCAGAACACAGCCCAGAACATTTCCCAGCCCTTGTAGTAGTTGATGTGCCAGGGCACACACCAGACTTGATGCCAGAACAGTGTCAATCCACGTGTCAGGCCACGCTTGTCAGGATAGTCTGTCAATAGATTGCATGTGCCATGCCTTCTTTCAAATCATCTCTCGGGACTCTCGGGGTGGGGATCGCTCGAAGTAAAGTACACTTTTAGAATGAACTTGGGGAACCAAAGAGTGGAATTCCCACATATACTCGTGAACTTTCGGATCCGCAGTGCTATCTGGGGTCTATGCTGCTTTGATTTGTGGAGGAAAAACGATGAGATGATCCAGTGGTTGGCACCCCGATTTGTTGGACAAACCCTTTTTGTTTCCGACAGGGATGCCATCGAATACCAGTAAGAAAATCCTTTTATCACGGGATTTGATGGAACCCATTCCCAGGAGATGTGCGTATTGTACAGGTGGAACGCTGACCGGCGACCGGTGCATAAACCGCGATGCAGGCAGGGTTGGGAAGAAGGCAAAGCCAATTGAAGCTGAGGCTTGCGTGCAGCAGAGGAGCATGAATTCAACCGGAAATCTTGTCCACTGGCAACACCATGAGGGTCCTTGAACGTCGCACGGGCAAGGTTTTTCTACACCAGAGCGAGCAAACCTCAACATTCAAAACCGCAGGCCGAAAACTCGCATGGCAATTGATCTATTTTCCTCTACCATGGCCATTGTGTGGTTATTTTGGCATCATCCAGTCCCGTGACCAAAAATCTGTGCCATTCAGGTTGACAGCCTTGCCCTCAGAAAGCTGTCATATGAACAGCAGATGGTGATAGATGGGATGGTGCCTGTTCACTTGTTTGTACTCAAAATGATGAAGAACCCAGCCGCCACTAGTGGGAGGGAACACAGACAAAAACTCCACAGAAAACAGCACATCCCGATTGAGAATTGTACGTGGACATCAAGACCGATTTGAGTCGAGTGAGAGAGGCAGATACCGTTATTTTAGAGCCAGTGATTCGCCAACATTGCCTTGACGCAAGCATGAAAGCGACCCAGTATGGAGTCTAGAGGTCGGATTTGCTTAGGTCCAGATGGAGAGGCGCTGAACCGGGGAGGGATGTGCCCTTCAAAACGCATTCGCTTGAGCATAGGACGTTTCGCACAGGTCCACTCTCATGTCCATCTCATGCGAGCTGTAGTAGTGTGTCAACAGATACTTTGGCAGCTTTCGCACACACAGATCTATACAACCGAGGATATAGCGGGATGTAGCCAAATCTGCAGGACACATGGTGAGCATGTTGCTTAGTTCCCAACCCATTCTGTGCATTGGTTCATGTGCCTCCCCAAACGATCCGTCTGGACACATGATTGATGATGGTAACAGATCCAGCCGACCAAGTGACCGGAAGGAGCAGTAGACTCAGCAGTTGAGAACTGTTGGAGAATTCCTCCAGGGGTTTTCTGCACCTGGTGTTTCCTTTTGGGTGATTTTCTGTGTCCTTTTGTCAGAGGACTGTAACAAATTCAGTGGATTGGATCCTCAGCCAGGCCAGATTTCGTCAGTTCAGTGTCAATGGCTGGCTTTCCAGTGCGATCTATCTTCCCAACGTGGAGCCCACTCAAGCTCATCTGAACTGTTCTGGACCTCTCAGCTGGTCACTGGGCCCTAGGGTGTGGTCCTTCTTGTCGAACGACCAGACGCCCCGCCGTTCTCGGCGCCGTTCTGGTCCAACGCGCAGGGTGTGGCCACCGGTGCTTTGGTGAAGGCCGACCACGCCAGGGGAGTCGATGACGGCGCACAGATGGGTTTCAGAAGCTGCCGAGCTTCTGGGTTTAGGGTGCTCGACCGTTTTCGAAGGTGAAGATCAGACAGGCCTTCATCCGATGTCAACCCGTGCGGAGTCTCACTCTGCAGGTAGTTGGAGTCTCACTCTGCGAAGATGCAGAATGGAAGTGGAGATCTTTGTTCACTGAAGAATCGAGATCCGTTGTCCATGTTTTTCGTAAGATCAAACTCTTGTGCTCTGTATTTGATCAAACCCTTCGTCCTGTGCGCCTCAATATGATGCACTCCCTATCAATCTAAGAATCTATATACTGTATCCTGGTACCACCCCAACCTATAGATGCAACTGCTCTCATGAGGACTTTTGTTTCAAGAGTGGAGCCTATAATTTTCATGGGCTATGCCATTGGGCACTAAAACGACCACAAATTCACAGGCTGGGTTCAAGCAAAACCGACCGCCGAAGCTTGCACCTGTCCGCGACACGACACCTCTGTACAGTTCTGGCAATCCACGCGGACATCCAGGGACCCCAATGAAGCAGATCTGAGCCTGTGCCAGACTTAAAGTGTGATAAAACATGATAAAGCCCATAGGAACCCTTGAGGATTTTGGACAGAGCATCCACGATTCGATCTTCCCAGTCACGTTCCCAAGCTTAACATTTCTCTGCAGAGGCTGCGCCAGCCGCACCCTCCAGCCAGAGTCCTGGGGAGATGGGCTTCCACAGATGGCACGCGCGGCTGTGTAGATGAACATCAAAAGGAGATAGTAGGGCTTCGGCATGCTAAAGGCATCCTCCAGTCCGGCACCACGAAGAAAGAATTATAATGAAGCTTGGTCTTCTCAATATCCATCAGATTCTGAACCACATGCCCGGCAAATCCTGTGAGGCTAACCAACCGCCCAAATCATTCCGGGCCGTTTGCCCTTTCAAAGGTTGGGAACAATCCATTGTGATTGCTGGGGATTCCACTCTTTCTTTATCACACATTTAGTGGCTGGTGTAGGACGTCACCTAGCTGGTGTAGGTCCATCACCTGATCTTTCGTAAGTTTTCACAACTTTTCACATCTTGAGCTTCCCAACAGCCCCATGGTCTTTGGGGTCCGGACAGAGTTGGAACACTCAGGAGTTGGGGGTGCTGGTCGAAGCCTAGGACGTGGTTGGTGCAAGATGAGCAACAAGATCCCCAAGTGGACAGAAACGTCCACATTAGGGGACAGACGTGAGGCAAATCCTTTTCGGAGGGCTCCCCAGATTGGACGATATGGATGTGTAGGGATGTTCAAAGAGGTCAAGACTATCCACCATCATCCAACCTGATTGAAGTTCATTGACTTCTTCACCGAGTTCACTGCTTCACCGGCCCCCCCCCTAAGGTGCTGCCACCGCGGCCAAGATCGCCTCGCAAGCGGCGGGTGTCGCTGTGGGCATGGCGCTGGGCGTCCCGATGGTGCGCAGCCCGCGGTGAAAGGGACGGAGTGGCGCGGTGGAGCTGTCGCCACTCCCTGGTACAAGGATGGAAGTGAACCCCGATACATCGGTTTCCTTTCGCAAATACCAAACAAAGGTGATGATTTTCCACGTAACCATGATGAGTTCAGGGAGTGTACAGTCACATGGACCTGCTTGACATCTTTTCACCTTGCACCTCTGGACCTCTGGACCTGGAGCCGAGAGAATCTTGAACGTTTCAGTCCAAAGCAGAGAGTTTGAGAGGTTGACTTCACAAGGAACCCTTTGTCAAGGTTGTTGAGATACTCTTGATGAGCTGTATAATATACTGTAAACATGGGTTAAATCTTATGCGGATTTGAGACATGGTGAGCGGTGAGCAGTACCACTGTTATGCTTCTCTAGGGTCTTTTCAACAATTCAGGATGGTTTAGTAGAGACCTGGCATGATGAACACCTGCGAAAAAGTATCAACCCGCCGGGCAGTCACTTCCAGTGAGAGGGAGCTAGAGCTGGAAGATCTCGAGATTCAAGGCCCCTCCAAAGATTTGGTTCCTTATGACTCGTGCATTCATTGTAGACGCCCCATTGCAACAGCTGCTTGTTGAGCACCCCATTGAAGATGGACAACATCAGCAAGTCCCAGGAATCATTTCCAATACATTCTTGAAGGAATGGATCTTTCTGTCGTACCAGCCCGGTCTCACAGAGCTCGCTATTAGGTTGGAGGCCATCGGAGGCCATCGCTATTAGCTTGGAGGCCATCTCTTCTTTGTCTTCATCTTCACAATGCGCCAGGTCCGTGGTGCTGGACCACCACCGCCTGGCGCTCCTCCCTCGCTGCCGCCCGGCACGCCGACCCTGGGCGGGCTGCCGGGCATCCCACCGCCAGGCGCACCACCGCCCGGTGGACCAAGAGGAGATCCACCAGCTCCTGGGGTGCCGGGACCACCTGGTGCTCCACCAGGTCCAGGTGGTCCATGTCGTCCTCCAAGTGGAGCACCACCAGTTGGCCCGCCACCAGCAGGGCCGGGTGGGCCCCCACCAGGCAACCCGCCAGGGGCTCCACCACCAGGCGCTCCACCGCCCGGTGCGCAGCCGGGTGCTCCACCAAGTGGACCACCGCCAGGCGCACCACCACATGGGGCCCCAGCACAAGCAGGAGCTCCCCCGCCACAAAGTGCACCAGCCCAGGCAAGTGCCGGACAGCCTCCGCAGCATGAGCCACCCACCACTGCAGCGCCGGCATCACTTCCTCCATGGGGTGTCCCACCCATTGGCGCGCCTCCTCTGCATGGTGCGCCTCCTCCACTCGGCGCGCCTCCTCCACACGGCGCGCCTCCTCCACACGGCGCCCCACCGCCGCATGGCGCCCCACCGCCGCACGGCGCCCCACCGCCGCATGGCGCCCCACCGCCGCATGGCGCCCCACCGCCGCATGGGGCCCCACCGCTGCATGGCGCCCCACCGCCGCATGGGGCCCCACCACCCTACGCACACCCGGGAATGCCTCCGCACATGCCACCACATCCAATACCACCCCATGCAATGCCACCCCATCCTCATTACGCTCCCCCGCCTTGCTCTCAGACTTGCGGATGGTCATGTCATTGAACCTCTGGTATAATGGCATTACAACAGCCCATCATAGCCCCAATTTCTTCTCGACCAGTGACACTGAGGCCACATGGCGTGTGGGGACACAGGGCCTTGGAGTCGCGACTGGGTGGGACTGGACATTCACTGACAGCAGGCATCACGCATGATCCGCAGAGTTCTGATGACTCTGCATGGGGAGAACACCATGATCAAGCATATACAAGCCATGATATTCTGATGAGCTGCTTTTGACTGGCCTGGCCACTCCTTCATATCTGTCTTGAACTGAAGGTGCCTGAGGAGAATTCCACTCCCCCTACTTTTCGATAGGAAGAACCCCCTTCCCACCCTTGTCAGCTGCAGACGGATACAGTTTTTTCTGGGAAGTCCTCCCTGTCACCCTAGAAAACATACGATCCGGATTCAGAAAGCGTTGCCCCATTTCCCAACACCCAACCCTCGCCGTCTCCGAACTCTGGAGAACGGGTCACGGACCCGGCGTCCCTAAGGCTCCTCCGCCGGGCGCCCCCTATGGCCCTGCGGTCACCCGGGCCAAATTAGGGTGGATGGTGGGAGAGGCAACCACGGGAGATTGGAGCTCAGCCGTTCATGCTCGTCTTCCTTTCTTTTTGAGTCTCTGAGTGGCTTGTTGCTTGTTTGGTCGGTGGGCATGTGGGCTGCTCGGTGTGTGGGCCAGTTCTTGTTTTAAAACCTTGTTCAGTGGGAGAAAACACACACAAACAGTGCCAACCACTTACTGTAGATAAACAGCACGCATCTCAGATTGAAACACATGAATGGAAGCAATGCATCAGTTGCCACTAGAATGCTGCCCAAAGCTGGATGCTTCGTGATCTTGGGTGTAGTAGCACAAGGTGAAAGACCTGCAAATCACTACCTGTTGCAGCGTGAGTGCGATCGCCCACAGGCTCGGCCACTTCCTCATCATCCACCACCTCATATGCTTGGGCCTCTGTTGCAAGAAAGCCGTGTTCATGGATGTTCATGGGCATGTCCTGCAGGGATTGGGTCAGAGTTATAGCCGTAGCCCTTTCTTGTGAATAGGTATTTGGCACTTGGGATTTCCTCAATTTGAGACAAGCCCGCTTTTGTCTCTACTTCATCTGACATCACTTGATCGTTGGTGAGGACCTTTCCAGAAAGATCGTCTTAGGGTTAGCAAATGCTCAGAAAGCTTGATCACGAATTTCTTCCCATCTTGCATGCTAGAGAAGCACCATTTGTTCGACCAGCTCAACCTTCCACCTCCAACAGCCATCCGTCAATGTGTCTTAGCCAGTTTCCACAGACATCCGGCAAACATACTTTAAGATACACCTTTGAGGTGTCCGTGATCCAATTACAAGAATCTGGAAGGTATCCCCGCCTTTGTGTGCCACCGACGATTGAGGTACGGCTATGCGCCTGAGACTCAGTGCGACCGGTCACGAGATCCTTCGGTGTTGAGCCCCTCGCGAGACGTGATGATATCGAGCCGCTCATGGTGCCAAAAAGGAGGTGATGAGATCGAGCCGCGAGCCGCCATATGGGTCAGAAGTCTCCTAAGAATGCGCACCCAACCGAAGAATGACGTGAATGAAGGGTGGACACTGGAAGGAAAGGATCCCATCATCTGCAGAATCCTTGTGGTTGATGCATGAAGCTGAGAGTGTGTTTTCGGCTTTGGGGGATGTCAGCAAACTGAACCTGCTTGGACCATGGAGCTTGGAACCGGCAAGTCCACAAGAAAGTGCGATGCCGATTGTTTTAGGAAGGCACATGTTGAGTCCAGAGTTGAAAATAATTGAAAGACCGTTGAACGTTCGAAAACCTTTAAAAGTCTACTTGTCACGAAAGGTAGCTTGAGCTACCTGAGTTCTCCTTGCTTTAGCAAAAATGTATTACAATCAGGAGTTGGGATTGTGCATTGAATTTGGTCTTGTAAGAGTTGATTCTGTTCGTGGGGGGGGGTGGGCCCCCCCCGGATCAAATCCCCCCTGCGCCGGTTCACGCCGTCATGGACTTTTACCAGGGTTGCTTGTGATTGCCTGCTACCTTTCGTTCACCCCCTCCTCTCTCAAGTTCTCGTTCTGGCCTGTCCAGCGGGCATCAGGCCACCTCGACCGTATGGCCCACCGCCTGGCTCGAGCCTCGATCATGACTGCCATGACCACTTTCACGAGCTGAAGGCGCTATTGTTCCGTGGTGTCTCCTCCTTCAATGAGTCTTTCATAGACTTTCCTTCCCGTTTATTTCCTTGGTCTCTGCCACGGTGCTTGACAGGCTCTTTGTTCACTTGGTCTTTGACAATACCGCTGCGGGACTCAGGTCTTCCACACTTCCCGCCGGGATATCCGCCGCCATATGCGCCGCTCGGTACGGTGAGGAGCCACCGGCGAGTGATACAAATGAGCCACCAGAGCTGGGCATGTGGTGTTGTTGTTGGTTGTTGGAGCTGGGCTTTTGTGACAAGAGACAATTTGGTAATTTGATTGAGTTGGAATCTCATTGTGGAATGATTTTTGAAAGGGCATTTCGTAATCCATGTAACCCCCATCATCGTTGTAGTTGTAGCTAGGTCATGGGGTTGCTTGAAGCAGTTCATCACTTTAGTTTTGGTTGAGTCATAAGTCATATTAAGTCACAATGGTCATGTGTGAGCCTCCCAAATAGGTGCAGTTCAGCCCTGTCGACTCTGTTGGGTTTGTTTTGGGGACTGACCTTTGGCAGTTGTGCCATGTTGTGCCTGTGAGTTCGGCTGTCAGCGAGTGATCAGTGCTTCATCCAAAGATACCACCTCAGCCACCCCTCAGACTCCAGTCACGTCCCGATCAACTCATCAACTCACCTTCTTCGCTTGGGGTTGCTTCAGTTCATGTCCCTGTCGGTCCCGAGTTCGCTCGAGGCCCTTTCCGCCGCAGGGTGCCCCAGCTGGGACCAGGTCAAAGGCTGGGCATCTCGAGGACGTCAACACACGTGATGCTAGACGTGGCAGTTGTCCGTCTTGGAGGAAGAATTGGAACTGTGAATTCATGGCCTAATAAATAGCATGGCTTTCGAACTTGCCAGTCTCAGGCCGCATGATCCTGCAGGCACGATTGGAGTCGAATCAGTGATTCATGATCACCATTCACGCAAACCACTGATTATTGACCTGGGGAAGCAGGCCAAGAAGCTTTTGCAAAAAGGTGGTGCACTGCTGGCCCAAGATGCTCTTGAGATCTCTTGAGTCTCATAGGGAGGAGGTGTTGGAAACCTCAGGCGGTGCAAAATGGTGTTGGATACCCTGGTTTTATCGTCCTTATTTGGAGCCTCGACTTGCAAACTTTCCTCCCATCTCCATGCAAGGCTATGCAATGCCACGCCCAGGTGGGTGGATCAAAGGGCAAACTTGGAGTGGACATTTCTTTTTCCCCGCGCGAATTGGTTCGTACTGCGGTTCACATGATGCGGCAGAGCTTGGAAAGAGCGAAGCCCGTCAGATGGGGTTTCTTGAGAAGTCTAGAATGAGTAGAAACTTGCGAATACGGGAATAATACTGTATATACACTGTAATATATGCAACTACATATATATATATAGATACATATATATATATATATCTATATATACACATATCATATAGAGTTTGGAGAAAGTGTGTTTAAGCACTAGTCTCTCCAACTGGCCCGAACAAGTGCCCTGGCCCTGGCCCAGCTAGTCTACTCCAGGTGATCCCATGCGTCCGGAGGCTGGAGGGCAGCAACTCACTGCAGCATGTACAGCGACTCTAGGCTTTCACGGCTTAGCTTGTTAAGAGCTGTACATTCAAACCATCTAGTGTCTTTTTAGGATTTTTAGGACAGCTACAGGCCAGTCAGTTCGTCCCAGAGTGGTTACTTGTAATCACAGAAATGGTGCTTTTCAACTCCAGGTGAAGATGCTTCAGATTTCCAGGATGAATCCATTAGAGGGAAGAGATTGGGAAAGATGGGAGATGGCGAACGGCGAGCACTCAACATACTGTGTATTGGCACAGGTCGAGTCAAGGAATAGCATGGAAATGCAAGGAATACACTCCTTATTCAGTAACAATGGAAAGTGGAGTGAAACCCACCACCATGGTCATGGAAAAGGGGCCAGGCCAATTTTCACGCTCTCGCCAAACTGATGCTGGCGACATATGGGCTTTCTGCGCATGGAACAGGGGCCATGCCATCCACGTAACCATGATTCTTTAGGCCCAATATTTGCGATGTGGAGCAACGCCGTTACTCCTCATCAGGCACTTCACGCTCCTCCAGGCCTTGGCAGGGCTGTTTTGGGGCTGGGCCAGTGGTCTGTTTTGGTCTGTCAGCAACTGTACAGTGGACAGATTTCAAATCTGAGCCAAGGGGCTTGGAGATCTGTGTGCGACTTTCCGATAGCCAATTTGAAGATAAGTCTGCGTAGGGACTGATGACTTCTGAGAATAAGTCATATAAGATGTCATGAGCAAATTTTTCACATCCCTGGAATGCTCTTTTTTGTGGATCTTGCGCCTCCTGCGTGACCAACCCGGCCAGGGTATGCACCTCCCTCGCCCGGGCGCCCGGGCGTGAACGGCGGGTCAGTGCTCCAGCGGGCCCAGAGAGGGATCCTACGGTGGTCAACACCGCGAAAGAAGAACCCGTAAAGAGTTTGGAGGGCAGGGTGAGCTTCGAACCTGTGTAAGGAACGTATAGGGAAGAGTGAAAGCGTGAGAAAGTCTAGTCAAACATCACTGCGAATCGAGTCTAACTGGTTTGCCTTTGCCCTGGGATGGCTTGGGTGATGGTGATGGAGCACGCAGAAGGGGAGGATACCTGAGACACCACCAACATCTCGCATGGCTAGTAGGACATTTGGCTCAGAACGCAGCTACTTGCGTATTCTGTATGGATCAACCACCGACTGGGAATCGAGGACGTGAGTGTACGGTGAGTGTATGGCGCACTATGTTATCCTGCAAAGCCTTTGTTATCCGTTACAGTCTCGATGCTCGCATTTTTGGAAGGGAGACCAATTTCCACTTTGGTCGTTTCTCACCAAGCAATGCTTTGCGACTCGACGACCAATGGCTTGCCCATGTATTCCACAACTGGCACATTTCGCAAGCACAGTCCAGGAGTGCGCCTGAAGAAAAGGATCGGGATGGTTGGCATCTCAGCGGGCGTGCAACCACGGCTCTAGGTCAGCTGCAAGAATGACTCCTTTACCTGCGTACTTGATGCGACTTGATTCTATAACAGATCCAGTTGGGTTCAAGCGCCTTGGCTAGCAGGAACTCAGAGGCCGACCAACGACAGACCGACCGTCAACCGACCGCACATGAGGCTCCCGCAGACGCCAGGACTGGGTTGTGAGGGGTTTATGATGGGAAGTACGGGACTGGGAGCGACAGAATCTGCCATCAGTACCAGAGGATTTGATCAAGATCATCCATGTTGGAGAATGGTGTAGAATGGTCTAAACGTCGACGTTTGCGTTTGGTTTCTTTTGAAATCCTTCTAGCCGGAGCCTCCTTCATAAACTATAAAAGCAGGAAGCCATCGAACATTCTTGTAATGCCCAGCAGACAACTCCCAGCAAAGCACTAAGTCACTAAGCGTTTTGAGCAGCCAAAAGAACATCAACAAAAGCACCAGCATTGCCCTTCTGTGGCTTTTCAACCCTTGGACCGACGACCAGTCGCTACTCAGGAGCCTGCCCAAAGCTCCACGTGTGGGTCTCAGCCCAACGGGACCGGTTCCTGAAGCTCTCTGGGCAGTTTTTGGGGGACACATCTCCAATGTCTCCAAATTCAGACAAAACCTCTTGATTTTTCCACCAGAACTATCCAGAACCACTGTCCTTTGAAGCAATGTCGCTTCATGTTCTGAATTTGCGTGAGTGACCCGAGGCTCATTGGCCTGGGTTGATGTTCAGAAAAAGTTGCACCATGTTTTTGAGGAAGGATTGTAGATGGTGTTTCACCAGCCAGCAGTTATTGCATAATTTCATCGATGAGTGTGTTTTTTTTACGTCCAGTGAATGTCGCACGAGTGCGCATGTTGCACGACTTCCCCACTTTGCATCAGTGTGACCATAGGTTGGTCTTGGAATAGAGAGACCCTTGTCAGCAGGGTTTAGCCGTTTTCAGTTTTACTCTTTCGAGGAGATCTTTGGTGTTCACCCTACTTTAAAACACATCTTATAAATGTCTTCACCTCCACAACATATTGAGATGAAAGACACTTGATTGTCAGGCGGTTGCGATCGCGCCCCGAATCCACAAAGGTATGGCAGTGGCTTCGCTGCACCTGCGTCGGGGTCAGGCGCGGAAGAGGGGGGGTTCTCCGAGGCGATTGAAAGGAGCAAGGCTGAACAGAGTGTTTGTTGAGGTCTAGATGAGCTCTGGATGGCAACATATGGCATCCAGTTTTGCGTTTGGCGGGGGCAACCTGCTTTGGTGTGTCTTTCAAAACAAAGAGATCTGCCGATTCCACTACTGAGAGGAGCGCACTGAAAACGCCTCTTGCATGTAGAGATATATAGAGCGTTACAGCATTACCGTTACTTTGTTTCGCTCGAAGGCTGGGAGGATGGTTGAATTCTGGACAACAGGGAAGGTTGATGGGAACGGCGCACAGCCCGAAGCATCAAGCATCTCTTCGTTTCGCACATCCCCCAGGCCCATACATTACCAAGCGTGCGGAGCATGGGAAGCCTGTCAGTGAGCATCTCAGTGCTTTCGTTTTGGGGAGGGCAGGGAAAACATCTGCAACTATGCCAGGCTCCTCAAAAAAACACTTCCCTAAATTCCCATCCCCTGATGTGGGCTTTCAACATGTTTCATCTGGCAGCAGAATGACCTCCTCCACTTGCTTGTTGTTCTTTTCACGCCACCCGAGGCGTCGACACGCTTTTGGCAGAGATTCGGCAGAGCACTGCGCCCTATGTTCAACTGGTCATGTTTCAGCTGGGGGTTCGCATGATCCCGTCGAATCTTTTGGTCTGCAAATGTTCCAGCAACATGTCAAAATCTTCGCATGAATTTCCCACATTTGCCTTTCCCAATGATTTTTTGATGATTTTTGCCACAATTCCCGATTCCCGATCGCTCATCATCCTTGCCATTGGTATGAATTTGCCGGTGCCGACTTGCTGCATGGCAGGCCTCCAACGGTGCCCACTGCTGTTTGGAGATGCTGGATGTGCCGCGGCGATGAGTTCGCATGGATCGTGGGGTTCAGTTCACCTGGTCAGGCATTTTGAGGACTCTTTTGGTTTTCCACTGGAAGACTAAAGGAAGCAAAGGTGGATTGAAGCCCGAATCTTCGGGCTCCCTGCATTCTCAGACAGATACGATTCACAGAAGTTGCTTAGAGGCTTAGAGATCAAATTCACGGGGAGCTTTGGATGCATGGAGGGCCTTGTGAATTCATGTGAGTTCGCATCAGAGCCCGACTCAACAGGATAGGAGAAAGCACCACCAACCACCCGTGTGATGGAAGATGATATCTGTTGCCCAGTTGAAGTGGTGCAACTGTTCTTTAAACAAGCAAGCTTGGAATGGGCAGTTCAACCCCATGGCCAAATATGTGTTGTGGATTCTAAAGACATGTGAATTACATGCCAAGTAAAGCACAGACATGTGCGATGTGCGTTAAAAGCACCCGACCTGTAGCACTACCTGAGTCCAGTGTTCACCTACACTCTACTCACCGAGGTCTGTGGCATCGCTCTGCAGGACACCGGGGTCCTTCATCCCAGTGGCAGCGAGTGGCTTTCGTGAACACGGGAAGACTTGGACCTGAAGAACCTGGGCCGTTGGGGCCTACTAGCGATGGCCTCCACCCTTCCCCCCAACGGCTCCCGCTTCGCTCTAAGGCGCAGAAGCTCTTCCAAGAGATGACGGACCTCCACGTGGCCGTACGACGACTCATGGCACCTTGGACGGTGTTCTGCGGTGTGGGGGTCGTAGGATGGACAAGAGTTGGAGAGACGCGACGTTGGTCATTGCTGTACCAACATTAGGAGATCCGGTTTTTCGAGGGTTGGTTCGAACGTACTGGACAATTTCTTCGAGAAACGACATGAAGGCAACCCGCAATAGTAGAGGACCAACTCCGCACAGGAGGCCCGGACTTCCCGGACTAGACTCTTTCACAGTGTATGGAGCCGATCTTCAAGTGAATCGAGCATTTTTTCTTCGTTTTGGCAATGGCTTTGAACATAGGCACCAAAGACTGACCCTTTGAAGAGAGACTATCCCTACTCCTGTTGTAAGCACATATTCTGATTCTTCTGTGGCCATCTTCCGTTTGGAGCCCTTGCTGGCTGAGGCAGCCAGAGTTCTTCTTGCGAACCGCCACAGTTGCCATGGAACAGTTCTTTCTTGGGTATCCTTTCCTCAGCTTCTGGAAACGGAGTAGGAAGAGTCATTAACTGGGTGACATCCGTTATTCAAAACCCATTTAAACTCGCCATCCGATGGACTCAGAACGACCATGGAAGGCCACACCTCGACAGGGTCTCAAGAGAAGGCGACTGCCAAGCTGTTCCAACCCGGCTCCAGGTGGCTGGGAACGGTTTGGGGGACCAGGCAAGAGCTGAGTGGGAATGTGGAGAGGAACGACGCGCACGTAGACTGGTCCAACAAGCATTTTGGGGTGAAAAAAAGGGGAAGCGCTACAGTTGCTGACTTGCTAAGCCTGTAAATGAATGATGGGGACGAATAGGACAGATTTTCCCACTCGATGACGTCTGGTGAGTGCTTTTGTTGATGGAAGAAAAGTAACGATCAACAGTAATAGGTGGGATGAAAGAGTCTCAAGAAGCTTTCTTCAAGTGAGGTTTCCATGCCCCTTTCGAAGCAATCTTACAGATGCTCACGGATGGAACATTCCCAGATCGACTGCTGTTTGCCTCATTCCCGTGAAGAAACTCGACTGTATCCAGCTTGCCAGTGCCACGATTGGACGCAGATGATGGAGCAAGCACCTTTTTAAGTGCTTCCATGTGTGTGGAGTGCCAACTTTGGAAGACAAGTGACTAGTGTGCACTTCCGTTGGACACGAGTCGTACATCTCCATTTTCATGTGAACACCCTGAGAATGATTAGCAGGTCATGGAAACACCCACTCTGTTGCTTCGTTGTTCACCAGCAACAGACAGTGGAAGAGTTTGCTTGACCAATCTCCACTAGAATGATCATTCATGAATGGTTAATTGTTACTCAATGAAGGAACACGTATAAACCGTAAACACAACTCACTTGTTGAAATAAAAGTGTGCCACGTGCGCGTGGTAGGCAATGACAGCTTTGTCTGCCTACCTTTGGCACAGCTGGGGCCCTACCTTTGGGCCAGCTTGCCGCAGTGTAGCTGGGGGGAAGCTATAGCCGTGTCCGGTGTGGCACGCTCAAGCATCTCCAAGGGTTCTCTCTCTCAAAGGGTCGCTATTTTCTTATCGATTGTGACAGGAGCAAGGACGCCACTAGGGGCTCCTGGCCTTGCTACTAGGAGCACGGGCGCTACTAGGTAGCTCTGAGGCAATCTGGCCAACACCAAGTGGCATGTGGGACGGGTATATCGCTGAAGCTGCAGCCATCCCACGAAACACTGTTCTCGCTTCCTGCTTGGGCAGGACAACGTCAGGACATAGTTCAACAAGCGAGCACTCCGGGGTTCAGTCAACGACAGGGGTGAAGCTACGCACGGCACAAGTGCATCGCATCGGGGCTCAGTTCGCCCTCCTTTGATGAACGGTACCATGGCCTCGCAACGCGGGCAAGGTCGATACCTCTCGCTCCGTGATGGGGCTGAACCTCACGTCGGCCGAGAAGTAGGTCACCGCCAAGGGTTCTCGGGTTGATTTGGGTATGGACTTCCATCCCACAGGGGCCAAACGGAACGATCGAAGAACTACTGTACTGAGGTAGGGACATGTAATTATATAGATGACTGATTCTTGAAGAAATCAGTTCTATAACGGACCATATAGCAGGTAGAATCCACTCGCAATCAAATGATCCTCCTTCGGATGGGCGGGGCGGAGCCCGAGGTCCGGAGCCGCTTTGGGAGCTGGGCCTGGCGGACAACTTCATCACCGACAAGGGCCTGGAAGAGCTTTTGAGGCCGCGAAGAGCTTGTTTGGATCGTGAAGGTGGTTGGGGTGGAACTGCCTGGATCTGTCCGGATGTTTTGGGGGGGAGCTGAAGGGTTTTGGGGATCTGGGCAGGGCTTTGGGATTTGCTTCAGTTGGCGAATGTCCATTGATGGTTGCAGGATCTGAAGGCCCGGTGTGCGGGGAAGAACACGTGACGGTGCTGCCGCGTGTTTGACGCCGCCTGTGTGAGCACATGGTGCATGAGGGAACAGACGCACGACATGTCTTTTTTTTGGGGGCACTGTCGGTGGACGGACAGCAGAAGGTGTTTCCCAGGACGTGGGAATCCTGGAAGAAGAGGTTCACTGCGGCTTAGATTTTTGGAGGTTTTTGGATGCAACGACCAATGCCCCGCCTCAAAATCCATCAACCAGGTGTTCATGCACGTGTTTGACAGGCGTCGCGCTGGCGTCTGGCTGCTTTGCCACATGTTCATGTATTTTGGTGGTCTGAAAGCTCATGTGGTTTGACCCAGTGGCGAAGTCTAGACTCTAGACTGTTACCCCACTCAAAACCTTTAACACAGAATCAACTGTCAGGGTTAGCTCTGAGGGCTTTTCCGGAGACACAGCAATCTCCCAAAGCCTTGGCATATCTTGGCATCTTGGCGCTCATGCCATCCAATGGCCCATCCAATGCCGTCCAATGCCATGACGAAACGGCGTTGACCGTTGATCCACCGCGCATGGTGCAAGGTGCCTCTACAACCATCCAAGCCACCCGCATGAGCCTTGGGCAACGAGCGGCACGCAGAGCGGCACGCAGAGCGGCAGACCCCTCGACCCCGGGTCTCGAAAGGACAAGATAGATCTCCAAACCTGGGAATCTCATGTTGAGACAAATCCATTTGTGGTGAACTGTTGTGAACTTGTACGTTTGAGGTGATGCTGTTTGAGTGAGGAACAACAGGTTCAGGCAGCTGTGTGGCTGATGATAAGGTAACTTGACGAAGCAGGCATGCAGGAAATTACAAGTTCCACACCCTCCCTGCCTTTTATTTAAAGAACTTGATGAGACGCTGTTCTTGACCTTCCTCTACTAGAGGGCTTCATTTCTTAGCACATACGAGGAAACATACCTTGACGCAAGATACAAACTGGATGGCTCCTGATGAGTAGTGTAGATTCCGTTTATCGAAATGACATTGCAGTGTAGCATCACAAGCCCTCAACATAAAAAATCTTTCTTTACAAGTTTCGATTGAATATTTGTTTCTCACCAGGAACAAGAAGCTACTAGGTGGAGGCCATCACTATTAGGTTGGAGGCCATCGCTACCAGTAACAAGAAGCTACTAGTAATGAATTATAGATTGTCTATCCTTTGTTGAAGGCGGGCCACTGTGTGCTTTGGCAGAACCATAGCTGGGCTCACCAGGCCCCGCTTTCCTGATGCTCAAGGAGGCCACACTGGCAGTGCCTTTGCGTTGCGTCCGGGGACCGTAAATGCGCATGTCGGTGCGAATTCGCGGCGGGATGTGTATAGTCGACCTAGGGTAGGGTCTATAGCGGGCCTAGAGTACCCTAGCCAATTTGTCGGCCTGGCAATTCAAATTGGTTCATTCGCGGTCTGTGGTCATAGAATTCCTAGTTGCGGAGGCAGACCTTCGGAAGCACAGCCACAGCACATGAGATCGCCACATGAGATCGCTGTTTCGACGCTTTCGATGGTGCTGGGTCTTGGTGACGTTCGTCCGTCCGACGGGCCACTAACGTACGGGTTCCCCTGCCCTGTTCCCCTGTTCCTGTGCACACAGAGACTCTAAAATTCCAACAAATGGCATCTAAGCTTGATCCCAATCACTTCCAACGCTTTTTGCTCTGAGTGGAAGAACTTGTGGTTTGGGGAGTGGGTTGGGTGCGCGGACGGTGCTGAGGCTTGGACATGAAGAATAACCTCGTTCGAGACCACCCCTCTCTCATCCAGCGGGTGGAGTCGGCCGGGGTGGCCAAGTTGGGTGTCCTCGACGAATCGATGGAGTGGGGGGTTCTAGAATGTGGACCATTTCAACTCCCCCATACATGAAGAGGTTTGACAATCCATGTTTGGGGAGGGGGGCGCGCCTGTCTCGGAGGGTCCGCAAGAGGTTTGACAATCCATGTTTGGGGGGCTTGATGAATCAAGATTCTTTTATAAACATTTATAAACGTCATTTATAAACGTCATTATTCTTTTATAATCATGACTGATTCTTTTATCATATAAAGATTGGTTTGCTGAGTCTCAGTCATGATATGATTTCCGAGAAGAGGATCCCGATCGATCTTAGGCTTCGGCGGGCGCTTGGACGAACCCATCAGATGACATTGGATGATCGTCTGGGAAGGCGATCTTCCTCTACAAACAGGGGAAGTGGCTCGCCCCGGCCTTTTTTTTTTGAGTGGAACCCTTTCGGGGCGATGTTCTGTACCATGTCACATGTCAGATGACGCGCTGGCCCAGTAGTAAATCTGAGGCAGGTGGCACGGGTGCTGTGCAGCTCTATGTCACTGAGGGTGATGGCTGCTTGGACGCAGTCGATGTGGTCCTCTGACCCCTGGGGTTGGTGCTTCTTGTGGGAAGAGTGCTGATCCCTTGTTCCAATCACTTTGCGGACATTTGGAATCTTTGGTTTGGAATGATCAACAAGAAGCATGCTTGCGATACTGGCTTCCCTATTCCCCATCATTCCTGATCTATTTTGCTGTACCGGAAGGATCCAAATCACTTGACCTATCCCTCGCAAATGCAGGGGTTTACTGAGACTTAGCAGCAGACCTAGGCACTTTGAGTATGGTATCCTTTTGACCCAGAGCTCCCACTGAGGTCCGCCGCCACAGCCCGCTGAGAGTGGCCTGACGCTCAGAGAGCGCCAATGCGTTTATCGGGCCAATGAAGCTCCTGCTCCTGCTCCAAGGTGTTCTTTTTTTCTTTTCCACCTTGGAAGACGCCAAGGTGTTGAAGGTCTGCTCCAAGGTGTTCCAATGGAACTCTTCTCCATTGGTTTCCGGACCTTCAAAGTTCCTTCCCACTTGCCCCTTACATGCACTGGTCGGTAAGACATGATCGACCAGCGACCGGAAGCTCCGCCCTCGAGCGAATCGCGCTCGATGGTCCGATGGATTTGACTCCGAGTGGTGTCGTTCTGAGACCTCCGGTCATAAGCCCCACAAAGCCGGAGACACCTCACTCTTGGCGCCTCCCCCGCTGCATCATCATCTCCAGGGCGCCCGTTGCCCTACCTGTGGGTGTTCCTACCGCGCCTGGCGGAGCAGAACAAGGAGAAGAAGGAGAGGGGCAAAGAGAAGGACCGAAAGGCCCCTGGACTGGATGCGCTTGGGAAGCGGGGGGGGTGAGTGAAGCGCGGAAGGCAGCTCTGTGGAAGGCAACGGCGGATTTCCACACGTGAGCTAGCGAAGCTTCCATGATTGGACGGATTTCCCGCAAATGGCTCGCACGAACTTCTCCTTACACATATGACAACAATGACAAATTGAAAAATGGATGTCAATCATGGTAGGGCTCCTTGCATCCTGCAGGGGGGCAACCCTGACCAAAGGATTCCAAGGACCAGGATGCACATCCGACCGGTGGGTGGGTCCACCTTGTTTGGCCAACCATCGACTCGGTCGTGGGAGACTTCTCACGGCTTCTATCCCAGAGAGGTGACCATCACCACCCCAATCTATGGCGTTTCCTGTTTTCTTAGGCGGGCCTCGAAAACATCAGCCGCAGCTCAAAGTGTATGATGTACTTATGATGTACTGTAAGCTGCGGCTGCTCTTTTGTTCAAATTGATAGCGCTGATAGCGCCGGGTCTGATGGGGACGTGGCGCCAACGGGTCTGACGTTTGTTTTCGGTGTGAAGGACAAGAAGGAGGAAGATAGAGGGAAGGAGAAGAGCAAAGACAAGGACAGCTCTCCAATGTGCGTGCCTTTCTCCGGCTGTGGATTGATCAATTGCAAAGATTCTGATAATCATAATTATATATACTTGCTTTGTGATGCATCTTTCAGGAAAGCCACAGAATGCCCATGCGCAGCTTCTAATTAGCTACTGAGTTTTTTGACATCAAGCCCCTCATTGGGATGGCCTGATTCTAAGGATCCAAGACCAAATCTAGAACTTGAACAACGGTGCTTGCGTTGCTAGCAACACTAGTGAACCAACTCAACCCCCAAGTGAACTGATCATTCCGTGGTCAAATGGATCCAGATTGGGACTTGTTCAATCAGTAAGTAGCAAGCGCCATAGGCGATGCCGGCCCCCATTGATTCTCTTTGTCTCCTACACCTAAGTAGCTGGAATGCACTGGAGAACTGACGTCGCGTTGCTGGTCTTGGAGAGGACAAGAAAGACAAGAAGGAGGAGAAGAGGAAGGCGGGACGTGAACGCCTCTTTTTGCGCCCACTTCGCTGAAGGATGTGTTTGGACATAGGCTAGCAACATCTAACAGCTACTTGCAAAATCAAAGCCCCTGATGTGGAAGGTTTTTCTTTTCTGAGACCGGACCCACCACAGATCCGGTGCGAAGATGAGAGTCTCCTCGCCAGGGCTCCAGCAAGCGGAAGAGTCGCAGGCTCCGATTCCGCTGCCCTGGTGGCCGCCCTGGTGGCCTTCGTGGGTGTTTAAAAAAGAGAAGGGGTCGGGTGCTGGGATTTTCTGCCACTTGATGAACAAACCCGGGGTTCAAGGTCGATGCCGTTGACAGGATCGATCGACCTAAGTATATAATTCGAGCATCTCCAAGTGCTGGCTAGTCTGTTTGTTTCTTCTCACTTTTTGATTGATCTGAAGCCTGCCTGGGATTCGGTAAATGTCGAAGGGGGACCCTCCGAACACATCCCGTTCTCCGTCCATCCGAGAAGCTCTTCGACTTGAAGTGCCTTCGATGGACACCGCTGACTCGCTGACTCGCCGGTCGAAGACATTCGAAGACGACGTGACCGGTAACTCTGCCAGTCCTTCCAGACGCCGTTCGGGCCGGTGGGCTCAGATTGTTCGACCTGAGGGGTTTTCTTTCGCAGTTGTACTCGTTTTGAGAAGCACATGGTGCTGGTGAAGCAAGTCAGGTTGCTTTTGGAACTCTGGACTTGTACATGAACATGACTAATGCATCTGACTAAGTTCTGAGGCGATCGCCGGCGGAAACGTGCCCCACCTCAGTTGGATAGAGTTGTGGGCGGGTGGCTATGGTGTAGATGGTTACAGACCATGGATACCCCACAAGCTCAGCACTTGGAGAATCGAGTGCTGGGGATTGCATTTCTCCATGGGAATCCTACTGCAGGTCGCTGAGCTACTTCTGGTGTTGCATTGCATTCACAACCTCTGAAGTTGAACCAGAAGCTTCGCGCTGACCACCCTTGTAGGGAAGAACTCCCTCAAAAAGGAGCGTTTGGGAGGGCATGTTTGGTTCCGAAGCTGTGTGGATCTGTTTTTTTCTCAGCGATTTGGATCAGCTCAGGTAGCCGTAGTAGCCGAAGCGCCAGCCTCAGAGCGTCTACAAACGAACTGTACGTAGCTTCTTGTTCGTAGTAGTAATGCCAGGAGCTACTAGTAGCTTATTGCTCCTAGTAGCGATGCCCCTTGTTACTAGTAGCTTCTTGTTAACGAGCGGAGATCTAGTGCTCTGTCGTTCTTTTTCAAAGGAAAGCCTGGACAGTCACAGTGATAGGCCTGAGAAATGTACACGACATGCTACCGTAGTATGTATAACATATCGGGTCGACATGTGGTGACAGGGAACTGCCCGAGTGAATCTCCGGCTACTCTCAAGGTGATGTCAACGCATGTCGATTTCAATTGATTTCTTTCTCGATTCCCCCAGTGACAATGAGGCTCTGGTGATTAATTTGATGATCTTGCAGACACCGGTGGACTATGTTCTATCTACTTAGCACTTAACTATCCTTCGCAGCAGGACTGCCGTTCCGCTTTTCCTGTTCCCAGGCAGCCGCAGCCGCAGCCGTCGCCGGCGGAAGGTCAGTTTCATCCATTGCCCCCTTGTGCTCCCCTTCATTCCCTCCCCACTTGAATTCCCTGACTCCACCGACAACGTTTTGGAGAAAAACATCGGCGAGTCGCCCCCCAACTCGACAGGCGAGCCGCAGCCGGAGCCGCAGCCGCAGCCGGCGGAGTCGCCGCAGCCGCAGCCGGAGCCGCAGCCGCAGCCGGCGGAGTCGCCGCAGCCGCAGCCGCAGCCGCAGCCGCCAGGAGGGGCCGAGATCTGCCCTACAGGAACACTTTGAGTGAGATGTGTGTAACATGTATCTTTTAAGTGTTTGGTGTACCCATTCACAATGTGACCATTGACGCCATGCCCCGAACTTACACAGACTGGCTGGGTCAAGGAATGTCGCACCTCAAATGGTAGGCTTTGTAAGTGGCATGGGCAGACTGTCTGTCTGGAGAAGGATCGTTTTTTGGGCATAGAGTCTCCTCATACTTCCGATTTGTCATACAGTCTCCTCATACAGTCTCCTCACTTGTCAAGCTTTGTGATAGACTTCCTCATTTAGTAAGTGTACATGGGGACACCATGAAATCGATCGGCTTCGCATGGTTAACGGCTCGTTGGCTTGGCAGCGGTTGGAATTCACACCCTTTCGTAGGAGGTTTAGCAGAAAGACTACCTCAGTCATTTCGACTTATTTGCCAACTGTGACTGTGCTTGGATGTACTTGTACATTGAACATCATTGAACAGATACACCCTACATAGTATCCTACATATTTTGACTCAGTGACCACGTCTCACTGAAACCTGCAATTCATCCCTTCGCAACTCAGCTCAGGGTTCTTGAGGATCATTTCCTCCAACCTCTCACAGTTTGGAGCTAGACAACCCTCATACAACATCATACAACCATATAAGTCAGGCCTTGTACGGTACAACTCCTTTGCCTTGATCCAGTTTTTCGGCTTCCTGTCTTGTGTTCGGTGGTGCCATTGGGATTTCTTCCACTCTCCTCACGGCGCTCCCGCAGCGCCGGCGCAGCGCTCGGGCGCAGGGCCGGCGGCGGTCTCGTTCCAGCTCGAGCCGTTCCAAAGCTCGGGAGAAGGTCCAGCGGTCCAAGGTGGGTGGGACCATGGTGACAGGGTGGGGCCCGGCTGACAGGGTGTTCACCCCCCCCGGTGTGAAGAGGGTCGGTCGCTGAGGGCAAGACATCACCGTAGTGTTTGTTGTAGAAAGAACTCTCATATTAAGCACAATACATCAACAGCTGAGCCAAAGGAATACCCTGGATTTCTGTGTCCAGGAGTAGGTGGTGGGTGGTGGGTGGTGGCACAACTCAGTCCGCTGTGCCTTTCGATCGCCAGGATGAGAAGATCCTCACGGCCGCCTGAGAGGTGGCGGCTTGGCAGCTTGGGCGCTGGGTTTTGGAAAGGGCTGAGAGCATCGGGAAAGACCCCTCTGTGAAGAGGATCCTGAGCACTAGCGGGTAGAGAACTACATAACTGGGGAACTGGAACTGGGATGGAACTGGGCGGTCCTCCAACAGGGCTGACTGCTTGAGAGCAGTTTGGGATCAATGGCAGCCCAGTCAACAATTCTCAAATAAGCACGGCTCCAACAGGACCCGCTTCAAAAAGAAACGGGACACTTCAGATACTTTGCCTTTGCAACCGCAGACAGTGAAGGTAAAACAACAGCAGCTGTGAGCCCTGAATCCCTGAAGGAGTATAGTGGGTAGTGTGACATCAAATCATTCATATTTCTATAGAAAGGCTGGACAGTGGACTCCGGGTCCGTTTCCGCTGTCCCTCTGGTATTCAGGAACGAAGCTCCTTTCGACACAGCGCAGGTGTCGAGGCAAAAGTGCTGGCAGTGCTGGGTTGAAAGGGGTCTTTGAGAGCTTCCAAATGCCAACAAATTGGGAAGCTGTTTTGGTGTGCTTGTGAAATCTAGGTGATGTTGACCCTGTTTAGTCCTGGAAAGAGACTTCCAGGAGAAGTTGAGACACGAACAGGAGCATGCCGAGTACATATACTTTTTGCGGCCCTTTGATGAAGGCACTGGAATCAGGATTTGTAGATACATCTGGATGACCCTGAGGTGGTTGAGGGTAAGACCGGTAAGACCCACATGTGCAGCATGAAAGCATTTCAGAGGGCAGAATGCAAAATGCAACAGCTCACTCGGTTGGCTTACAGCAATTATATACCTACAATGTGCTCATGGCATGTGCTCACTTGGTTTGCCTAGGAGCTGGGCGCGCAGAGCACAAACAAATGCAGCATGTTCATTCTTTGAGCATCTCCGGGCTTTTCTCCACACATGGTTCGTCGCCGGTGCACTTTGTGGCTCCAAGGTAAGTTTCCCATGGACATGATCAGTTTTCGCGGCCTCACAGCTCTCTACGTACAGAGGGGTCTGTTTCAACCACTGTGATGTCGAGAGAATGGCCTTGAGAGACACAAGAAAAACACATGTTCAACGCTTCGTTTCAATGGCAAGCGCAACCTGGTCACTGAAGTTATTCTGCAGGTATGGAGAATTTGGCTTGCAGCGGTCAAGTGTTTAATCAATCAAAGCAGGAGAATTGTGTGGCTTGTCTGCCAGCCCAGCTTGACTGCCAGATAGGGACAGAGATATAATTGGCCCCCCACATCCAGCCAGTCCATCAGACTTTTTGGCGTATGTGGCTGCCTGTTCACGCTGCGCTGGTGGCGAGCTGAAGGGCAGAGGGCTCCCCACCATGTGACAGTGACAGAGGAGACACAAAGCATCGTGTTTTCATGACAAATCCCTGCCCTCATCACACTGGTTGGACGGTTTTTGCAGGTTTTTTGCACCATCCCGGCCTTGGGAAGTACTCTGTTTCATTGATTGAGGCTGCTTCGCCAAACTGCACGATTGTTTGATCGTCACTCCCTCTCACTCCAACTTGCCATCTCAAGATTGGATGATTTTGGGTGTGTTCGTTTTTCCTCTTCTTAAACAGCGCCGCATGGAGAAAGCAAGGCTTGTGGCAGTATGGGAATCCTGAACGACTGAACCTAAAGTCCCGTGGCCACGGTTTTTGGGTCAACAATATCTTTGAAGATTGGAGGTCTTGCTCCGATCTTGGAGCTCTACGTATGCAAGATCGACGTGATGAACCCATACATGATGCCTCTAGGATGCATGTGTGGGCTGGCAGTGCCAGCCCAACGTTCTGGCTGCCTGCTGTTTTGTCAATGATAGACTCCAAGAGAAGTCAGATTCGCCAGAGATTAGATTAATTCTTTTCGATTTTGTGTTTGCAACATGTTTACATTTGTTTGATCAAGAGGGTAGGTGAGCCATGATCAGGACTGACTAGTGTCGGTGAACCCAAGTGGTTACTCTTAGCTGACTCAGAACAAGAGTGAATGCGGTGTCTACTGTTCCGGAAGGCCCAATGTTGTTCACTGTGCCACCATAGATAGAACAGTGAATCGCCCTCAACCAGTTCTTTGAGATCGTTTTCTTCGCCATTCTAGGCACTATATACTATTGACCAATCGGTGTCTCAATAACCTTTGCAAAAACCATGTGTCCAAGGGATTGACCGAGTTGTTCTTTCTTACACTCCTTGAAAGAACAGTTTTCATGGGTGGCCCCCTGGATGACCACTTTCCGAATACTGTATATCCATTGCCAAGCTTTTTGGCATGCAGCGCTTCCAATCTGTGGAGAGGGGATGTAGCATCCCGGTTTCGCCGGTCCCCCGTCCAAGGTATGGCAGTGGCTTTGCCGCACCTGCTTCAGCGGGATCAGGTGTGCGCAATGGGGGGGGGCGCCATAGGCTCTGGTGTGGAATGTTAGGAGTAAAAAGGATCACCCAGAACCTTTAGCACTGAACATGTTTGGTTCGCCCAGTACGTCATTGGGGACTCCTGTACAACTGGGATGATCACACAGTGTTGACGCTGTCTTTCTTTAGAGATCCTCGTCTGAAAACGATGAAGGAAAGATCTCCAGGTGTTTTGGCTCTTGAACCTCGGCCATGTTGAGAACGTCAACAACCAAACATCGTCACCATCCTGCCAATCGCCCAATCGTCGACATCGTCTCGGGGGGGGTTGCTTTTGAGGCCCATACATCACCAAGCGTGCGGAGCATGGGAAACCAGTTAGTGGGCTCCTTGGAAAACGGTGAGGATGCCTTGAGCCTTTGAGGTGTAGACATGTGTGAGAACTGGTTCTTACCAGCCAGATTGGAGCAAGAACCTATATAGCATATATATAGCATAGATATGATATGTAATGGTTTAAAGATTGTTTGTTTGTGTGTCTGGACTATTCCGGATTTTTCGATAAGACGTGGTGACCGTTCCAGACTTGAAAGATCAGCAGTTGAAACATGGACACAGGGGACATCAGGGGACAGGCGGCACAGTGTTGAGAAGTTTGACTTGGCTGGACAGGCGTGGATGCTTAACATGAAGCAATGTTGGTGAAAGGGTGCTGATCAGCTTGTTTTGGATATGGATATTTCATGATATTTCGCCCTCTCCTTTTCCTTCAGCTTTGTGCCCTGGTGGTGATCAATCCGAGCCCCATCTTGGCTGAAACCGACCACTTGAAGCATGAAACACCGACCCCGCCGCGGTATTCGACCCGATCGCTCAAGGCGTCGACTCGCTTCTGGCTGAGATTCGGCAGAGCACTGCGCCCTATGTCCAGCTGGTCATGTTTGATCCAGGAGTCGGTATGTTAAGAGTTTTGAATCCAATTTCCATCCTTTCAGAGCAATGGCCTCCAACCTAAGAGCGATGGCCTCTAACCTACTAGTGATGGCCTCCACCCTAAGAGCGATGGCCTCCAACCTAATGTTCAAAATCTTCACCCAAAATCGAAATCATTTATATAGAGGGAGAGGTGGCCAAGATGTGTTTCTGAAACATATTTTTCGATTCTAAACCGATTTTGTCTTAGTCTTGTCTAACTGTATCTGATCTCATCTTATCAATTGCTTGTCTATCAATATGTATGTGGTGAATGAGGCAGCTTATCATTTGAGCACAGGTTGAGGGGAGTTGATCTCCAGTTCCTATCTCTTTTTTCCCTTACATGGGTGTGAATTCAATTTACATTCGAACATGCATTTGTGCCAGTGGAGGCTTGTGTGCTTTCTCTCGTGTTTTAGTATATATATATATACCTATGCCCTATGCTCTCTGAGAGAAAAGCATTGAGCCACTTCAGATGGCATATTTGATGCTTGAGATGGCTGCCCGAGCTTTCTATTAACGCCCCGGTCACAGTCAAGTTCATTTGGCGCAACGCTCTGAGCGACTTATAAAGTTGCAAAACTTCTTGCAACAAGTGCCTGCCGCATTTTACTATTCTGCCCACTCTAGGCAACCAGATTGACTGATCCAAATATATCAAACATGTCGATCTAACTCTCACATTGGAGGCGTCGTCTGGGGGATTTTCTGAAAATCCCCTCTTCGCCCAATCCCTGTGAATCAGACGCACGCACCTAGACTGGTATACGGTAGACGGCTGTGCATTGGTGCTCATTTCATGAACTTGCCAGGCCTCCAACGGTGCACACTGCTGCCTAGAGATGCTTGATGTCTCCTGGTTGGCCGTTGGATCCAGGTTTGTGTGGGCGGTAGGTGGTGCGAAAGCACTGGCCGGTTTGGGCAGTTTAGTTCTTTTTTTGTCCTTGCTCCACCAGCCCCACGTGTGGGTTTCTTGGAGAATGAGGGCCTGCTCGTAGAGGTTCCCCGAACTCAGTGAAGGAATTCAGTAGGAACTGCCCTGGGCGCCTCGAAGGTTTGGAAAAACAGAGATTCATCACATCAGCCTTCAATACGATCATCATCATCCCAAATGTATACTCCAAACTCCCAACCACAGACATCAGGAAGTGGCGCTGCCCAAAGAGGGCATGGACACTGAGGACCCCCCTCAATATCTAGAAGCCGATCAGATCATACAGTGAAGCACATCTGTCATATGTCACCTACATCTTTACATGTAAATAGTGCGTAGATTGTGGGAGTGGCCGTGGTCACTGCTCTCGTTGTGTGATCTGGATCTGCCTCTCCGGTGGCCTCTTTGAGGTCAGTGGCATAGCTCTGCAGGATTCCGGAGTGCCTTGGCGAAAGGTCCAGGTCCATTGGCTCGTTGTAGAGGTACACAGACCCTTGGACCTGTGGATATCGACTGAGGATCTGTGTGACATGCAGGATCCGTGTGCCCCACATATGAAGGTTTCCAAGAAGAGACGATCCAAGAGTCCCGTAGTCTTTGTTGGGATTTCCTCACCAGCTTAAGTCCTGCGCGGGGTATGTTCGTCAAGGCTATTGTATTTGGATGTTTGTTTGGCAGCGAGTCCCTGCATGGCTGCATCGAGTGCCTGGCCTCCCATTGCCTACCGATATGTCCTTCCCCAGTGCATTTATATAGGTAGAAGGATGAGACATTGACAGTCAATCAGGCAATCAGGCATCACAACAGAACAGCACACACCAGCAAAAGAACACGGCAAAAACAGGAGGTCATTGGAAAAGTACCACACTTCTCAAAGTTAGTTCTTTGTGTGCTCCAATTGCATGAATCCGACATTGACAAGAGCACCGCTGGGGAAGAAACAGCACCGCTGGAGGCACAGAAGCTCTTCCAAGAGATGACTGAACTGGGAGTAGCTGTGCGAAGGCTCATGGCTTCTTGGACTTGTTTGAGGGCATATTTGGTCTCCCATACAATAAATGCCCTTCAATCTTGTGTTGTTTTCTTCTCTTTTTCACAATCGTTGACTCCTTGGAGGAGGGTGTGTGAAATACATCTAAAGACAAGCTTGACATAGCGGGCTGGTTATGTGAAAGGAGACTCTGGCTGGGATGAGATGCACAAGGAATACACTTTTGCGGCAAATTGCTTTTGTGTTGGTCCGTAGTTGCTCTAGTTGGTACCTTGCCGCGTCGTCCACTTGCAGTGGACCATTGAATGGAATGACCCCTCAAAACAGATTGCTGTACTTTCCTTTCTTTTGGACTAGAAGGCTGTGGACACCCGCCAGATTCCGCCAGTCTATTGTTCCACTATGAGTCATTTGGGTAGGTCGGGAAGGAGGAACCCCCGACAAACTTGAAGGATGATACCAAGCGCCAAAACCGCACACCTGAGGTCGCTGGGAACAGTTTGGGGGACCAGGCACGGTTGAAACGACAGAGAGCAGCAAGGTGTGGCCTCAAGGACATCAACACAAGGCGGACCACCAAAAGGGAATCCGATATCCTGCAACTACTTCAGAGCCTACTTTCAGAAGTCTTGCAACGCGGAAAACCTGACCAAATGCCTTGCAAATCGGTACTCTGACCCTTGAAACAGCGGGTCAGCGATGGGTTATATAGTGGTCTTTGTGGTTTGTGCGTCCGTTGATGGAAAGAAACTCAAAAAAGAACCTGGAACCAGATGTGGCTCTGGAATAAAGCCAGTCGCATACTGCAATTATCCCTTCGTTAAACAGGGCTTCCGATTTTCTTGCATCAACAATACCATGGAAAGTACATGGTGAGTTTGCTTCAAGGACACCCATGTGCATGCCCATTACTGTATCCGGTCGGTCATTGCCTTTGGTTTGCCAGAAACAAACACTTAAGCACGAAAGTGAGAACAAACCTTGACCGTTTATTAATCAGTTTAATCCCACGGGTTACGGGTCACGGCATTACATTATGATTATGCGCCTCAACACCTCAGTTTGCACAGTGAGCACCACTGAAGACGTACCCAGCTGCTGTTTCAAGCGGAACGCATTCATAGATGGAATAGGGTATGAAGAAAGGAGTTTTTCCTGGCACCAGGTGTAGTAATCACCGTGCGCACGAAGTGACATTCACTCCACCAACACCAGCGCTTTGTCAGAGCTGGCCAAGCCATGCAAATTGGCCCCGGGTTGTTCGCACAGACAGCGGGAGGCAATGACAGCTTTGTCCGCCTACCTTTGGCAAAGTAGGGGCCCCTGATGGCCAGAGATGGGGGAGGTGTGAAAGAAATGGACAGAGAGTAGGGCGACAGAGAGTAGGGCCCGTTGGATCTTGAGGGACATCGCTCAAGAGTCACCAGTGTTTTTGATTGGAGAGAAGTCAATATGGCCAAGATTTTCCCAGAGGGCTATATAATTGGCTGGAAACCTGGTGCAGCAAGTGGACCAAGTTGGCGAATGTTCGAATCCAGAAACTGAGACCTGCATACCATTGATTTCCATTGATTTCCATGAGTTAATTGAACACGGATGAAACCAATGTTCAACTGATTCATATAGAATCCCCCTGCGAGTTCATTCCAAGAAATGAGGATGAACATGACAGCTCCAGCTATACATTTTACCTGTGCCCTTTGTTCGAAGAGGACCCAGGTCCAGGCTAGTTGGCGTCAGGACCTACTCCCCGAAAATGATCCGGAGAAATATCAAAATGACGTTGAAGTGGAACGGGCACACTTTGTAGAGGAGAATCGTGTATATAACCTCCAGCATGTGTTCTGTATGTGGTCATTTTTTAAAAATGGTTTTGTTGTATTCAGGATCGTTCCACATCAACTACTTCATGTAGACCGCCTTCATCGGCTTTCACAGTTGATCCAGGATGCTTACCCAAAAATCCCGGTTGATAGGTGGGTCGCTAAGAATTGGAGACCCCCCCCCAGTGTTGAGGGTCCTCGGGGCCTCCTTCTCACGATCCTTTCTTCTGGATCCTTGGATCCCTGGATCTTAAGAACAGACACGTCAAGTACTGTTATATACTTGATTGGATGCAACACCAACACCCAGCAAACATCAACCAGAGAGCTCGACCGCCCTTGGCTCGAGCGATCTGAGGCCCGGAGCCGCTTTGGGACCTGGGCCTGGCCGACAACTTGATCACCGACAAGGGCCTTGAGGAGCTTTTGAGGCCAGGTAGATCGGGACTGGATAGGCTTTTTGGCGATCGGGGGCCTGGTTTGGGAATGTTTTGAGGGTTGGCCAATGTTCATTGACACTTCGGACGATTTGCTGAATAGAGGTCCCAAATAGAGCATGAAGCGATTTCCAAGACTTTGCCTTCCAGCAATGACCTTTGTAGGGAACTACAACTCTCCGAGCGAGTAGAGGACACATAAGCAACATGTTGAAGAATTTGTAGTACAGTACTTCTTTTTCTTCTGCTTGGATTGTTTGTGTCTTGAGGAGTCCTCTATTTTGTGATTACTGAGGCTAGAGTGACCCAACTGGTGAGGCATACAGATATGAAAAACATCGTTTCGTTCTCGAGAGTCACTTCCTTGTTGGGGCTCACCGGCCATGAGCGATTTGGAAGTCACAGGTGTGTATGGTCAAAACACGAGAGGAGTGGTGAGTGCTGCGGATTTCCGCAGCCCTGAGCCCTGCTCTTCATTGTCCAGCCTGGCAGGTGCCTCTACAACCATCCCAGTCACCCGTTTGAGCCTTGGCATGCCATGGCCAACGGTCTGCTCTGAGTGGTGCTCAGACTTGGACCCCCACAAGCAAAGCCGCAAAGCCCCTTAGTAGAACGAAGTAGATCAAAGAGGGATTAGCATCTGCATGTTTGAAGGGCTTCAGACATCATCCTGTGGTGCCTGTCACAGTGAAGCCTTTGGCAATAGGCAAACATGGTGGAGATATGGGAAGGCGGAAGGCCATTGTTCTGCTCAGTGGCGAACTCGTACCTTTGAGGCTTGTTCCCAGTGTGAAGGTATTCGTTGCCTTTGGTTGCAACTCTCGGAGACAAAGCCTTCAAAGAAATCTCCAAACATACTGGAGTCTGGGGAGGGCGACCCATCTTCCTATACATACTGGGGAGAATGACCCGACCCGTCGCCCCTCTTCAGGTCGCGACTGTCGCGGTCTCGGGTCTGTCACCAGGCCCTGCGTTCCTGATGCTCAAGGGGGCCACACAGGTGCCTTTGCCCTACGTCCGGGCACCAGGCCCTGTGCCCTGTGCCATGTAGGACGGAAGAGTGGCCGGAGCTCAGAGACGGGAACGACCTAGAAGGAAAGCAGAAGAAAGACATTTCGGAGTTGGATGGTGTGGCACCTGGTAAACGCTTGAGATAACTATTTGTTCTCTTGCGATGTCACTAGAGGTACAACCATAGACTCAAGTCAACGACTGGAAATGGACTGAAGGGTTGATGTCACTAGCCCTTCAGCAGTCGATGGTCATCGCTCGTAGTGGCTCGGGGTCGGAAGCCGAGCTTCGAGGTCCGACGGATCGGATCGGATCCCTATGGGGGCCCCAGGTCTACGGCAGAACGGTTCCAAAAGGCCGGTCTTACGTGGCAAGTCTGTGGTGGTGGAAGCACGTTTAACCCAAGCTTAGACCATCGGTGCGGTGGAGAGTGCTGAGAGTGCTGAGGCTTGGACATGAAGAACAACTTGGTCCGCGACCACACTTCCCTCATCAAGCGGGTGGAGTCGGTTTGGGTCGCCCAAGAGGGACCGCTTTCTGACGACGCACTGATGTGAGATGAAGATGGAATGAAGAACGAAGTCATACGATGTCACATCAAATCATCATATCATATCATATCATATCATATCATAGCATAGCATAGCATAGCATAGCATGGCATAGCATAGCATATCATATCATATCATATATATCATATGACATCATATCATATCATACATCAGATGATATCTCATATCTCATATCACAATTATGGGCGCACCTGGGCACCCAATCCACCCACCGGCGCCCGAGGCTGGTGGTGCCGGTGCTGTCCAGCTCGTCACGGAGAGGGAAGGCCGCCTGGCCTTGGAGATGCCCGGGCTGCTGAACCACCAACACCACAGAAAGGCTCATTCTGACCGAACAAAACGAAGAATAGCGATGGCCTCCAACCTAAGAGCGATGGCCTCCAACCAAATAGCGATGGCCTCCAACCTTTAAATAGCCATGGCCTCCAACCTAATAGCGAGGGCCTCCAACCTACGAGCGATGGCCTCCAACCGAATAGCAATGGCCTCCAACCTTTAAATAGCAATGGCCTCCAACCTTAAAATAGCGATGGCATCCAAACGAATAGCAATGGCCTCCAACCTTCCATAGCGATGGCCTCCAACCTAATAGCGATGGCCTCCAACCTTTAATGACCATGGCCTCCAACCCAATAGCGATGGCCTCCAACCGAACAGCAATGGCCTCCAGCCTAATAGCGATGGCCTCCAACCTAAGAGCGATGGCCTCCAATCCAACCGAATAGCGATGGCCTCCAACCTAATAGCGATGGCCTCCAACCGAACAG
>CAXAMN010026940.1:176144-196790 GCA_963970005.1 Durusdinium trenchii
TGCCGAGGGTCCAGCTAAGTATCGCGTAGTTCGCTACGATCGGCAGAATGCATGAATGCAATGCATCGACTTGTTGGGTTGGCATACACGCCCTGAATTAGTCATGGAAGTGGATGGCGCCATCTGTTTGTAGAAGAACCTTGTCATCCAAGGGGCGATGCCATCACTTCCATGATTGTTTCTTGGAGTGTACCTACACCTGCTCATGGCATGGTCTCTTGCTTGCAAACGTCACTTGTGCTGGATGTGTCTCTGTGGCATGAATGCAGACACGCTTCCGTGCTAGTTTGGATGTAGATTCCATCTCGGTTCAGCTGAGACAGTACTAGAAAGATGTTGGGCTTGAGCACTTGGACATCTTCAGGTTCTTACCCTGCACACCTTGGCTGACCATGGCTTGCGCCTGTTTTCTTTTTGTGGCTCACAGGTAAATGAAAACATGAGCTTCGCAGGATCTTCAAACCTCAGAACTCTAAAACTGAGGGTCTATAGGACCGAATTGAAGAGAGGTCAGTGCATATCATTCACCCCAATCACCAAGGTTCAACAACTTCTGCAGCTTTGAAGGTGTTTCGTTTTTGGGGTCAAAGATCTTTACAGGGTTTTCCAACAGAAGACGAAGCAGCCCAAGCAACGACCAGTGGCAGCGGCACGTCCAGATCGGACCCTTTAGGCGCATGTCCCGTCCGCGCAGGGCGAGCGAGCCAGCGCCGGTCCCGTGGCGGTGAACAGCTTGTCCAACCAAACCATGGTAGGTCAAGACCATGGTCTGTTCCCATGGTTTGGTTGGGAGGAAACGTGAAAAAAAAATGCCCATGCCAAACCCCCACACCCGACATTCAATGCAAAACTCCAAAGTCATTGGCTTGGAAACAAGTAGATCTGGGAGGGACCTGATGTCATGTTGGCACTGTGGTCGTCGTTCTTGATCCTGGTAAACAGCTCAAGAGAGCCATAAAATCGACTCGAAAGGGTCTTGTTTTTGGAGATCTGGCTCACAGGAAGTATAGATTCTGCTGGATCAAGACTGCTTCAACACAGGGCCAAATCCTTTCTCGGTTTTGGCTGCTTTACACGTACTTGTACAACCTTTGTGTGTTTGCATAATGGGAAGTGACTTCATTGAGAGAAGCAGAAGGCAGCGGAAGTTAACATTAACATCCACCCAGAAATCTGTTGCACTCCCTGAAGTCATCATGGAAGTGGGTGGCATTATTCCTGTACATGGCAAGGCGGTGCCACTTACTTCCAATTTTCCATGCGAACACATCGCGAAGAATCCTTTCTAGACGATTCGAGACATGCTGAGACTCCCAGTTTGCATATTCGCTTGGGTTGTCCATGGCTTGCGATTGGTGGTCCAAGAACCCTCAACGGGTGCGGGTCAAAAGGAAAAAGGAGAACACCTCCAAAACATCTAGCAGGGGGGGCCTATGTTTATCATTGTTTATCCTTTTGATGCGCATCAACACATATATCAGAATATGTCACCAAGGGCTCCTGGCCTTACTACTAGGAACAAGAAGCTACTAGGAACAAGTGCATCGCTTCTAGTAACAAGTGCCTTACTAGTAGTAACAAGGACGCTACGAACGGGGCTCCTGGCCTTACTACTAAGGCATGGATCTGAAAGGGATCAGTGTGGATACCTCGAACTGGGACTCCACACGACCAGAGGGGATTCTTTTGGGGAGGGCGCCCGCATCGTGGGACCGTTGTGACAGCTTGATGGTGTCTGACATGGACAACGATATTACCTGAAGACATAGCTTCCTGTATTCGGGTGTTTTGCCCAGATGTGTGGATGTTAGAGGATATTTGCCCAGATAGCTATAGGGGTTCTTACTTCTCAACGACTATAGGTGGGCGGATCGACGTTTTGGTCCCACCGCGGCCGCTCCCTTGTCTCCTCCCCACTGGCTTGCCTGTGCGATCTCCCCAATTGTCTCTCCACTTGTCTCCTTACATGTCTCCCCACTTTTCTGCCTGCCTGATTCGCGTTGGTACAATCATGCCGCTGCTGCCTTGTCTCCCCACTTCTCTGTCTTTTTTTGTATCCTGTCTCAGGTGCTTTGTTTCTAGAGTTGGTTGCCACCGGTGTAATTTTACAGATTTTGATCAATGTCGATCTCCTATGATCTCCTTAGATAGCATCTAAAATTGTAGTAGACATGTCACTTCTCAAGATTTGGCCAAGAAGGGCTTCGGGCTCCCGGACACGCTGCGCGCAACGCAGCGTTGCGCAACGCGTCGTGGACCCGCAGCTCTGAGGTTTTGCGATCTTGGAACTCTCCGTATGCGAGATCGACGTGATGAACCCGTACATGATGCCTCAAGGATGCAATGGGGTCGCAGGGTTTAGCCAACAAAGACCTCAATCAACCTCACTGGTTAGGCAACCATCAAATCATCCTTGGCCTGCAGTTGTTGTGGAATCCAATGAGAAGTGCAGCGGAGATGTACCGCAGATAGCTTTTTAATGTTGTTTACATGTCCTGAAATCCGCTTTAGGATGCTTTAGGTGATTGTGTTGACCTCCTTAATATATTACTGGTACGTAGCTGTTCACCTACTGTACCAAGGCATGTGAAAGCTATTCTGGTCACAGCGAGACCAAGACGTCAGTGTATCCACTTCCGGCAGAAACTGAGGCAGCAGATGGGTGGAGGGCCCCCCTATGATGGGGTCCCCACCCATGATGAAAGGCAAAGGGAAAGGACGCACCAGTCATGGTCTGCGGTGGGTGCAGTGGGTCATGGGGTGTAGAGGCACATGCGACGTGTAGAGTTGAACAGTTCTTTTTCGACGGTGAAGGGGGCAAGGTCGCAACTTGGAACCCAGAGAGCGTCTTTTCGATCATGCCACATACACACAAATGGTCGATACCGTGTCGATACCGTGTGGAAGTGAAGCAAGCCATGTCCCTGCCCATGCTTTTGTTGATAGTTGCTCCAACTTCCTATGCAACTTCAGCGTTTTCCATATTTTTACGTGGAAGCTGACATTTTGGTGAAGTGGTCCTTGGACAGCTTCAGTAACGTCAATGCCGGCCACAACGCCTTGTGTCAATGCCCAGTATATGGCCTCCAAAGCGTGGGCTTAAGTGAAGAAGATGGCATGCAAGAGCCACAGGGAGTTGGAAGCCTCCTTAAAGGGATGGGCCAAGCATCGCAAAATGAGCCTTGGAGTTTTCCTCCAGCACAGTTGCGTTTGGTGGGCATCACTATAATTGTTACACACTCAAACTCATATACATTCACTATACCTTCACCCGATCGTCCAATATTCCACGATCGGCAGCCCCGATGTTGGATGAGAAAAACAGATCGAGAGCCGCCACAAATGGTTGGCATATGTTGGCATGGCTAGAACTTTGGAAGCACCTTGATCACAAGCCTCGTGGCCTACGGCACACGCCGCTTCCTTTTTTGGGTCCTTTAGGTCCTTCATGAACATGGAAAACAGAAAACATCAAGAAAAGAAGAAGATACGAAGAAGCAAGACGATGCAAACAGAAGACATCAGAACCTGCCCATTTTTGTCGCGTCTTCTAGGCTGATTAGCTGCATTTCGGCCCCGTTTTGCAGGACCCAACATGGGAGCGATGGGCGGATGTATGGGGCCTGCAGGATGGGACGGTGTGGTTTCGGCTGGGCGATGGGGAAATCGGAACATCCAGGACTGGGAAGAACATGGAATTCTAGTATAGCTTCTTGTTACTGGTAGCGATGCTCGGGTTCCTAGTAGCGATGCCAGGAGCGCCCCCCAGTAGCGAACATTGTTACTATAGATGTTTTTTTGTCCTAAATTCAACATCCTTCAATGCCTGCAGCCCTTGCCTGGGGTGTTTGTTTTGGGGCATGCAAAACATGCCACACGCCTTGTTGGTAGCCAGAAAGGGCTTTGTTCGTTTTTTTCTCGGCGAGGCTGCATGAGGCCTCCTGGACCGATGGGTGGTGGTGGTGGTGGTGGTCTTCCGCCCATCATAGCTCCCAAGATGGATGCTCGGCGTAACGGGGGGAGGCGTTGGAGGCCGAAGTGGGGTCGGTGAAACGATCCAAAACAACGACTTTTGGAGCTTCTAACGGTAAGGGAGGTGAGAATTGAGAACGAACACACCCATGCAGACATTCAGACACTTTTTTGGGGGCGAGAGAGCATGCCAAGAAGTGTGAGACATGTGCGCATGTCTCTTAAAAGTGGGAGACCCGCTCCATGGGTGACACATACAGCTATATATGTCCGCTTCAGGATCTTGAACCGGAGTGAGCTCTCCTGAGTCCCAGAGACTCTCCATGTGTAAACGACGCCAAGTGAGCTCTCCATGACCTATGAGACGGCTGAGTTTGGAAATAGGGGGAGCCTGCCATATAACCGCATCACCCAGGTCATGCCGCCCAAGCAGCAGATCAATCCGAAGCCCTGTGGAGCTTCAAACATGCCTTGCAACATGGCCTCCTCGGCCAACATGACGCCTTTGGGGGGGCCCAAGATGCAAATCCGGCCACAGGCGCGTCTCGGGCATGACGTTTGGGCGAACGGGGACCGTTGTCTTGGCGGGTAGGAAACCATGGCAGGCAGCTTTGTTGTCTTTTCGGGATTTGTATTGGAATTGGAACTGTTATTTGGAGATTTCACGCCAGAGACACGAACGAGGTGGCCCGCTTCACTCCCCCGTTTTGCCTGCCACCAAGAGATGCAGGCGCCAGCTATGCAGGCACTGGGTGGGCCCAAGCCACCCGGTGTCCCGCCGCCCAAGAACATGGCCATGGGCGGTGGCATGGGCGGCGGCATGGGCGGTGGCATGGGCGGTGGCATGGGTGGCGGGATGGGCGGTGGCATGGGCAGCGGGATGGGTGGCGGGATGGGCGGTGGCATGGGCGGCGGGATGGGCGGCGGGATGGGCGGAATGCCTGGGGCGCTGCAAATGTCTACGCCCAAGGCGTCGAGCTCGAACTCCAAGAGCTGGGAGCAGTGGGAGGACCGTTTTTTTTTCGCGCAAAGGCTCGCAGAGCTAGATTCAGGCGAATGAAAGTAGACTTGGGATGACTTGGGAGATTTGGGATGCTGGGGGACGGTGAGTCCAGACCCTGAAATCCCATTCATTTGGAGCTTTCAAAGATGTTGTTGAGAAGAGAACACTCCTCAAGTTGCTTTGTCCTAGGCTCAACCAAGCTCCTAAAACAATTTTATCTCACCTTCCAGCCTAGAACAACCTGTTGGAAATCTTCTTGAGGATGTACGGCAAAGGGACAGGGGCTTCGTCAGCAACCCGTTGTCTCTCTTTTGCACTTCCGTAGCCAAACCATAAGCCGTCAGCCCATGACACAGAGCCAGAGCCAAGAATGGTGTCTTCCAAGAGGACGGTCATGCCAACATTTACCAACATCTTTTTACAACGGCTCAGCCACGCCCCTGGGAGGAGAATGACTGGTCCAAAGGCGGTGGAGCTTCCAATGACTGGTCCAAAGGCTCAGCTTCCAACGACTGGTCCAGCAACGACTGGTCCAGCTCTCAAGCGAAGGATTGGTCCAAAGGCTCTAGTGACTGGAACGAGGATTGGAAAGGAGCAGGCTGGATGGACGTGAGACGGACGAGGTACTGAGGGTGGCCTGGTATTTTTTTCTTATCATAATCTTCATTTCTCATTGTTTTATGGAAGAGCAGGTGAACCTATTTCAGTCGTGCAGTTGGTTCCTGGTATTGCCGAACTTTGATACTTGTTTGCTTTGATACTTGTTTGCTTTAGCATGAACGTGTTTGAGCCACCTGATTCTATTTGTGCGCTGTATGCTGCACAGGAGATTGGAATGATTGGAAGAAGGACAAGTGGAAGAGTTGGAAAGACGACGAGTGGGGGGGATGATTGGAAAGATCCTTGATGAAACACTTGCTCTAAAGTAGCATGTTGATGCATGTTACGATGTTGATGTGTTGACTGTGTTGACTAGAAAGATGCCCTTTGTGATCACAGATCCAACAAATGGTGTGCCAATGCGGCTGTGCCCCCAAGAATAAATTGGTGTCGTGACCCACAAACAATGTGTTCATACGCCATCAACTTTCCCGAAACTTGTGTTTGAGCCACCCCACGCGTCACGTGGGCACATCAAACTACAGATCTTGGACATGTCATGATGGCCTTCTTGCTTCGCCCACCTGTGGTCGGCTTTCGGTGCCTCCTTCCTCCACCTCCAAGGATTGGGATTGGCGCAAACGTGGCAAGGGCAAAGGTGATGGGAAAGGCCGCCGACGTGGGAAGGGCGACGACCTCGAAGTGGTCATCAAGGGCCTCCCTGCACAGACTGAAGAGGCGGCCATCCGGGAATTCTTTTCCTCCTGTGGCGACGCTGGGCAGTCTGTTGTTGGGGGGAACCCTACAAAAGGGAAGGGAGCAGATGTTGGGCTTTCAACACCCATCTCAAAGTTTGTCAGGGTACTTGATATGTACTTTCAGACCAGTTGTTTTGACATTCAAAACAGTTGTTTTGATGGAGTACTCATCATGAGTCGCCAAGGAAGTGACGCGCATCACAGTGCCAAGATCAGGGAAGATGATCTTTGTGGCCTTCAGCACTCAAGAGGGTGTAGACAGCGCCTTAGGCTTCAACAAGACCTTCTTCAATGGCATTTACATCGAGGCCCGGACTGTGTAACGTGGAGAACGCCGGGACCGTTGGAGGACTAGTCCAACTGCATGGGACCGAGCGCAGGTGAAGGCTGCCGCCGAGAAGTACGAGGCCAAAAGAAGCAATGACGACTTGACCGTGGTGGTGAAAGGCTTCCCCGAAGCTTCGTTTTTTGGAAGATGGGAACCGGGTAAAGGCCGACCAAACATGACCAGAAGATCCAGAAAGCATCACGGACAATTGCGACTTTCCAGTGTTCTTTGGCCCGTGTTCTTCCTGAAGAATGTCATACTCACAGTGCTTCACTTGTTGAGTGATGGGAAGCTTTTTGGGTCTTTGGACCCGCACCACACCTGATGCACGACATCCTTTTGAGTTGGGACCTGCACAAGTCACAAGTCATTCGGTCCATCATTGAAAAAGGTTTGAGTATTTCAGTTTCGACCGGCTTCTTACCAACAGGATTGTATGTATAATCCCTACCCCCGTGCGGGGTATGAAACAGCGGGGAAATCTAGGAAATGTAACTTACTATTTTTGAGGGGAGGGGAGGGGGCAAAGGTTTTGCAACTTACATTTCTGGAGGTCCCGAAACCTTCAAAATATCAACATGTAACTTCCTGCCTTGGTATTGCCAGCTGTTCCTTCTAGTGTTCCCCAGGAATATCCAGGAATCTCTGAGTCTTACATTTGCTGGAGGCCCCCCAACAACAGGGTAGGAATATTGTAATATACTTTGAACAGTGCATTTCTTCCATGACTCGCTCCTTTGAGCACAGCCTGGATTGACATGGATTCAACTTGGATCCAAACCAAACTGAGAGGGCTAGTTGAATCTGCAAACTGGAAGTTGCCCAGAGCAAGCATTCAGGATACCAGTCCCGACTTGCTGCATGCTGCAGTCCCGACGAATGGCCTCTCGCATCATGCATCATCTCTCCGTCCCATGTGTTTTGCTGGATAGCACGGAAAAGAACACATGTTTTCTTGCCTCAGCATGATCCTCAGATCCATTTTTGCTTCACAGCCTTTTTAGTCTTGAGGAGTTTCACATGGAAGAGGACTGAGACTTGTGGACCTCTGAAAGATGTGGAAGATCCGAAAAGGAGCAGGAGGATGTTTTCTCCCCCAAAACAAACTCCTCCCACGCCTTCTGCGGGACTTTCTTCATCTTTGTTCCTCTCTTCATCATCTTTGATCCAACACGGACTTGAGACCACCTCTTTCCAGACCCACTGACCACTCCAAGGACACCGCCGACGAAGCCTCCTTGAGCGCACACTTCGGCTCCTGTGGCGAGGGCCCCGTGCGGGTGAACGTGCCGCGACACCGGGACGCTCGGTGGAGCAGTGGGGAGCAGCTGCTGGGTGACCTGCCGGAGGGATGAGGTGGTTTTCCAGGATTGGGGGGGGTAGGCCGGGTAGGGGCTAAGGAGATCCCCAAGAGGCTTTCTGGGCCACAGAACGTATTGGTCATTGCATTGCTTCATATTTGTTCCGAAGAGACCAAGACTCTTGAGGTCCTGCAATGTTGACAATCTAAGCCCGGATGATCAAAAGTAATCAAACGCGTCGAAGCAAGTTCAGTGTTAAGCATACAACAGGCCTTTAGGTTGCAGGTTGCAGACCTTCAGGTCCTACTATATTCACGTGGTTGTCCAATTGACCGGCATCTGCCGAGGATACTGGGAACGTGAAAGGTGCGGCTTTCGTGGAGATGAAAGACGAGGAATCCTTGATGCAGGCAGGACCAGAGCGCTCAACCATCCAGGGGGTAGTTTGTTGTGTAGGTTACTGTAGGTTCTGATTTTGATGGCTGAGGCAGTTTGGCGGTGTGTGGTTTACGACCAGAAGGGGACTTCAAGTCTGCAAGGCTCAGTGTTCACTGGGCGTGGGTAGCAAACAGCAAAAGAGATACCCAGTTCGTAGGACTCAAGTAGACTCGGCACAGCAGTTTTCGATGCCTAGGTTTGATGCCGTCGGTTTTGCAGTCAAACATGGTTGTGTTATGGATTGTTATGGTGTTTCATTCACTTTCCCTGTTACTATGGCTTTTCTGGGGGTCCCTTTTTGTGCGACGCATCCTGTGCATCAACGCACCTCCTTCCAAAGAGTGTGGCTCAGAGGTCCGCGTCCGTTCTGGCCACTTCGCATGTACCACAGCCAGCGACTTTGTCAGTGCTCATGGCAGGCAGCTGGAGAAAGAATGGTGTGCCTTTGGGAACGGATGAAGCCAAAAACACCAACCCCCACACCAACCCAAACCAACCCCCACACGAACGCGCTCCGGAGGCCCTCCAGCTGGACGGCTCGAGCTTCCTGGGTGCACCACTCACGGTGCGGAGGGCCACGGATGCCATCGAGAAGGGCGCCGGGAAGGGCAAGCGAGACCCTGGGCACAGAAGCGGAAGCATACGGTTTGGGCAAAAAGCATACGGTTTCGCAAACATTGATGAATACCAGGTACTTCATTCAGAGCGTTTTTTCTTTTTTTAAGCGATTCTCTTTGTTCGCGGCTCCGACAGAAGACCTCTCTTCAAGGTGCATCACAGAATTGTGGCAAAGTTGAAGTCCTCGGGTGCGGCAAGACCTCTACCAGGTGACTGAGTTTGGGGATGCATCGTCTAGATCATCGTAGATCTAGCATGCAGATCAACGTGAACTCTCATGCCACCATCGAATGGTCACCACTGGTTTGTCGAAGAGTATGCTTTGCAGGCGTCATTTTTCTATACTATGGGTCCGTTGAAATGGAGTGTTTCTTGAAGTAGAGGTTGAATGCAGGTCTTTCTTCGGGAAAGACGGCGCACAGTGACGCTCCTTTTTGGTTAAACACTGAACACTATTATAGGTCATTTTGACTTTCAAGAAGCTCGGGGCAAGTGATAATAAGCAAGACGGTCATTTGATTGGACCATTTCTACGTTTCGCCCTTTTAACTGAACGTCTGCAGCTCTAAGGACAAGGAGAAAGAGGACGAGGTGAGTGTGGTGGTGAAGGGTGGCTTGGCGTGACCAATAGCCTGTCCCTCGCGCATGTGCGTCACCAAAGCAGTACTGGAAGTGTGCTACTCTTGTAGCTAGCGCAACCACTTGGAATGTTGCTCTCTAGTGTCAGCTGCCTTGACCTCTGGTTCTGGTGTTGCAGTAGACTTCAAAGATTCCTCCCGCTAACCAGCTGTTGGGGTTGATGATTTTCTAGGTTCCAAGCCTGTTCTGGTCTGTGCAGGTGCATGCTGATTCTTCAGGAGAGCGAGAGAGTCAAACTGAAGCTGAATTTGATATGGGACGAACACCCCTCAGTGACGGTAGACTGCAAACATCTACCAGAAAAAACTCACGAAACTGAACTCGAATGCACACGAGCATGCTTGAGCATGCTTGAGCATGCTTGAGCAACCAAGCTAGCACTTCAAATGGACCCCGCAGATTGTCTACTACAACTCGTCTATATACATAGTAACAACAAGCTACTAGTAGCAAAGGGCATCACTACTAGGAGCAAGGACACTACTAGTAGCTCCTGGCATCGCTACTAGTACCAAGAAGCTACTAGTAGCAAGGCTCGTCTACGGCATGGATCTTCCGCTGCCACGTCCCCGCCGCCTTCCAGGCTTCCCCATACAAGATACGGATGAAGAGACGTTGAGGAGTCTGTGGGGGCGTCGGGGGTGTCGGTTTGCCACTTGGGACGGATAGAAATCCTTCTCAAAACCACAGCGTATGCAAGCGAAAATGAGAAGATTCACCATGCAACGTATGGGGCTTCAGTTGTCACTGGGGGTTTTGCTGCAGGGAGGGGCTGCTTGGCATGCTTGATCCAGCTGATCTGAAAAAAAGGAATTATGTTTGTGATCGAGGCACAAGTGAAGTGTTGGCATCATCGGTGATACTTTTTTAGGAGATTCAAGGATGGCCACCAGTTGAGCTCGCCCCAGCCTGCCACAACTGCCAGCTGGCTTCCATTACCAGTGTACCAGGAATGGCTTCATGGTCTGCGGGGAAGTGGTCCGGATCCGCCTGCCGCGGGGGAGCGACGGCTTGCCCAAAGGGACGGCTTTCGTTCAGTTCAGCACGGAGGAACAGGTGCAGAGGTGGGCCGACCCGGGTGGATGAGCCGGTGATTCGGTTTTTCTCGAGTCATGTTGAGCTGGGGTTGACAACTGTGAACGCTTGTTTTGTTGTGTGAGCTTCTCTGAGCCCGTCCGCAGAAGTTGGGATTATTTGACCAAGCGGGGCTGGCGTGTTGAATTTGGAAGCACATATGATGTATAAAGAGTTTTAGTGGTGAACAACATTTGGATCATCAGAGACTCTGCAGGGCACTGGAGCTGGATGGCCAAGATATCTTCGGCTCCGGCAACATCAGACGCTTGGATTCAACTGCTGTTGGCCGACGGGTGACAGGCAAACACAATAGAACTCATTCAGGGGGTGGGGCAAGATTTTGTCAAGATTCAAGAAGCCATGGGTCATCCAAGAATTCTGAATCAGCTGCAGTCTGGAATCCAAGGTGTCTTCTGTATCCTTCGTTTTGTGACACTCTGCATGACACCGGGTTTGCCCTACTAGTAATAGCCATTCAGTATAGTTAGCCACTCCCCCACAGCACGCCCCCACAGCAGATCCTTCGAGGCAACGATCCGACATCGCATGACATGCAGAGCTGCTGTCCACGACGCCAACACCAACGACAACACCAACAGGAGTAGGACAATGAGTTGCATACCCTTTTTTTCCGGAAAGCATGTTCTGGCCATACTAAATCATCTGTTTCCATCGATGTTGCACCTCCAAGCATTTATATATTTGCGGAGAGCATCAGCAGACACTCATCACGTCACCAATTCCAAAGGAGCCATAGCTCCTTTTGTTGTTCGGAACGACCTTTTTTGTGCGAACATTGATTTTGGACTTCCAAAGAATCGCCAAAGAAACATTTTTTTCTTTTGTCATTCTGTTGTCACTCCATCGACTCGGTTGATCGACTTCTTTTTTGGAAACTGAGGGAGGCCAGTGAGTCTCATCAATCCACTTCAATGACGCAAAGATCGAAGAAGAATCTCCAATTGTCTTAACGGTTTGGGTCCAGCTACCCAGAGATTTCAGTGAACGAAGAGGTTTGACATGTCGCTGCTTTAGCTAGCTGGCCAGCACCTCTCTGCCATCCAAGGTGTGCATCGGGCCAATGAAAAGAGGAAGGACCACAAGGACAAAGAGAAGAACGATGATTTCACTGTTGACGCCTGGCAGACTAGTTGTTGACCACTTGTTTCACTGGACTTGGTAGTCTTGGAGCCTGGGGTAGCCTTGGACACGCACCTGGGAATGGGTTTCATATAGACGCTTTCCAACCACTCCAAACTGAGTTCCAAACTGCTACAACATGAAACTGAAGTTCAACCGTTATAGATAATGAACTCCTTTTACATCAGAATGCATGTCAACACCGCCTTCACAAGCTGAAACAAAAGCTACGGGTGGCTGTCAGTCTGTAAGTCGGCAGAAGGCTTGTTTCCGCTAAGGCCCTTCTTCAGAAGCTCACCCAAACCAATGATCAACAGACCACCAGGCCGCGACTCGCACCGGTCGGTACCCACTGAGTGCGAAATGCGAGGTGGTGCGGGGACTTCCAGACTGGGTTCAAGAAACGCAGTTGAAGTCTGACTTCGGCAGCTGTGGGCCCTTAAAGCGAGTGCCTTGGCCGGGGCGCGTTTTTGCGCCGACCAAAAAGGGCATCGTGAAGTCGGTGGGGCGGTTCACTCGACAAAACGCGGCGTGCGTGGTCTGTCGGTTTGCGGGGTTTGGGTGGTCACGATGGGTGGTTTCGCAGTCACATGAAACATGGATGTGTGTGGCGGTGCATGTTCTTTGAACATCTCGAAGTTAAGACTGTGAAATTGGTCGATTTCGACCAGAGCTGAGGGTGCGGAATGTCGCATTTCCTGGTACGACCCCACAAGACATTAGCCATGACTTTGTGGTGCAACGATTTTTCTTCACTGCCGAATTTTGGTCCAAGCACCTTAAGAATATTTTGTTTGCATATGTTTGCATGATGATGGCCGCTTGAGCTTGAGGTCTCCGTGCCAAAAGACAACAATGGCAATGGCAAAGGATTCGTGTGGAGCTCAGCTTTCGCTCCAGCTCAGGGTGCGATGATTTGTGCAAAAAAACATCATGTGGAGCTTGCCTTTGCCACAAACAAGAGCTTTCGGAAGTTTGTTCCTTTGAGTACTTCTCCATGGACCTCTAGAACAGCTCTTCTGTCATGACAGCGTCTTTTGGGGGGCTACTCTTTGGATTCGATATCGATTTCTCCAGGAAGCGGGGCATCACCGTGTTTATCGTTGTGGTGACCACATCCCAGTCCCAGCAGTTTGAGGTCACCAAGACCCACCGGTGAGAAAACCAAGCTAGATCAAGCGGAAGGCTAGACCAAGCTGCATGCCTGGCTGCATGCAGCTGGTGGCCATGTTTAAGCCTTTTCGGTCCTTCCAATCGCAGCCCACCTCGGATCGACCCAACAGCGCGCGGTCCCGTCACGTGGCCTGAGGGCTACGTGCAGTACAAGAGCGACGACGCCGTGAACCGCGCACTGGAATGGCACAACACCTGGTACAAAGGTGTCCAGATTACCGTGGAAAAGCTTGGTGCTGACAAAGGAGACATGGATGTGCTGGGATGTGCTGCAAGATGTGGCGGGTGGTTGAGCAAGCTAGCACGTGCATAAAGGGGGGCTTGGGCGTGTGGCACGTCACATCTGGTGGCAATCCGCCGACGGCGCCTTGAAGAGTTGAGAGATTACCAGACCATTTCGCTGTTTAGAGGGTGAAATGGTTGCACTCCCGAAAACTAACATAGACATAGACCCTGACGTCCTGGTCCCTCCTGGTCCCATGGAAGACGATTTTCCTCTACCAACCAGGGGTTTTTAGGTTCCATGTTAGTCTTCCAGGGTGTAACCAAAGGTTTGGAGATGTTTGAAGGGAAAATACGGAGACCGTCACCCAGGTTTGGAGTGATTTGTGGTCCAATTTCGTACTTGCTGAGGAGCATGTCAGGTTGAGATACCATTTTCGTTGCCCAGAATGCCTCAAGTTGGGCATGTTCTCATCGACCAAATGTCATGATGGCATATACTGAGCCCACCTCCCTCTTCATACTCCCTCTTCACACGGATCAAAAAGCCCATGCCATGAGCCAGAACTTTCGGCGTTTGTTTCACATACAAACCGAGGCTTTGAAAGGGGGGAGGCGGGGATGGGACAAGATGTTATATAACCGTCGTTGGCGTTGGTTGCAGAACTTTTGCGCTGACCTTTCCATTCATTTCTCCCCTTAGCCCTCCATCGCCTCCCCTTTTCTCGCGGCCTCGCCCACCAGGACGTGGGCGCGGAGGACGGCGTGACCGGAAGGAGCGGCTCCCGGAGGGGCCCACCGTGAATGTGAGCGGCCTGAGCTACGAGGCGCGCGTGGGCGGCTCGTGAGCTTGTGGACTCTTGGGAGTGAAGGGTTGTCTAGTGAGAGTATACTTTTCCCCAATGAGATGGGACTAGTGCAAGGTACCCACCGGTTTTGCCTATCTAGTACCCAGTATAGTGGTTAGGGATGTGTGCATGTGAATTTATGAGAATTTATGATTTGAACACCACCTACTGACCATGATAATCAGGCTGTACCAATCAATTTGGAAGCTGGAGGCCAGGAATTTATGATTTATGTAATTTAAAAGTACTGGCTGTTGATGAAGTACCCCGCGCTTTCGTATCAAGATATTTGGGTATGATCTGGGATAGTTACATTGCTTGTGTGTGTGTGTGTGTGTTTTTTTTTTTGCGAAAGAATCCTCTCTATGAGTCCTGAAGGTTTTAGTAGTGTGGATGTTGAAATCGGCATTGTTTGGCAAGGATATGTGGTAGAGCAGTTGGATTTGGAACCTTGTAAGGGTTGTTTACCAGCAATGTTCAGAAAAGCCTACGTTAGTTGCAAATCAAGACCAACGTGTACATGTCACCCTTGGTAGAGTGAATCACAGTCTTCCCATGATATTTCCCGCCCAGTTTCCTGCTTTGGTTAAATGTGACATTCAAAACCCATGGCACTTATGATGCCCAAATCCAAGTTGTGCCAAGCTAGCATCCTTTCTCCAACTCGATTGGTCTCAGATGAGGGGATCCCGAAACCGCTTCTGGATGACCGGTTGTAATTAGGTGAAACTCATGATTTGGTGATACCCGCACCATGAGACCTTTCCTCGAACTTCAGGTGGTCGATGGCAACAAACACCATGCAAAACAGTCCAGTCTTAACACACAGTTGAATGGATGCCCCCCAACGAAACCGCGATCTTGGTTTTGGTGCTTGGCTTTTGAACTCGCATTTACCTCCACAATAGTAGCGAACATTGCTCCTAGTAGTCAGGCCAGGAGCCCTGTTCGTAGCGTCCTTGCTCCTACTAGCGATGCCAGGAGCCCCTAGTAGGGAACATTGTTCCTACTAGCGTCCGAACTTGCAAGCAACGCCGGCAGGTCGATGATGAGCCACTCGGATGGACTTTCGAAAGGCCCGAGCATCGACGGTCAGCTGGTCAGCTGGTCTTCACAGGTGAGACACAGAGGAACAAGAACGCTACTAGTATCAAAGGGCATCGCTACTAGGAGCAAGGACGCTACTAGGGGCTCCTGGCCTTACTACTAGGAACAAGAAGCTATTAGATCTATTAGGGGCTTCTTGTTCCTATAGTGGTACGATCGTCAAGGTCAACGGTCGCAGGATCCCACAAAATGAATCACTTCGCGACTGGTTTACGAAGCGACGCTTCTTGCTCCCTCAATCGGATTGGCAAATCCAAAACTGCTAGTTGGTTGTAGGGCCTGGGAATGTCCGCTAAATGTGCCGCATGAGGCAGTTGGCTTGGTGCAGGCGTTGCATCAGAAATGTGGTTAAAATTTGGATCTGGCCCCGGCTGCCCCATAGCTGCCTTTGCTCATATTTTTTAATAGATATTCACAATAGCTGATGCCTGAACATAATAGCTGGCTGTCGGTATCCAGCAAGAATAGGCAGCGTTTTGGCCAAGCATGTTGCTTCATTTAATCTTTTTGGTGGCTTGTGGTGCCACAGTAGGCATTCCTTTTGTTCCAGGGTCTTTGCCCCGAACTTGCTTGGAATCTACTCCTACCAACCGTTGATTCGGCCGTCCAGTGGCTATTTGTGGCTACTTCAACAGTCCAACTGGACCCCACCAGACACGAAAACCCGTTCTTCCGGGCGCGGTGTTTCGGACCGGACCCAGCATCCGAGGATGCTGAAGCAAGCCTTCGCAGCCTGTGGAGAGGTCGTGGCCTGCAGGGTGAACATTAGCAACAAGGGCCGTTCCAAGGGAAAGAGTCGTGGAACAGGCCAGAGGGGGAGGTTCTTTCCGCTGGACGCGCGCGAAGGAATGGACGCGTTCCAGGCGGCGTCCGTCCGTTCTGGGCTCTAGTTCTGTGTCTGGACTGACAGGCTAACGCCTGGCAGGGAAGCGAGGTGAAAAGGGAGAAGTCATGACAAGCCGAGAAATGTGAGATGATGAAAAGGTTTGTATAGTTGATAGACTTTGTGCTGAAGTTGGGGGTTGTTCGAGAATCCATAAGAATGATTGTCGCTCATACTCCAATACAAGCTGATAATTGCTGATACAGGGCTGATACACATTGATCATAGTGCTAAATATCTAAGAGGTTTCATAAATGCACGAATAACCTTCATCGTCCCGTGTGCTTGCCCCGTGGTGCGAAACAATCTCAATGTGTGCTTTGCTTTACCATGTGTCATTTGTAAGAGTTCCCGAGAATACCTGGGACTATCAGATGAACAACTTTGTTTAGGGAACGTCATGATGTGTTTGTCCGGAAATTGCCGCTCTGACGATCTAACCTTCATGTCAGAGCTCCTTTGAACAGATCGTCCAGAGAGGATTTGCTGTACGTACTCGCTCAGCGGCTCCCCTGCGTGCACGCGCACACACGCGCGCGTACTCATACAGGCTTGGTGGTCTTTGCGACCGAAGAGGCCCAAAAGAAGGCCGTGGAAACCATGGACCAGGCGCGATTTGTCGAGAAAGTCTAAGAAGCGGTCAAAAGGAGTGAATGGTTGTCGCTTGCTTCACTGGATTAAGCCTAGAAGTTGTTGGTACCGGATAAATCCTGGTAACCTTCGAAGAGATGAATGCACTGTTGGGTGGGTACAGGAGAATCATTGAGGGAGTATACAGCCTTTTGAAACCACTTAAGGTTGAGTTTTTCTCTTTCACTCTTTGGAAGGACCTCCAGCAACTCCGCTCCCAACCCCCCCACATGACCTCCTTCTCGCGCCGGTGGCACGTTGAACACCGGTGTTCCTCCCGTCTCCTTCCCCCCAACCGCCCAGCCGACGCCGTTTCCCCGTCCGGGTGCGCAGATGGAGCTCTCGGGGCGGACGATCACCGTGAAAGAACGAGCTGAAGAGGCCGAGTGGGTGAGGAGTGCGTGAGGATGCGGCATGGGCGGGAGTGGGAGTGGGCACGGGGGGTCGCACTGGTCGGTGGGGAGGGGGGAAATGATGTAAAAAGAACGTTCCATTCGTTGGGATGGGACCTCCCTGTGGAGCGGAGCGACGCACCAGGAGTCGGTTGGATAGCAAGTCACAGGTGGAGCATAGCTAAGCAATCTGATGGTGGCTAATATAGTAGGTGTTTCAGGAATCCTTGATGCTCGCCTCAGCGCTTGTTTTGTGTTGTCGTCCGAAGAAGAGTCTTTAATGGGTTTCTCCGCCAACTGTCGAGGCTGGGCGCTTCCAGGTGTTTTCTTCCGATTTGGATGGAGCCGAACACATGAATGTCCCTTGGGACTGGGTCAGATGTCTCCACCTGATGCAGGCGAAGTTGGACTTCAGTGCGCTGGAAGGAGAGGGTGACAAGACTTTGCTGGAGGAAGAAGAGGAGGATGAAACCTGATGGAATTGAGCTGATGCTTGTGTTTGGTTCTCAGCATATGCTTCTCTAAGGTACATTCAGGAAAGGCACAGTACCTCTTCATCCAAGCAGATCAGACCCTTCCCTCCTTCAAGACATACAACAACCAACCAGTCTCATCTCCCAAGCTACTTTGGCCGGCCATCCATGGGTGAATTGCCTCACGACTTTTCTGCTCTTTCACCCCATCCCGGTCCCCCAAAAAAGCTCCTTGGGCAAGAAAAGCCGGTTTTCTCCCTTCGTCCGTGCAGTCGCCCAATCCAATTGGAGAAGGCCACCGGAGAAGCCAAGGACTGGGAGAACTTCGATTGGGAAGATGCCTCGGACGACTCCGACTCCTCCGACGAGGCACGTTCTGAACACCGGTTTCGGGGAGGGTCCTCCTGCCCTCAAGAGCGAACACGGGCGGGATGATGAGGACGGGCGCCAGGTTTTGGGAGGATGAACGTTTGTGCACGTCAATGAATCCATGTTACATGTAGCATGTTTTCCTCTCCAAGTTTCCCAGAAAGGCGCTTGTTTCAGGCACCCCTCAGAAATGGTGTTTGTGTTCTTTTTCTTGGACAAACCACAGTCCTTGAGTACAGGGTAGAAAGACGCACATCAGTACAGTCCAATACGCACGCATGACACAAAGATCAAAGCCATGAACGGCACGATACAAGCTCATGCATGCCGCATGCAGCACAACGGTCTAAGGTCAGGCATGACCTTTGCAAACACGGAACCGTTTCATCCAGAACAGAACCAACATGTCAATGTTGAAGACAGTGGCCGTTACACGTCTGTACTTTGTGCAAATTTGCAGATGTTTTGCGCTCGTTTCGCGTAATGTGGCGCGTGTTTCGCACAACCACTCTGGTCCCAAAGTAACATGTCTTAACTGGATAGAACTAGGGGCAAAATGGTCGCGCAAAACGGTGCAAAAGTCTAACCGACTAGACTACGAAATGAATGCTCATGTTCTCCATCGACCTGATATCATTAAATAACGCTTGGTGTTTGGGTTGTAAAAGCTCGACCAGGAATCGGCCAAGCTGCTTCTGAAGATCCTGGCAACAGGTTTCCTTACTGGCCTAGCAGACCATGAATCACTCAAAATGAATGCTTGCAGCCAAAATGCTGCAAAACACCAAACACATGCAACACACATGCAGATACGGAAGAAATCAGAAGACTCACGTTTGAGAAGCTGGAAGGACAATGAGTCCCGACTCCCACTTACCAACTTTGTGTGCCAAAACTTGGGTTGGTAGACCTTTCTTTTGTCTACCATATGCTGGTCCTGCAATGGTTTGATTTGGATTTGTACCCAAATGAAGGAACTCAACCCCCCAGCCCCGCCTACAATCTAGAAAACTATGCTTGAATGAACGATTCCTTTCGAGCCCTGCACCAGGATGATGAGGATGATGACTGGGATGAAGACGAAGATGAGGAATATCGGGGCAATGTGGTGGGCTTAGGTTCACCGTTTCCACAAATGGTAGACAGATGGTGTAACGGAAACATCAAATCATCAGATGAGGGGTGCTCGTGCAGATCCAAGCCATGATCCAACCAACGACTTGTTTCTCGTTGATGCTGATGTCCGATTTTTGGTTCTGAGGCACCTGAAGAAGCGGGGCAGGCTGGAGAGAGTTGCGGCCAATCACCAAGATGTTTTGAAGGTTTGGCAAATGGAGACTGGTCCTCTATTCTCACTTGTAGGGTGCTTGAAGAATTGAAGTATATAACTGGCCAAACATTCATCAATGAAACACTCCTACAATGAGAAGCTACCCTTAGAACCACGGCTTTAAGCTACCCTTGTCACCTCAATCCTTTTCAAATCTTGGTCCGACCCATCCTTTTGCTAGAAGATCCATCCCACATGGCCAAGTCAAACTAGACTTTGCTGCAGGCGGATGCCAAGGCGCTGGCAGTACCAAGCCAGCCAGAGACCTCAGATGTTTCTGTTTTGCCCTCGCAACCTATGGATGTCGCGCCGGCCATGCCCAAACAGCCTGCACTGCCGGACCAGTCTGCGGTGCCTGGGGCGGATGCAACAGCACCTGTGGCCGCGGCGCCTGAGCAGTCGATGGAGCTGGGACAGGTCACAGGAAGTGCCTCTGAGCTGCCACCAGTGCAACCAGCGGCCATCATGGAGGCGCCCACCAGCGCGCCGGACACTGTGGTGGACACTGGGCCGGTGGCGGGCGCCGCTATGGAACATCCGGTGGCTGCCATCGAGGCTCCCGCGCCTGCCATGGAGGCTCCAGCGATGCCCAAGCAGCCGATGCTAGCGCCACCTGAAGCGAAGATGGAGATTCAGGTGACTTGGAGGTGAAAAGATGTTCGAACGACCACTGCACCATGTTCAGTGAAGTTTTGGACCCCTAAACTTTTGGAGACTTGTCAGGAGAGATCTTCAAGCCAGCTCAAGCATGCTTAAGCGATATCCCCATGCATCAACGATTGGCCGGATTCTCCCTGGCAACTCTCGTGTTGTAGTCCAATTCAATGGAGTGCCTCCGATTTCCACTATATTCGAGCACCCAAAAGGTGTCCAAGCACCTTTTAGTCAAAAGTCGAAAGGCACCCACTGGATGATTTTCCCTCAACTTGGACCCGGTCGTTTGCCAAATCTGAACCAGCCACCAAGTTTTAAAGATGTTGTCAGCCACTGGCTTCCCTGAACCGCCTGAACTCTTGGCGGATTCCGCATGGGCACATCCAAGGCAGAGCCAGCTACTGCCTCATCAGCTGATGCAGCCATAGAGAGTGCAGAGAAAGCAGAGAAAGGCTGCTGGATCTTCTATTCGGGTGCACGGTCGATGGTTTGTAGCCATTTTTGTTTGGCATGGTGTAGGGAAGCTTTCAAACCACCAGATGCTGCAGGGTCTGGTGTTCGACATGTTCGATATCCTAAGTGCACTACTACTAGTAACAAGAAGCTACTAGGTTGGAGGCCATCGCTATTAGGTTGGAGGCCACTACTGCTAGTAACAAGAAGCTACTAGGTTGGAGGCAGTCTCTACTGG
>CAXAMN010026940.1:212708-281248 GCA_963970005.1 Durusdinium trenchii
CCTGAGTAGCGCAACTTAGCTCTTCCACAGCACACTGGCCAAAGTGGCCCCTGAGTAGCCCAAAGTAGCTCTTCCACAGCACACTCACCAAAGTGGTCCCTGTTCACCAAAGTAATCCCTGAGTAGTTCAACGTAGCTCTTTGACAGCACACTCACAAAAGTAATCTCTGACTAGTTCAACTTAACTCTTCCACAGCACGCTCGCCAAAGTGATCCTTGTTCGCCAAAGTAATCCCTGAGTAGTTCAACGTAGCACTTCCACAGCACATTCACCAAAATGACCTCTAAGTATTGACACCACATTCACCAATCTGATCCCTGAGTAGCTAAACCTAGCTTTTCCACAGCAAATTCACAAACTGATTTCTAAGTAGCTCATCTTAGCTCTTCCACAGCAACCACAGTTCTTAGTAGCGCAACTTAGCTTCTCCACAGCACATTTACCAAAGTGATTCCAAGGTAGTTGTAGAGTTGCAATGTACTTATCAAGCCAACAAAAGCTGCGTTTTTCTCACCCGTAGACCTGTCGGTTGTTAGGTTTTTTAGAACTTCGGACTTCAGTACGCCCGGTCGCCCAACTTAGCTCTTCTATAGCACACTCACGAAGTGGTCTCTGAGTAGCCCAACTTAGCTTTTCCACAGCACACTCACCAAAGTGGTCCCTGAGTAGCTTAGCCCTTCCACAGCGCACTCACCAAAGTAGTCCGCGAATAGCCCAACTTAGATCTTCCACAGCACGTTGACCAAAGTAATCCTTGAGACTTGAGAAGCCCAAAGTAGCTTTTCCACAGCACGTTCACCAAAGGAATCCCTGACCAGCGCAACTTAGCTCTTCCACACCACACTCGCCAAAGTAATCCCTGAGTAGCCCAACTTAGATCTTCCACAGCACGTTGACCAAAGTAATCCTTGAGAAGCCCAAAGTAGCTTTTTCACAGCACGTTCACCAAAGGAATCCCTGACTAGCCCAACTTAGCTCTTCCACGCCACACTCGCCAAAGTAATCCCTGAGTAGCCCAAAGCAGTTCTGCCATAGCACACTCACCAAAGTGATCCCTGAGTAGTTCAACGCAGCACTTCCACAGCATGTTCACCAAAGAGATCCCGGAGTAGCCCAAAGTAGCTCTTCCACAGCACGTTCCCCAGAGTGATCCCTGAGTTTTCAAGCTAGCTTTTCCACAGCACGTTCACCAAGGTGATCTCTGAGTAGCCCAAAGTGGCTCTTTCACAGCACGCTCGCCAAATTGATCCCTGTTCACCAAAGTAATCCCTGAGTAATTCAACGTAGCACTTCCACAGCACATTCACCAAAATGACCTCTGAGTATTCACACCACATTCACCAAACTGATCCCTGAGTAGCTAAACCTAGCTGCCTAGCTCTTCCACAGCACATTCACAAATTGCTTTCTAAGTAGTTCAACTTAGCTTGTCCACAGCAACCACAGTTTTTAGTAGCGCAACTTAGCTTCTCCACAGCGCATTTACCAAAGAGATCGCAGGATAGTTGTAGACTTGTAATGTACTTATCAAAGCAGTTTTTTCCCCACCCGTAGGACTGTGGGGCTGTTAGATTTTAAGAACTTTGGACTTCAGTAGACTCGCTACTTCTGCACATCCACCAGAGTGGTCCCAGCGTAGCTCAGAGCAACCCAAAGAACACAGCACATCCACCAGAGTGGCCCACAGTGGCCCAGAGTAGCCCTTACACAGCACATCCACCAGAGTGGCCCCGAGTAGCCCAGCGTAGCCTTTACACCAGCACATTCACCAGAGTGCTCCCAAGTACCAGTTCCACAGCATATCCACCACAAGTTGACTTGGCAGGGATGCGGGGTTGCCAGGCATTAAAATATCGAAGTTCAGAAACCTCACAAGTAAGTATTCGATGTGCGGTTTTGTTTCAATAAAGAATCCTTTTCGCGCCGAACCGCTTTTCTCTTGCGAAGACCAATTCTTTGAGGGTGGGGAATTTTGAAGTAAAGTAATTATGTATTATTTTTTTCATAATTGCTTATATGTAATATCAAATATATTATATATAGATTTAAATAATATATATTTTTTAATAAGATGAACATCTTGCATCTAATTTATCTTTAATATACGATTAATAAGAAGATTTCGATTATCTTGAATCCCCAAATTATGAAAATTATCTTTCTTAGATTGAATTAATTGCCATTATATGCATATTTGCCCGGGCGAAACACCGCCGATTGCCTCAATCTTGATAATCGTAATTAATTGATTGCATCCGATTTTCATTATATGGAGAAACCATTTGATTGGATTAATCGTGATATAATCATCATAATATTCGATATCCTGCACCTGCCTACAGAAATATTTGATATGATCCGCCCAGGCTAAAAATACAAATATTTTGTCCCTTATAAAGATTTAATTGGAATATTGCAGGTCAATAGAGGCATCAAACAGGGATCCAAAGATGTCCCCCTTATTATGGATAAATTATATTCATCAATCATAGATCGATATATAATTCATTATCCCTAATACCATTGCAAATGAATCCAATCAAATATTAATATATCCATATTAATTTCATCCAAATATTTTTCTAATATTCAATTAAGTAATTTTAATTCTTCTATAATTCAATTTAGTTAAATGGAATCGATAAATATATATCCTAAAAATATATTTCATGCCAAAATATTAAATCCATAAAAAATATATTTATTAGTTAATAATTTATCTAATCTACAATCTAAAAGTTATATATATTAAGAAAAAATCCCGAATACCTATTTAAATATTGATTCTTATTAAAAAAATCATTTTGGATCCCCCTAAATACGGTTTACATTCGTTGTTAAATTATTGCCCTTTCAAATCGCTACTAAACTAACAACATGGTTAATTTTAGATATTTTTAAAAACATTAGGTTCCAAAAATAACCGTAATTGACCACCTCTGTCCACCATAATACCCCATATTTATACCAACAAACTTTCCTTCCCCCACTAGCACGGACTCACGCAAACGCATTTTCCACCGAAAATATACAAAGCCACATAACACAACGACATCACCTTTTGAAATTTTGAATTATTAATTTAATAAAAACTCGTTATTTTAATAAAGATTTTTATAGGGAGAAAAAGAAATCATTCATTTGGATTTTTTTTGAATTGTTAATATAAATTCAATAAAATATATCATATAATATATTTCTGTAGATGATTTTTGATTTTAAAATCCTTCCCCAAAAATCTTATTTTAAACTACCCTAATTTCCGGAATTCCGTATAAATATTTGAGGCCGAGGGTAAGTGACGAAATTAGCAGGCATATATCCGTGTCAATGGAGGCGAAATATATAGCGCTATCCAATAACAAAAGATAAGTGGGATATCAAGCGGCATAGGATTATTAAAAAAAATAATCATAAGATTTCATTTATAAAAAAAATATTATTTTAAATATATAATATACGAATAATAACAATACAATCAACCTTAGCTTAAGAATCTATGAAATCATATCCCAAAATCTCTTCGGAAGAATTAAATCAAAATAAATATTATAAAATCACATAGTAGAAATAATCCGGAAAATAAAATCCGCAAATAATATATAAATTATATAATCTATGAAAATAAAACATATACAAAAATTATTCAAGAAAATTAAACCCGTGAAAATATATATAGAACAATTATATAGAATAGTTAAAAAATATATCAACCTAAAAATTAATTATAAATCTAAATATATATAATCGAATATATATTTTACTATATTTTCTTTACATATTTTAAACAATCAATACATATGATGGTTGATCAATATTCTTTCATCCTAGAATGGCCATTCATTACGGAAAAAATGATATCTTTCGTGGATCTTTCGCGGCATGAGCCGGAACATATCATAATATCCCCAAAAATAGGGACCCCAATAGATGGTTGAATATTTCCAGAACTAGTCAGGGTCACTTGCAACATCTGTGCGACAATTGTACCAAATAGAATCAGACGCAATTCAACCCAATCCTCGTATTAACCACCAACACAAAGTAATGCAACTTGGGGAATATTAGGGGATCTGAAGTCAAAAATCCAGATTTTAGCAGCACGTTCGCGAAATTCTAGTAATATTTTGCTCGCGGTCGGAAATATGAAGATTTCAATTCGGCAATTTACGATATATAAAAATACTTCCGCCCACGGACTCTACCGGAGATTACCTTATAGTTCTATTCTTTATAAATCCGGACCTTCGAAAAATATTTTCGTAAAGAAAACAATATCAATCGTGTCCTTATCATAAATAATTCAAACAACAATTAAAAGATAAATAAATATATAATTACTTACACGAAATTTTCAACCAATTCCCATTCTAATCAATCCTAATATATCCTTTAAAAATATCTTTATCGATTTTATAATATTGATCGAATTACAATTAATCTCCTTTATCGAAAAGAGATGCAATGATTCGGTTTTATTCAAATCGTCTTATTATTCACTTCCGGCAGAGAGAGCTCTGCCCGTGTTGGGCTTCAATCCGTAGATTGGCTGCGTCTAGCGCATCTATTGCCCCGGGCGGCATCATTCGTCAGTGGTCATGGCTGCTCGAAAAAGGCACGAACGGATTGCATGAGAGAAGGGAGCTCCATGCGCTTGTGAGGTGTGTGCTGTCGACGAGCCAAAGGACATACAGATCATGCTCAAGGTCTGGCGTGTGAGCACAAGGCATTGCTCGACTCCAATCCTCAGTCAGGAAGCGACAGCCTCCGGTTCGAAGACAGGCCTGGTAGTGGCCGCTGTGAGGTTCTGCGCCTCGGTGAACCACAACGGAAGCTATCTCAAAACGTTTCCAGTGGACTGTCCAACTATGGGCATTGACGAAACAAGGCAAGTGGACAGGAATGCGGTTCCATCGAAAGGGTTGAGGGGATCTAACATCCATGGCAGGGAACCTGCTCACTTGAAGGCATACGGTGGTCGTGTCTGTCGTGAAACCACAGTGGAAAGGTGCTTGGTCATGCCAAAGATTGATCAGGTCCTGGATCGTGCACACTCCATCTTTTATCTGCTGAAGGAGGATCGGAGCGTACAATTGGCCTGAATCCTCAGTGGCTGCTTCTAGCCGTGCCTCCCATTTGGAGGTGGATTGACCACCATGTTCATCCCCGTGCATGGCATATCGAAGCCAGCCAACAAACTCAGCAGAATCCTGCTGTGTCCCCGGTTCATGATTCGTGAACCATGAATGCAAAAGTTGACCCAAGCAGCCGGTGTCAGTCAGTACCTGATGCTGGTTGCTGCACGAAAGCAATCGAAGCAAAGGTTCTTTCCATTCTCCAACTGCATGCCAAACAAAGGTGTCAGTCATGCAGCATGCCCAAAGTTCAGCCAACATAGTTGCATTCATGTAGCAGAGGTTGGACCCATTCCCCAAGGAAAGTGCCAAAATGGCTTTCCTCATTTCATCAAGCGAGCAGCAACGGCCTGAGCCAATGGTGACCTTTGCAAGGTCGATGGTCGGATTCGAACAAAGATCAGCTACGTAAGCCCGCTGCCTGTCAGCTGTTGAAGGGCTGCATAGAGATCTTGTGCTGCTTGGCCCCTCAGTGAGATGTCGAGTCTCCAAGGTACTACCACTGAGTCCGTCACCGTGGAATCCTGTGGCATTGGTTTCAAAGCTGTGAGCCGGTGAATTAGGTCCGCTTGAGCCGCCAGAGTATGGATCTTCTGGATCAATGCTGCGGCTTCCTCGGATGGGAGTGGATCTCTGGCTGCTGGCTTCAAGGTCTTCTCCTTGGAGTCCCATTGGAGATAATTCCATGAATTGGTGGCCGTCAATACTTGCTTGTTCTGAAGGACCCGGATCAGTTCGTGATCGTTTGATCCGAAGGGTAGTTTCGATGCTCTGAAGGCAAGTTCCTCGAATACTGAGCGAAACATGTGTTGCCTCAGAGAGGTGTTTGCGTGTCCCGCCTCCCTTTGCCCATGCCAGTCCTTTGATGTCTTCAACATCAGTGGCAAAATACTGCCTTTTCCTGCTTGGACAAAGAAGATGAAACTCTTGTCGAGGTGGATCTGGTTCAATTGGTCCTCTTGACGAAGCATCAACTTCGCAAGCATGGAGATCAAGCTGCCATCTTCTCCCAAGTCCGAAGCCGATGAGCGCGAAGACTTCCTCTGTCCCTTTCGGGTAGTTCGGCGGTCGGATGATCTGTCCTCCTCCTCCGTTCTTGGACGCTTGGCAAAGTGACTGCCACAGACGTCCATCAGCTCTGCAAAAGACTGATCGTCGCCGCTCATACGTTCCATCTCTGAGGTTAAAAGCAAGACACCGATGGAACCAGTCTTGGGCCAGCACGTGTTCTAGTTCATATAACAAGCCGTGAAAAAGAAAGTGCTGAATCCAGGCTGTCGAATGAAATGCAATGTCATCATATTGCAGTAGTGTCTGATCTGCTGAGTCCCAAGCCCAATGGCACGGAACCACCAACGTGCAAAGGTCCAGAAGCTTGTGATGCAGTGAGGCCTCAAGGTCAAGATGCGAAAGATCGGACAGGTGTGCCATCCAATGGACAAAAGTATGAAATCAGCGAAATCGAAGCTCCGGCCAAAAAGGAACTTGGCTAAACAGATCGCGGGCTGTGGTCATGGATGCTGTGGTCAATAATGGCCAAGACAAGTCACTGGTGTATGTCTATCGGGATGCACAAGGCACTGACGGCCAGGACTGATCTGCCTGATGTCGAGTTATTGGTCGAGCACAAAAACTCTGGGTCCAAAGATGCAGAGGCCTCAGTGAGAACAGGCGGTGTCACCGTTGGTCCAAAGTGTTGATCTTTGACCCATTCAATCAACAAAATGGGACAGCTTGCTCTCTGGTAGTGCAATCGAAGGGCTGCTTCGGACGTGTAGGTGGTATGGCAGTGTGCACATGCCAAATGTCCCGGTGTCATGTCACGACTAGGGCGAAAGACAAAGAACGGTGGCTTCACAACCTGATGCTCCTTGGACAGGTGGCCGGCTAAGGCCTTGCGGCCAATCATTTCCAAGCACAATGGGCATCTAAAGGACTTGGACGGGGTCTCCATGGTCTGAAAAGGTGACTAAGACTCACCACTCCTTTGTTGGTTGGTCTTTCCTGTTATTGGTAACAATGACGGGGTCCGGGAACCTATGGGGGCATCACGTGTGGGTTGCCTTGGTTGGGTGTAGTGAACATCTTGGGTGAAGTGAATGGGTCCGTCTCCACGTCCACCTGGGTTGTACGGGTTACTCTGTACTTCCTTGGTGGAAATGAATGGGTTCGGTTCCACGTCACCCGGTGTATGGATCCACTCCTTTCTTTGCTTCTCTCGGCACGTGGTGTGGAAAGGGGGGCGCCCCTGGCTGCGCCAGGTGTGTCTCTGGCCACTGGTAGAGGTAGAGCCAAGGGCTCCCTCCCAGTGTGCTAACACCTAGAGGCCAAAGCTTCCAAGCGAGTCCAAAGTTTCACCTGTTTCACACGGGCCTTGCACGCAGCAGATCACTTTTTGCAATGACGCAGCAATTCACGGATTTAGGAGACACCCCTTTTTTGTTTTTGGCACCTTTGTGTGCCGAAGGGTGCTGAGTTGTCCTCCCTTCAGGGGGGTGTGCCCTTTCGCACCCTTACCTGCAGGCTTTCGTCGTTTGCTATGGCCGCCACTGTTTGATCACCGCCTGGTAACATGCCTCTGGACTTGTAAGTGCAACCAGTTGCACGGGTTGTGCTACAAGAAAGGTCTTTTCCACGGCATGCAGCATAGCTACGCCACTCCATTTTGACATGGACGCAACCGGCGTTGGAGCATTGCGATACTCCTGACCTGCATTGTGACCATGGTTTTGCCGCACTGTGGTGTGGCCGCTGGTCACTAGTAATCATGAAGTAAAATCTATTTGAAGCCTTTTTGGAGACTTTAAAAGAGCACAAACCTGCGCCGACATGCTTTTCGTTCGTGAATTCAGGCCCATTGCCAGTCATTAGTTTTCGTTTCACTTGTTTCACCTAGCACAGAGGAAAGACTACATGATGGTGGAGACTCGGCCTGTGGGCTGTGGTTTGTTTGGTTTGGGTTGTGTTGGTTGTCCTTGTTCTTTTCTCCACCATCAGACTGTTCTTCCCTTCCTTCAACGATGACCTGGGCACCATGCCCACACAGCGTCCGTACTCGTGGAAAAAAAAGTCTCCATGGTCTGACAAGGCTTGTTCAACACAGCCGGAACTGTGTCAAGTTTCGGAATCTTGGCGGCACGAACGAGGTTGCCATCTGCCTGAACTTCCTGTCCATGAGTTGACATGTGTCTCTCAAGGTCTATGGCTGTCAGGAATCTGGTGTGACAGTGGGGACATGCATGTAGTGGTGTTGGAGATGCATGAGACTCATCAACCTCAATGGCACGAGGGACAGGCGGTTCAGGCCTTGTCTGCATGGTCGACGAAGCCGCATTCAAACCTGGCTGAGCCGGTGTCGGTGGCGGAATGGAGATGGAGCTAGGTTCAGTAGTGCCGGTCCTGGAGGCTTTCTGGATGATTGGCATGATGGGAAAGTGTTCAGGTTGAAAGGTATGTCCCATCATGATCGAGATCTGAAAGAGGACCCCACATTCATGTGCTCTGGTGTCACGGCATTCACTGTCACAAAAACTGCATCTACCACGACCTCCTCCAACATTGACCATGCCTTGAACATGATCACGAAAATGGTCGGCAAGAGGAACCAGGTCCGGATGGCATTCCGTGAAGTGCTTTCGAATCGATCGAGCAGCAATCCGCATGTGACAAAAAGTGCAGTGATTGGCAATCTCATTGATCAATGCTGAGTTCAGCAACAGACCTGGGATTGACTTGTGGCGCAAATGCATTTTGAGATCTGGTCGGTTGATGATCGGCACGATCGACTCCTGAGCAGGATCAAAACGAGGACACGTATGCTTATTGATATGGTCACGAAATCTGTAAAAATCAACGAAGACGTGTGAACAATGCGTGCAAATCGAACGTCCTTGCCAGGCGTCTCGTAAAGGCAGAAAAACGTCGTCTGGCTCGCAGGGGACCTGGTGAACCTGCCTCATGTGACGTTTCAGCGTTCCTGCCTGCTGGAAGGTTCGATGGCATTCAGAACAGGCCACTGCCTGAGTGCAGTCCATGGGGGAGTGATGATCCGGTGGGTTGACCAAAGGTTCAATCCAGAGATCTGGGACGAACACACACACATCCGGCATCTCGTTGTCCATGGCTTCAAGGCGGAGTTTGGCCCGTCTAGTCGACAGGGCGTCTTGGATCCGCCGGCGTTGGGTGAGGATGGTTGTCCATGGAGGTGGTTCACGAATGCGTTCAAAAAAATGTGTCGTGGATTCATGAGTGAGACACACAGGTGAGTGTGCAATCGACCGGTGATGTGTGTTGATCATGCTGATGACTTGTCGGAATCCCTTCTGAGTCAATCCCATTTCATGAATGCCATATTGAACCGTGGCCAGAACACATTGCTTGTATAACTTGAGTCTGGTTCGAATGGGGTGGACATCACTCACAAGCCAGGACCTGAGATTGCGGAAGCACCACTTGGCGGCTGTGATCCTACGAGCTGTCGTGTCTGCATCCCATGCTCGATAATCCATGATGACTCCAAGGTACGCTGTTTTCGACACAAGCGGTAGCTGCCATCTTCGTTCGGGCAGCGTCAGGACAGGGCCAGTGGGTGGTCTACTAACCCAGTGACGAAGAAAGGCAGGGGCCTCTTTCCCTTGGAGTCGAAGCATGGCAACTGACTTGTGAAGATTGACATTGAACCTAAAGGCTTGAAGAGTCATCAACACATGTTGAAGGTCAGTAAGAGCTTCAAGGGCTAGGGCTGTTGATCGAATTATCCACCGGAGGTGGATGTCATCGACCATGTGCTCATGAAGCCATTGATGGGAGTATTTGTTTTGGAGATCAACAAGTACAAGGCTCATGGTGAGGGTCCATAGTAAGGGGGCATCTTTGGCCCCCTGTTTGATTCCCCGATGTGCATGGATTTGTCCGATCAATTGCTTGAAGGGAATACAGTACTTATGGGGGGTGAGCCACGAGTGCACAAGTTGAAAAAGGTCAGGATCCAAATGGTACAACTTCAAGGCTCGAAGCACCAGGGTGCGGCTGACCGTGTCAAAAGCCTTTTCCATATCTAATGAGACTTGGAGTCCTCCAAGCAGCTTAGGCTGAGTTCCAGTCTTGACAGCCCTGCACATCATGCGTACACTTCTGCAATGTTCGGCAACGATGAGAAGACATTCACGTGTCCCTCTGTGAGGCAAGTACGCATAGAGTGGAAGACGTCTGAGCCTGTCGAACGTCTGCAGAATGATCTGTCTGCATTGGATTCCGGCAAGAATCTTGTTGACCGGGTGTTGAAGACAGATTGGTCTGAGAGCCTGGGGTTTGCTTGGGGATTTATTCGGTTTAGTGAGGAGGTGGATCCATCCTGTTGTCCAATGATCCGGAAGGTTTACGGGATATCGAAGCCAAACCTGCTTAATCTGATGCATTAAAGGATCAACAAGATCATGCGCAAAATGCTTCCATATCAGTGCCGGCAGTCCGTTCGGTGCCAGGGCTTTGGTGCTTGGCAGGTGCAAAAGCTCAATAAGCACATCCTGGCGGTCGAAGGGAAGGCGGGTGAGGGGTTCGAGGTCCCGGACGTCAAACTGCGGATCAGCAAACAGTTGTGTATAGTATTGTTCGATGGACTCCAACTCCTGTCTCGGTGCAAGAGGCATGCCATGAGTATCAAAGAGTTGAATTCTTTTCGGTCTTTGTTTCGGACACAGGAGCCTGATCTTCCGGTACCAGTCAAAAATGCGTCCATGAAGGGCAAGATCAGCACCCTCAGTGAGAATCTGGTGCAATTTGTCTCTCTTATTCTGCCTGCTCTGTTTACGAATGGCTTTATGGATGGTTCGGAAGGTGGTGATATGAGCCCAACACTCAAAGAGATCGCGAATGCCGCGTCCTCGAACGGCCAGAGCCTGCTTGCGGGCATTCCACATCCTGGCGGCCATGGAGGGAATCTGGGGTGCATGAGGGACCCTCGGTTTTCTTTTGGGAAAGAAAAGAGAACAAATGGTTCGAAGTTCTTGTTCCAAATCGAGCATGGATACCTGATGCGGTGGATGAGGTGTAGAGTGTCGAGCGATGCACTGACGAATCTGAACCTCGAACTGCTGCCAGTGTGCAGTGTGCTCTATTCTAGCCGTACGGATGGCAAATCTGTCAATGTTGTTAAGGGGAAGCACTGGTTTCCGAGGCGCAAACCACCTTGGCAGGACAAAGAACAATAGATGATGATGAGGTCCGTGACATCCAAAGTTACGCATAAAACTCCTATCCATGGTGGGTTGCATACGACGAAATTGAACCTGATGTTGTCGAACAAAAACATAATCAATGCGAGAATGATGGGAGCCATGTTCAAAGGTCGATGTATACTGCTGTTTACAATGCAACGCAATCAGGTCCTGTGCTTTCAACAATTGCTGAAGAAGATCTCGATCGGGGTGAGTGTTCAAGGATGCACGGGCATCAAGGCTATTGATGTGTGGCGGATCGAGCTTGAGGGTGGTATTAAAATCACCCATCAGGATCATTTGGTGCTGCTGCGGAACATAATTCAAAGTCTGCTGCAAGCTGGTCCAAATCTTGGCACGATTATCAAGAAGCTATTCCTTGCCTTTGGTTATATTCCAGGCATGTTGATATACAACGATGAAGTCATATATGCAGTCCAAAAAGAGGCGGATCTGAAGAAATCGGCCATCAAAATGAGAGGCCGAGGCAATCTGTTCAGGTCTGGCCAAGGTATTCCGGATGAGCACCAGTATGGCTGCATGCTTCGTCGATGAATGGATACAATGCCATCCTAGATCCCTAGGACGTCCAGGTGGAGTTGAAATTCTAGCCAATTTCCTACAAGGCAATGATGTCCAGAGGTTAGGAAGTACACCAATGCAAGAGTTCGTCATGGACCAAGTTCTTCGAGGCATTCCAAGTCATGCCAGGTGTTGTTTGCGGTGGCCGTTGCTTCAACTTGTCTTGTAAGTACCGTCGATAGGCTTCTCGAAAGCGCCAGGGTACATCGGTATCAAAAAAATAGCCTTTTCGATAAGGCGTGTAGCCATATTACAATGCTCGGAAGCATGCTCTCTTAAAAGTCCTCTTAATCTAAACGATGCGCGGCCGAGAGACGACAAGGCCGTAGCCTCCTCTAGCCCATACCTCAAAAAGCTTCGTGGAGAAACTCTATTATCGAGTGAAGGAACCATCTCCACTCTCGTCCGGGATTAAAGAATCCGAAACAACCCTCACGCCATCCATGGTTCCGCTCGATATAAAAGGCGAAGCATTAGCGTCCATGGGCCGGTCCTAGACTTAAGACCAAAGAAATTAATTTCAATTCTAACAAAATAAAATACAGCCAAATAAAAACTATCATCAATAAAGTGAAAACCAAAAAGTCCAAAGCACAAAGTAAAAAAAAAAAAGGCGAGAAAATCTACAAAAAAATAGCTACCGTAATTCGAAGCTAAAATAGCGCTTATATAAATTATACTTTATCAATATATATCATTATTAATATATATATAATATTAATTAAACCAATAAATTCTTTCCATTAATATACATTTATAAATATTATTATTACTATATTTATTCAATAATCATTTTCATATATATATATATTTTTTTTTCATTATCTTTATATTTATATCTATATTAATATATATCCCAATATTGCTATTAAATCTTTTTTAATCCCTATTCAATTTTTCCAAAAACAAAATATATTCCGAAAAATTATCATTTTATGTTACAACAAAGGAAATAATAAAAAATACAAATATATATAATCATTATAAATAATACAAATTAATTCAATATTTCGTTCCAAATCTAAACATAGAATTTATCGAATTTTTCCTAATTACCGATCTTAATAAGAAATCCCATATTATTAAATAGATAAATTCAATATTCGATTATACATATATATATATTATAAAAAAGATATATATATATATTAAACATGTTTATATATGCAAATCTATTTTTGTAAAGATTCAATCGTTGGCATATATGTTGGTTTATCAAATTAATTGTAATTTAAAATATGCCGCTAGACATATTCAACCTTCTTCCAACATGTCGAGTGCATGCAATGCTTGATATTCTGACTACCAATGGGGATGGGACAAGGTGGCGGCCTGTTCAGGGCTGTTTGAAAGGATCACTGGAGTTGGTCTGTCCAGCATCCAAACTGTCACACACCAATCTCAAACAACACTCCTCACCATGTTTGATGAAAGGAACTGCTGCAATGCTTCTTTCCACTTGATCCAGCCATTTCTCGGATCTCACCTGGGCATTCCGCTTGGATCCACCGCCACGTGCCGGCCCTGGGCATTCCGCAAACGGGCTGGTTGGCATCAAGGCCTTCATGGTTCCTCACACCAATTCCTCTTTCTGATCTGGCCTTGGCGCTTTTCACCTGATGTGGCGCTATTCTTCACATCAACATCAGTTTGTGTTGGTCTTCTAGCCGGAGCCAAATCTGAGCACTTTTGAGAATTGGGACTAGTTTGGATTTAGCCATTATTTGATTAATCACAACTTGCGACAATTCCCGGCAACATCCAATAAAAACTCGTGACATTTTATGACATTTTGATAATGCACATGAACAAATACTTGACTCTAGCAGTGGGATCGAAAGGCATGTAATTAGTAGCACAGCAACTGGGTTCGAACATAGAGCGTCCTGATTTGCAAACCATTCTGATCATCACGACTGCCAAACCTTCTCCACCCCCCAAGTCCTTGCCTCCCGCACTTTTGGAGGTGTCAGGGGCCGGCTTCCGTCATCCCAAGCCAAAATGTTCCTGAGCCAGATTCACTTCTTCTGAGCCACGCACGCTTCTTGCTCCGTTCGTAGCGATGCCCTTTGTTCCTAGAAGCTTCCTGTTACTAGTAGTAATGCCAGGAGCTACTAGTAGATCCCCAAAGACCGGGTCTCAAAGGATTGATGGCTTCGTTCTTCGACTCACCCAACGAAGCCAAACCCGCGGAATCCGCGGCGTCCGACGAACGACCCGGACCGCAAAGTGTCCGAAAAGGTGGAGATCGTTATCAACATGTATCAAGTGTATCAGCGTTGTCAAAAGGGCAGGTCCAAGAAACAGCATCCTTTGCGTTGTCCCTTCTGTCCAAGGTGCCACGCAATCAACCTAACGTTCCATTACAGCAGACTGGGATTACCCATCAAACTGCATGAATCACGATCAATCCCACCTTTTGGTTGAAACATGTAAAACTATGTTATAAACTCATAAGCTGTTCAAGTCAGACACCCCAGTCCTCTCAAAGTGTTCATCCTTTTGAGGGTGAAATCTGAGCACCTGCTCAGTGCCCAGCCCATGGCCACTGCGGTTGCGGGCCGAGAAGGCCTCACGCTGGATCTCTGCCTGAGAGGCACATCGCTGGATCTCCTCATGGTATCTTGATGTCTATCACAACTCATTTGCATCAATCACATGCAAATACCATCAGGATACGGAACTCATCCAGGATGAACAAGATGGAACCCTCCTCATGAAGGTGAGCGCCTGGGGGTTCGCGTGAACTGTTGGGATTTCCGATCTTTGTGACTGAGCTTCTCATTGGATGATGTGGGCTGCTGTGTGTGCCTTCAACCACTCATTTGAAAAATTGGCATCGGAAACCAGGACAAGGTTCTTAAACAAAGGCCTCCCCTTTTTGGCGAGGGCAAGTCTTCTCTGTTTCCCGTTGTTCCCCAATTCCACCTGCCTCGCTCATCCCGCTAGCAGCCGATGCAACACCTGTCTGCAGGGTGAAGCAGCACAACAATAAAGGAAACCACAGCCATCTAAGGCACACAATGAGCACCACGTCATGGACTGGGCTCAATGTTTGCTTCCCGACGACGACCAAACATACTGCGATTCCAAAAGTGATGTCACCCCTATCAAAAGGCTCTCCATTGCAGAACCACCTGCACCTATCTACACCCGAGTTCACCACATACATGTGGGCAACAATTTCTTTTCAGTGATTGCACTGAAAGGAACTCAGGCGTCCTGGTGACCTTGACATCTTTCTGGGATGAACTCACTGGTGTTTGCTAGTTTTCTCATCTCTATCTCCCATGACACAAACATAGTCCCTTTCTCATTTGCAGCCACAATTGACAAGATAACAGACCCACAAACGGATCACAGGAATGTCATCCGACCTCCCTGGGCTTTGCTCTATACCTTTTTTACCGAATTGTATAGATAAGTCATGATAAGTCAACCTGCAGTCCTAAGCATCTGCAACTTGGCCAAGTATTTGTTGACTTGCTTCATCCCCCTTGGTGGCCCACAATCCCAAACCTGCCAAGGTTTATGTTGAACTAATCCACACCGAACTACCCCCTTTGGCCTCATGAGTCTCCTGGGCTTCCCCGCTACCCGTCTCGGCCTTCGCCAGGTCCCGTCGGGGCCTGGGTGACCAAGGAATGGTCATCCCTCTGCGCAGGAGATTCACCACTCTGGGCACGATGGTCAATGGTCGATTGAATGTCATGTCGAGTGCGAGCAGGACATTGAGTTTCTTGTCTTGATGTTTCATCGATCTAAGTTGCAGGAACAACAACCCTGGAATTTCACTTCAACACACAGGTGTTTCTCGTCCGAGCAACCGGGGCCCAAGGCCCATTCTTCTACATTATTCTTTTTTGTTGTTGCGTTGTCATGTCCTTTGCCCTTCTTCACCAAGGACTAACAAGGATCGCCAGGGACTAGCGATTGCCAAAGCGCAAGGGCTTCGCGATCTTTCGCCCGAAGATGTCCATGTCCTGAGCCTGGTGGCCGGTGGACCCGAGGACGAAAGGAGCTGGGCGGCTGCCTCTTCTGCTCTCGCTTGTTTTGGTCATGAGATAGAACATGACGACACCTAGAAAAGCCAATTCAATAGTATTAACATGTATTAAACAAGCAAAGCAAAGCTAAGTGTTCAAAAAAATCAAAACATACCTCGGGCCCAAACCCCATGTCGAAAATGCTTCACGTGTGACGATGATTGGGGAGTGGGTGGTGACTAGTCACCCTAGTCACCCTTGCTCAGGTCGAATCGACCCACCGCGCCGCTGCCGCGCAGCTGCGCCTTGGGCCTCGCCACCGCGCCCAAGTCCTCGTTTCGGCGCGTGGCACACCGGACAGGCGAAAGGGACGCCGGACGCCGCCTGGGACGCCCTGCACCGTGTTCTCAACGTCTGCGAGTGGAGTGGACACATGGAAACCAAAAGCCCTTTTTCTATGGTCTGTGTGGTGTTCTATCCAACCCTTTCTCTTGGTCGTCAATGGGACGTCAATAGGAACAAGTTGGCCTAAGGCCAGGGGCCTTGTTGTACACCGCCCTCCTTCGAACCTCCTCATTATGAGGGCCCAACTTGAACAGTACCAAAAACCAACTGACTTGGATTCAACAGGGAGAAGTGACAGGATGTATCAGAAGGCAACGCTGACTCCAGACATGTACAGGTGTTCTTGTTACCCTCTCTACTTCTACTTGTCGTGTCACTCAGATGCAGGCTGCAAATGACCATGAGGCCGAATTGAGTCCCTGTGGAAAACATATGTTGTCCTCACTCACCAAGTTGTACATGTGTCTCAGCAACTTCCAGCTTTCAACATCTTTCATCTACCCCTAAACCATTCCCCTAACCAATCCGGAACTAAGTTCCAGCTCTACCCACCACGCTCCTGAGGCACTTGGTCTTCAGGAACACCACCTGGCGATCACACCAGCTGGTTTGCATTGGTGCTTCTGCTGGAGAGGGCTTCTCCTCAAGATATATGATGATAACTTTGATGTATAATACGATAACTACAGTTGCAATAATACATGTAGTTATAATGTGTGGGTATATGGAACAAGTGAAACCTATGACATGACCACTGCCAACTTTGGCTCCATGTGCTCTTGAAATCCTTCGATTGTCCCTTTTGATCCAGCAATTCAAGTCCTTTTGGCAGCCTGTTTGATATCCTCCCAATTGCGGAAACACATCAATATACCCAGACTTCCCAAAGGCCTGCAGTCTTCTGAGACCAGGTGGTTTGGCCACTTGACTTTTCTAATCCCAAGCGGTATCTAGTGGATTGAGGAATCCAAGCAGAGCTAAACCTGTGATCGAGACACAAGGCTGGGTCGTCAGAACCCAGGACTATTGCCCAAACCACTGGTTCGTGAAGGAAACATCATGCTTCGTACATCGGACCCTGGCGTGAATGAACTGCACTGTCCTCTTTCCCGCATACTTTTGCTGTGTTCATTGAGCTGAAATCGGCCCTATCGTCTTCAATGTACTGGGGAATCATGCTGCGGCAGGGAATCACCCTTTCATATTGTGTGCGGATTTACCTATCGTTTTCCGACAACAATTTCAATCCAAAGGCCAAGTAAGAAAACATATAAAGCAAGTTGTCTTCATACTTACCTGGAGACTAGTTTATACAAATTAACAAACCTGCGAGTCAGGTTCTGTGTCTGTGTGCATTCCTGACCCAAGCACTCAGCACCCAAATTTCACACCTAAGGCGGGTGCAGGCTTGTTGCCGGGCCTGGTGGCCGACGAGAACATTCAGAGAACAAAGGACCCTCATCTGTTGACAGTACGCCAATCATCTCCAATCAACACCTGCTAACCTACAGTAAAAAGTTTGAACGAGCAAGACCTGTCCCTGCTCAAAATGAAGACTCTTGCCCCGTGAAACTGGAAGTATAGGCTCAGGAAGCTCATGGTTGTCGCAACACGGATCCGCTGAATCTTCAAACATGAGCTTGCTTGCAGCCAGTTGATCTAGAAATCTGACCAAGTTACAAAAGGTGTTGTGAACCTCAAAACATGTCGACACGCTCCAAGTCGTCCACAAGTCGTTCTCAGAGAAAATGCGCCAGGCTGAGTTGCCCAACTCCGACCTCATCCACCGATGTCCATGAACCACACCATCAAGAACGAAACACACCCTCTCAGCGTCCCGGTCTGGGATGGCCGCACAGAACATAGTTCTCTGAGGGAAGCTGAAAATGCCTCAGTGACCACACAAAGCCATTGAAATTCGGCCTGCACTGCCAGTCTTTGGAGCAAAAGGCTTTAGTGGTTGTTGATGTTGTTGGCATCTTAAGGGGTATCGGTATTAAGGGTGCTTTTGGATTCAATTTTACGTGCTTGCGCACCAAACAGAATTACACCAGAAACATTCTGAACCTCTGGCCTCTTTCAGCCTCTGTCCCTAAGTTTTTGGTTTGCTTGGCCGATCTTTGCGGTTTAGTTGGCAGCTCTGAAGTCAATTAGGAGCTTTTGAGCTTCCCAAAGCAGAATTCAAGCTTTCTCTCCACCCTCCGCTGCCCTCCGCTGCCCTCCGCTGTCCCCAGCACTGCCGCATTGCCTTTCCGTTCTCCCTTCGACCGAGAAAAGGATTCGGCGCCTTCGACCTCCACGCGACATGGGCGCCAAGGGATTGGTTGGCCTTCCAGCCGCTGAAGCCTCGCAACCAAAAGGCAACACGATGTCCAAGAGGGGAATTCACTTGGAAGTCTATATCATTCTATCATATTCTATATACTATATCGAAGATATTTGAAGATACTGGCTGGGGTTGGACTACAGGTGAGTACAAGGATGGCTGAGTCATCAAGAACAAATGATGATCAAACAATCAGACTTGCAGCGGCCGATGAGAATGATTCACTCAAATAATCTGATCGCAGTTGCGGTTCCAAATGCAACTGAAGTACCTTGTTCTTCCAGCCCAGCCTCAGTGCCAGCCTCACTAGGTTCATAGGCCGACCTCATGGGTCATGACATAAGTGGGCTGTTCAAGGCAGAATGGGCATGGAGGCCCATCTTTCACACAAATTATTGGACGGGGACCACATATAGCGTCCCAAGTAACTGAGTCCACGGCCAAGCACTTGGAGCAACACTGACACCTTCGCGCCTGCGAATGTATCATCATTCCAATTAACACCCTGCCAAGATTTCAGCAATCACATCCAGCAACCAGTTGGAGGCCATCGCTAGCAGGTTGGAGGCCATCGCTAGTCGGTTGGAGGCCATCGCTATTAGGTTGGAGGCCATCGCTACTAGGTTGGAGGCCATCGCTATTAGGTTGGAATCCAGCAACCAGTGAGTCAAAGGGCACTCTTTTCACACCCCATGCCTCGCTGTACTGTGCGCATCCCGCCGAAGGCCCGACATCATCTGGCTGCGAGATCTCGTTATGTCACGTGGGTTGTAGGGTTGGAATTGGGGTCAGCTCAGTTCGGAGATGTATGAGCAACTGCCAACACAATCCAAGACCTCCATATCTGGTACGGGACAGCCGAACGATTAGATCTTATACCCATATCCTCCTACAGGACCACAGGTTCCAAGAGTGGCTCTCTGGCGGGTGTTTCCCTGGATTCTGCAAGAGGTAGTGGCATCCTCTCCACAAATGCATATTTCCAGTACATGAACTGCAAATATTGTAGTCTGGGTCTGGGCCTCACAAAATTTCCAAGTCTTTGCTACAATTGCTCGGTTCTAGTAGGTTTTCCCTCATTTTGGACTTGGACTGACTTTCTATGACTTTCTTGGACAAAAGCAGCTGGAAACTTGTGGAAGCTGAGAGCTTACTCACTTGGCCTCCCTTCTTCCAAATGAATTCTATGCACTTGTGCAACCATCCATCCGTCAACACCTGTGGCTGCGCAGCCGTCCCGCTGCGCGGTCGGTCCGTCCCTCCGGCCGAGGCGAACTTCATGGTCCGGGCCGACAGGTGCTTGTTGATGAGTCTCAGAAACCTGGAGAGGTGTGCGTGGAGGTTGAGAGGTTGTGGAGAGGTTGTTGGTCGCATGTGGAAAGGATGCGGAAGATCACTCCAGAAGTTGGTGTTTTCAAGGGGAAAATGATGATGAGTCCCTGGTCAGTTGCAAGGATGGAAGGCTGAAATGACAGGTTTCAGGCGGTTTCAGGGTCTCTTTTTGGACATTGGGATACCGTGCTTCTGAATCAACGTTTCCGACTGGAAAGTTCGGACGACCTCCACCGACCGCGCCTGGGGGGGTAAACCACCGACACACCGCCGACGCGAAAAGCGCGACTCGCTGAGGACCACGACTCGCTCTCTGGGTGCGTGATGTCCACACCTACCGACGTCGGAGCTGCATGGAGCTGAACCCGGCCATCGTCGGGTCACTGGGCTAGCTGCGGCGAGCTACTAGGTTGGAGGGTGTTAGGGCATTTGGCAGCCTTTCCACGCTAGCATGCGTTAGCCGTTGGCCACACACACAGTAGTGTTTAAATAGGTTCGCATGATGAGATGAGACGCAGCTTTGTTGCTTCATCCAAGCAAAGGATTTCCCCAAGCTCCTGTGGTATGCTAACATATGCTAACTGTCTATCGAGCTAACGGGGACACACAATGAATTATCTAACTCTCAGTCAGTGCATTCATCGACTCTAGGAGTTGTTTGGCTTTATAGGCTAGTAACAAGTGCATCGCTACTAGTAGCAAGGGGCATCGCTACTAGTAACACGGGCATTACTACTAGTAACAAGAAGCTACTATAAAGCTAAGCAACTCCCAAAGTTGATGAATCCACTGTAACCATCCATAACAGAACTCTTAGAGCTCAAGCTCTTCCCTACTCCAAAGAAACATCCACCTCCACCCCAAGTAATACTGATCTCCTTTCATCTCCACTCCAGAAAACAATACTTGCTAAATTGAAACAGTGTTGAATAGGCCGATTTGCCAATTCTGATGCATCTCAGGGGGCCCCATGTTTAAATATTTATTAATCAGGTGGTGATTATTTGCGAAAACGAAGGCGACCTACGTGAAAGGTATTGAAATCGTTCAGACTGCCGCACTCTTTAGCTTTTGCCGACATCAACACCCACGCATTGGATCAATACTGTGCAATACTCACTTATCAAACCTTTCACCTCTGAACACAGGTTTGCACACAAACCTGCCAGAATGTGAATTTCAGGGTGGCTTTTGTGTTTCCACATCAAAACGGGTTCCTGTCCAGGCAGCCCCACTGTTTCCCAGAACTTGCTGCATCTGCGCCTGGCCAGCCGTGGAGCATTCATTCCACTGACCATGATTTCGTGAGATGGTACGTCCAAAAAAAACCGAACACCTGCCAAATGGAAAATACCTGGCTATAGGATCTAGTGAAGTCAAAAAAGAACGGCTCCTCAAAGGAAGCAACCATTCTTGGATCGAGTCTAGATCAGTAACCAAGGCCGAATGGAGGTCGGGTTTCGGCTTTGACACAGGACTTTGTTCCAGGTTTCAGCAGCTGCGACGTGTTCCCAGCTGCCTGAAACGCTTGGTTGGTCAGCTGATTGCAATCCTCAGCAGGGCGGTGCTTCAACAAACAAGCACGTGGGCCTTGCACCAATATTTCAAGCAAAACCTTCCTCAGCAACACTTCCAGAGCTGGAATAGGATCGAAAACCAGTGTCGACGACCATATCGCTGTGGATCCCAGGGCTGCTCCTTCAAATTCCTCCTTTCCAAGACTTACAGTCCACTTTCTCAAATACCAAACAATGCCGTTGTCATCGTTCCTACCAGCCAGGATTCTTCTTTATAGCTAATTCCACTTGTTCACTTTGAGGAGTGGTTCGATACGGTTCTATATGGTTCTATTTTAGAGAATCGCTCAATGACCCAGAGGAGTGATCCCGATTTGCCTGTTCCTCTCCCCATTTCTCCACGCTTGGAAGCCCCAGCCCATTGGCCATAGAGCCGTTGGATGGCGGGGCCTCGCCTGGCATGCGAAGTCGGTTTTTTTCTAACACCAAACTGCCACACTAGTTGGTGGGTGGGTGGATTCTGTTGGTTGGAACAACTCTAACCCAAAGTTTGTGCTGTTGATCTTTCGTGATCGTTCTGATTTCAAAACTTTGGAGAAACTCCTAACTCCGCAATCAGTGAACGGTATCTTGCGCTGTATGTCCCGGTCGTGGACGAAGCAACGTTGTGCAGGACAAGCAACGCCAAGAGCAAGCACAGCAAGTGAAAGCGAATTGGTGAATGAACATAACTCTCAGAACGAAAGGCTAAGGCCCCCAAGAAAACAAAAGCTCCTACGGTAATTTGCCTGCATTTATATAGCTTTTTCCACTTTGCACAACGGAAACTTCAGGAAGACTGACTGAGCTTCGCACTTCTGCCAAAACACATCGTCCACCACCTTTGAGACGACAACTGCCCGCACAGGACTTTCAATGAACAACGTGTTGTTTGGAACCGCCTGCAGCTATGGAACTAGCCAACTAGTGAAGGGCAAGGACCAAGGGCAAGGAGACTGGCCCACACCTTTGGGTGATTTCCACGGAAGGCAGTAGTCGTCCAGCTTCCTCTTCTTGTCCGACAAGGACATCTGCAAACTGTGAACTTATCTTGGATGCCTAGCTCATCCTAGCCCTTGACTACCATCAAGCTCATGCCCCAATCCAACCAAATGTGTCGCTGAATGGATCCAAATATGTCGTGGCCTCCAAAACTCGCACTGGCGGATGCGAGGCCTGCACGGTGGACGTCGAATATCGGCGAGACTGCGCAGCAGACTTTGCAGGGGCATCAACCTTCTGTAAGATCAGTGCCAGCGAACCAGAGAGCCTCATCCCAAGTAACTTGACACAGTTCATAACAGTTCGTTCCGGAAAAGACCGCTTTTGATGTGTTCCACCGTTTCAACATGTTTCAACCAAGCCATGATGACAGCCGTAGCACTTTCCCAGCACGGCCATGGAATGCCACGGAACTTGCTACAGAATGCTCGACTTCGCCCGACTTCGCACCTCGTGCTCCCGCAACTGTGCCTCCTTGAGCCTGGGTCGGTCTCTGGGACCAACGCACCAACGGCAACAAGAACGCACCACTTTGTTGGAGACATTCAAGGTGGTTAAAATGCTTGTAAGGTGGTCATGTAATTATTTGTGGTCTTTCTAGATCAACCAAGTAGCAATCGGACATGTGTTCCCAGTTTCTCATGAGGGCGGTTGGTGGGTGCTATTTTGCGACACACCCTTTTGGTGGGTCCTGCCACTGTCTGAACACGTGGATTGGCACAATGTGGGCACTGCTCCGACCATTCGTTTACATACGAAAAGACCAGCAGCGCCCAGTTTTTCTGTACCAAACCAAACATTTTGTTATGTTCTTGAAAGCACACATGGCATGTAAAAGGGGAGATTTGCTTGAAGGAACATCTACTTGGTCTGTGTGTCTCCTGACCCAAAGTCTGCTTGATCACAGGTCAGCCCTGACACATGCAGTGGTAGAGTCCATAGAGGCAAAGTGCACCCATTGCAAAATGGCTGCCAGTGGCCACAGCAGCTTGTTCAGCGAATTCCACCACTTGATCCCGGACTGGGTGTAGATGGGACGTAGGTCTTCCAATTCTGGGACACTCTTCCATCCTCATCCTCCACAGCACGACGACTGGGCTCCCAGTCGGAGAGCTCTCAGGTTCTGGAGCCTTCTCGACATACCTGGGACAAACATCTTTCTTGGAGAGCCCCCATCTTCTCCCCACCAAGAACCTCACAATCTGGGATTTTTCAAGAGGGTCTAAAACATAATGATGATAAACTGGCAAACTGATAGCAAACTGGCCTTTCCATCCTTTCCTGATAGAGACCCCCTTGATAAACCTGATAACAATTGATAAACCTGATAGCAAACTCTTGATCAATTGTGACCAACTGGCCTTTCCTCAAAATGCCCATGTGACCAACCTGCTGGTGCCCGCAGAGTGGATGGAGTCGGCGCACGAGGCTTCCTTGGGATATCCATGGCCTCAGCACTAGGGATGCCTTCACAAGAAAGGCACGCACCCCGCAAAAACAAAAGGACCAGTGGAGAGCTACGATACTACTTATTACTGCAAGCTAAGCCAGCAGTGTTCTGGGAGGATCACGATGTACCGAGATGGACCTGTCGAGAGAAGCGGGTAGCAGTGGCCTCCAAGCTCTTTTCGTTCAGTCAATTCATCTGATGGGAGCAAAGATCGTAGATCATCCCACAAAAAAAAAATATATATACATACATACAGCATCGCACTACTGCAAAACAGCATCTGACATCCATAATCATGGGCATGCTCCACTTCCGTGTTTGTTCTACAAGGGCAGTATGAGACAAACCTATATACAGTTCAAAGGACACAGTCCACCACCTAAGAAATCTTAAGAATCGTTTCAAAAACTCAAGGCCGGCTGAACATACGACTTGCTCATCTCTCTTTCTCGAGTCATCGCGGATCTAAGGGCATTGCTGGGCGAAGCGGCTTGACCCTGCTCCTCCCATTGCGGCTTGACCGTCATGGCACATATGGATGTGTTGCGGGCCACGGTGTGCAACATGCCCACTCTAGTCTTACATGGCAAAAATGGAACCATGGGCTTCTTACATGTTTTTTCTCAACATCATGCATTTCTATGTCATTCTACATGATTTCAATCTATATAATTTGAGGCAGTTGCAAGAATTAAAAGATCCGAAGAACAGTGGGATGGATCCGTTGCTTGGTGTTGTACCCAACAATCAGGTTTGATTGGCAAACATTCAAGTTGATGCGAACATCTAAAACATCATGAGACACCTTTGAAGGTTTAAAACTCAAATAACATATGTCAGGATGCTGGACTCTTCGCTTCAAGGGAACAGCTTGGTCCAATCCAATAAAACATGACATGCCACCATACGTCACCCTGATTGTGGCAGATCTCTCCTGGCAAGAGCTATACTTCTGCATGCTTCAATCTGCGGAATCTGAAGGGTCAGGAATCCCAAGCACCGGTTCCCACCGTGCTGTCCTCCACATCTTGGCTACCCACACCTGGCAGAAAAGCTGAACTTGTCTGGATTCTGCACAGCAAAATCACTTCAGTGTGAATAAAGGATGTGATGAACTAATTAGTTGGGGACACACAACATTTCAATTTGTTTGAGGACACGGCCGACTTAGACTTGTCGGTAAACAAAAGGATCCAAACCGCCTCCTCTCTCCTTCCAAGGAAAAATTGACTTTCTGATATCCGGATCTGATGCAACATGAGTCCGTCCCGAGATACTCTGCGGGATTGGTCTAGTCTATACCATACTACTGTGATTCTACATGATTCTACTACAGTACTGTAAACTACTGAAGACAAGCCTCAAAAAACCTGAGACAGGGTGTCCCACTATGACGTCCTCACGTTCTTCTGTGCAGCTTTGCAACAACATGAAACAACTATGATGTCCTCTGAGAGGACAGTTCAGGTGTTCCAAGTTCGAGACAATGACAATCCCAACACCACAAGAGTTGGATGTCCTGCGATGTCGGACGTTCCCCGTGAACTGCCCCTCCGTTCCAAAACGAATTCTTCCTCTTCTCAATCAAAGGGCAATGGTAGATCGTCTTTATTGCCCGGTTGGAGAAACATCAGACCTCACAGACACCATCTTGTGGGGAAGTTCATGCCAAACCCGCCACCATTGACTACACCTCACAGTGCATTCAGGACTCCCGTCCTTTCCTGTCGATTCCCTCGTACCTGGACTGAGTGACGTAGGAAGTTGAAGCTTAAAATCAAAAGCGTCCTTCTCTGGTCCTCAGACGGCGGCCCGACCACATGGCGCATGGCACCGTGCTGTGAAACGACCAGGTTTGGTCGCCCGCAGTATCCAGCTCCTACAGTCCCTGTGACAGTGTGAATGAATGTGCACCTATGTGTACCTCAAGGAGTCAAAGAAGCCTTCCCAGCACCAGCACCAGCAGGTTTTCGGCCGTGTTATTTTTCCCCTCTGGAAGAGGTTTGTGTTGGATGATCTGCTCAAGTTGGAAGAAACCATTCTACATTATACAGTATTAGTATATACATAGGATGACTTCTGTGCACTAAAGCAAATATGCCTGACCAACAGTGATTTCAAAGAGTCCCTGGAAGTACTTGAACATGCATATCTTGCTAAAGTTCCCGGGTGGTAGCGCGATACAGTGCACGATCCATGCGTACCTTTTCTCTTCGAACACTGAAATGTAAAGGTGTTCCACCACAAACTACCTCGTGTTGTGTCTTAAAAGGGGACAAACCATTTCTGGTATCAGTCATGAGGTGCCTTGATACGCTGTTGACAAAGAATGCTGAACGATTTATGATTTTATCAGATTCAGATCACTCGATTTGAACAGCATTGCTCGGCAAAACTCACAAGTGCCACAACTCACAATCATCTCTATGATACTCCTTATGATCTGTGTTGCTTCTGGTTGCCTTCATTGACCGCCCACTACTACGCACATGTGTAGAACAAGAAAACCAAGGTTGCTACGGAGAGAAGGCTCTTGCAGCGCTTCAACTTCTCTCGAGCCTGCGAAGCCAGAGATCCGGATCCAACAAAACAACATACTCATACTCCAAAGATAGTCCAGAGTCCAACGGAATTCATACATGTTAGATAATTAGCGTACCCCACGAATCGCCAACCAATCATTTGGGTTATGTATATAGTTCACTGATTCTCCCATCCACCCACTCGAAACCCGTCCCATTGGATGACAAACACAACATGAAAGCGGTTCACCGAAGAATTTGCCTCAACTTCATCGTTCGGAGATCAAAGGAGATCAAAGGAGCTAACAAATGGATAGCTGCGTGGGTCATCCTAGGTCTATCCTTTTTCACACACCACATTGCATACATTCACGCATACATTCATAATACATTGCATGCACTACCAATGGATCTCTTCTTACGCAGGTGGAATTCTCTCTCCAAGACCTGAATAGCAGCAGGTCGTCAGCGTCCCCAGTGCCTCCCTGGCCGATCTTCCGCCCATCCTCCGATCTCCTGGCGACGTGGGGATTCACCGCGAAGATGCTGGGGCATTCAGACGCTGTGTCACCGAGGCCTTTTCAGACGCCATGCGCGAGAGAGGCATGTGGTGACAAACAGGTCAGTGGCATTTGGTGTGCGCATCTCTCTGTACCACAAGTGCGTGCAGTAGTTTTTCAGCACCCGAATGTCCAATTGAACACTGTGACGATCCCAATGCCCAACCAAAGTAGCTGACTCGGAATCTGTTTCTTAATATTAGGAGCTGTAGGACCGTCTACAGCCACACCAAAGCCATGAGGCATCCGCCTCATGAAAGCAACTCAAGAGTCTGGTGGTTAGGTGAACAAACAGGTTGAAGATGGCATTATCACAGGGCGTTCAGTGGCAGTTGAGTTCCCCAACGTTGTACTGTCATATTCCTTCCCTCTCTCTCTCGCGCATTCACCAGTCAATCTAGTGCGGAACTCCTGAAAAAGGATCTGAGTAGGCTTTCGACCCTCAAGATCTGATGACCCTCTGTTTTTTTTATTTATCATGTTCTTTATATACACATCGTCACATCCTGCATCACACGGACCCTCCGGTGCCCACACGGACCGGAAACTAACCGCTGCTCTGTAGCCATCCATCCGTTCTGGTCCGCTGCTTGGCCCCGCAGTGGCGAAACGCTCCTCACCAGTAGGGGCTTGTAGGTGAAATGCCCTTGGCTGCACGGTTCCATGAAGTCCATGAGGAAGTTCGCACCCTCGCTGCCCTCCTGCAAGTGAACATCTAGCTACCGCGCCGACCCAAACGAACCGCATATCACCCGACCGAAACATGAACGACGTCTGGCACGAAACGCATCGCAACCAGCGATCCTGCACCCGATCGGGGTCGAAAGACCGCTTTTGAAGGGAAGGAAAAGCGGTCAAGGGGGACTGTTCCATCTACATCCATCAACCGACTTCTCAGTTCTCGAAACGGATATGGCGAAAAACGTCGCCACGGCATGAGGGAACCCTCTCCGTCAAGCCGAGCTCCAGCAGTATGGTACGCCTCAGGAAACGGCCATCCACTCTACGCAACATGTTTGAAGTGGGAGTAAGATGGAATAAGTGGGATCTGCGCACCGTGGCTCGTGTGGGAATAAGTGGGAGGTCAGGAGCAGCCAGTTCTCAACAGGGTCCGCCTCATTGCTTTCCGGGCAATTTCTATGAGGAATGCATGAGCGCGGAGTCTTGCAGCAAACGTGCTTCGAACCAAAAAGCTCATCCGAAGGGCCGTTGTCGTCCTTGCTCTGCTGAACCTTGCTGAACCCTGCTATGTGGTTCACAGGTCTTCGCAGCCGGTTCGCAGCCGGTTTTGCGCTCCTGTCTCCAAGAAAGCACTGACACCAACCGGTTTGTTGACCTTTGCCGACTTCCAGTGACCATCTGGGTCTGCCCGCCAGCATTGCACTGGAAGGACACCGGTCCCCTGCCCAGGAGTTTCACACGTCGTGTGCAGGATGCGAAAAAAATAAGGGAGATTTGACTTAGGACCCACCGGGAATTCTCACAATCCACAATATCAATGTCGATATCCATCCATATCCGATATTCCATTGATGGTCTGCAAACACGAACCGTCGGAGACGAAACAAGTGTTTTTGTATGTTTTAGTCATTCTTCGACCCCATGCGTGTATCTCATCTGGCCCAGACTCAAGTCCTTTGGACGATTTGAGAATGGTGATGAATGGTGGGGTCTCAATCCTACCATCTACATTCACCGACCAATTGGTCTATGAATGGTCTATGGCAGTCTATGGTGGTCTCCAGTGTTCCATCCATCGACCTCTTCATCCATCGACCTGGCGATCCAGGGAGCTTTGGTTGATTGGACATAGACAAACGAGGAAGCTTGGGGCTTGGGGTGAGGGGATTTGCAATATGTGTTTCATATATTTGTTTAATGAGTGTATATATATATATATAAATCTTGATGGAAGTTACAAGAATCATGATTTTGATTGCGCAAACAAAAGAACAGCAAGTTGCCTGAATAACCAACAGCAAGCCACAACTCGTGCCAGAAAGGCTCCACGATCCGCACTGCTCGTGCAAGCAAGTCCTGAAATCAGTTTCCCAGCAAGTGGCCCTCTTTGGGCATCAACACCACTCAAATCCGTGCTGTAGAAGGGCTTGCCAGCCAGTCTTTGGGATTGAGCCAACTCTGCCGAATGGGGATATCCAGGAGGATCATCCCATCTCATGATCTCATGGCAAATGCCGCCTATGATCAGCCGACACGGTCATGAACAGTTGCACTCACATCGATTGCCTACCCTTCGGGCCATGAAGAAACATCTATATATGGTATATAGATAAACAATTCTAAACATATATACAAAATACTGACCCCCCCATCCCCCCTCTTTAAGGATTGGGCAAAAGTAGCGGTTCAGAGCAAATACAAAGCAACACAAAGAGCCTAGTATCTCAAATTCCGGCATGTCAGGCCAAAGTGCTCCCAAAAAATGAAACATGCAAGTTTATAGGGAGAGACACTGCTACAAGAAATATGGGCAAACCTCAATGCACTCTACTGCAAGTAGTCTTATTGTAAGGATCTTGCTATACAACTACCTCGAAGCAACTGCATATAGCACACTCAGCATTCTTTTACACAATGCACTGAAGATGCAGTGCCTGCTGACTATAGTGCGAAAGTGCCTTCACAATTGCAAACAAATGAACGAACGAGCGAGCAGCGAACGAACCCAACAAACAATCAAACAAACACGCAGTGCTTATACCGCGGCACAATAAGTCAGGAGCATTCAGAAGCATTCTTACTGGTAGAAAAACATTACAAGCAGCTTGTTGACAAGAAACACAAGAATCATGCATACTACTACTACTACTATTACTACTACTACTACTATTACTACTACTACTGTTACTACTGTTACTACTACTACTACTACTGTTACTACTACTACTACTACTACTACTACTACTACTACTACTACTACTATTACTATTACTACTACTACTACTATTGCTACTACTACAACATCATACCACTACCCAAGCGCATGTCGTTGACACATGTTTCCATGTTTATGACGACCATGAATTGAACATCTGTTGGGCTCATTTTACATCGATCCAGGCTCAAAACATGCTTGAACAGCCAGGCCCCAATATAGAGGCGCTAAGGCAAAGCACTTGAGGAATTGTCAAACCATCAACAACTGTTTTGTTCAAAGGATCTTGGAAGACCTTGCTCAGGAGGTCAGGATGTGTTCTGGACATTCTTGACTGCTTCCGGAGTCAAATGGATTCTATGTTTGCACTGATCACTGGTCCGGGGTCCTCTACATCTTCGTAGCCCATGCCTGGCAGGATGCAGAGGTTTAGGAAGATTCAGTCATCTTGCCAGATTTCCCTTTCAAATCGGCAGCAAATTCAGGCCTGCCTGTTCCTGCTGGCATTACATGGACCCTCCATAGCGGTTTTCTGTATCGTCAAAACCAGTGTCTTTGAAGGCCTAATTCGGTACTGAACATACTTGAAACACAAAGGAATCAAGCTGCTTCCTTTCAAAGCACCAGCTAGGCAGTCGATCTCCCCGAGAAGTCGATTCTGATTCAGAAATTTCATGCAACATTCTCTGAGTATTAACATTGTGTTTTGGAGATCCGTCTGAATCCTTGGACTGTAAACACCACTGCACGTGGACATAGAGCACGTGGAATTTTGCAGGGGTGCAAAGTGCAGTCCTTCAAAAGCCCGGGACGCCATCACGTTTTCTTATTCTGTAATTACATACGATAATTGTGAACTTTATCTATTTTTACTTGATAAATATGTTCAACTGACACCATTTGATAGATATATAGACTCTAGACCAAATCAGTTGATGCAGGAGTTCAGGAGTCAAGTCCCTATGTTCCAGACCTCCCAATTGGCCCCCTATGCCCCCCTACTCTCCAAACAAATCCCACACCTCTGGGAGCTCTCCGAGATTACTTACAAAGGAATTCCCTCCAAGGTGGTTCTCAACGATGGTCCATTGCAATTCTCTGTGGAAATAACGTGTCAAGTCTGACGACCCATCATCTGATATCATCTGAACTCTCCCATTTTCCCGTCAGCTCCCCTCATGCCTGGACTGGGCTCTGGGGATGGTAGCTGACCCAAGGGCGGCTTCCCTGGGAGTGCTTTGCGCAAAAACATTGGGCCCTGGTAGTTCCTCACTGCAGGGACAATAATGACAGGAAAGTCACAATCACTCTTCCAACCAAGGGCAGGTTGTCCAAGATCCCACACTCCTGAAAGAATGCCTACATCTACTAGAAAATTGGCACCACAGCAGGTTTTTCCCGAAACCGCTCCATTTAAAAACGATGTCTTTCTTCACGATGCCCGTTCGCTGCCCAGAACGCCTGGTCCGTCCTCTCTCCTCACAGGGCGGGCGTCATGGGTCGGGATCTGCTTGATTCATCCCAAACATGAAAGAACTAGACCCCCACTAGTTCTCACAAGGTCAAGCACTCTCAAACCCGTTGTTCTCGAAAGCGGCTTGAGATCCATTCTCGAAGAATCGATTCATTCAGGAACTCCACCTCTGTCTGGTTCATGGGTCGGAGTGTAGTTGGAGGCCATCGCTAGTGTAGTTGGAGGTGCTATAGGGGTTCTTAGGAACAAGAAGCTACGAACGGGGCTCCTGGCATCGCTACTAGCATTCTTACTAGTAACAAGAAGGCTAGTTACTGTAGATTCGCTTTCTCCGCACCTCCTCGGCTCTTGAGCACTAAGGGCCGCCTGGCGAGAAATCGAGGGAAAAAAGACGGGCCCACAACAAAGGTGGGGCGCTTTCCGGCAACTGTAGTTCCTTTGGGGAAGACATAACATGTACTACACAATAAGAAGGCCATTTGTTTCTTACCACCAATAGGAACCATCAAATACTGACTGTAAACTGTAAGAAAATCAAATAGATTCAGAATCACGACGTCATCTTCCCATCAAAAAGGATGAATATCTGCCAACATACGATGGTAACACAAGGAAGTAGAGGAGCCTGTCGGACCAAAGGTCACCTTTTCTTAGGTTGTGCGGGATGACCTGTCTTGCCACATGCTTGTATGCTGTATCTCCCTTGATTTGAAGGGTCTTTTGTTATTATGATGATGCTTACAGTATTGTTACTCTATATAATTACATATAACTACTATCTTTGATCCACTAGATTACCCATACCAGTACGATCGCTCTGAAAGCCGGAAAGTCTGTGGTTTTGTATGTTTGAACATGTTTGAACTTAGAACTGTTGGTAGAAAAATTGAACCAAAATGAAGCACACCAACGCTCTGCTTTGAGATGTGAGACATCCTTCGAACGTCACTCCGAGCGATCTGTAGCACACTTTGCACATCGAGCGACATTGGACCCCCTCCCCCTGATCATCTTGTGGATTTCACATCTTTTGCCTTGGCTGGTCCAGTTATATGAACGCCCTGCCACCCTGCCGCTGCGTGCTCTGCACACACTGCACGGATTGGGCATTCCTCACCAGCAGGGGCTTGTAGGTGAAATGCCCTTGGCTACATGGTTCCACAAAGTCCATGAGGAAGTTGGCACCTTCGCTGTCCTCCTGCATGGAATCTGGCGACTCGTTGGCACGTTCCGAGGCTGTTGATCTAAGGAAAAGCAAGAACAATAAAACGATATTGAAGATATCCTGCAGTGTCGCACACAAGACTACCAAAAGATACCAAAGTCTTTCTCAACTAACCCAACAAGCACCTGGGACAAAGGAGGTTTGGGGAGTAGTAGATTGATGGCTCCGATGTGCAACACACCCCCCGGACCGTGCGCGCACTTCTGCGTTGCACAAGCGTCGCGACCCTCTCCGTCAATCCAAGGTCCAGGAGTATGGTACGCCTCGGAAACGGTGGCGTCGGTTTGGGATGTCTAAGTGGAGCGATGAGCTAAAAAAAACCGCCTGGACATACATGGAGCCCAGGGCGACCCTCTGTTGCCAAGGAATATACGTTGAAAGGGTTTCACTAGCGTAGGCATTGGCTACAACCTGCTATGAATACAATCCAGGGAATAGCTGCCCCTCTGTCAGGACATCCTCATAACTCATAACTCGGAGGATGCTCTGGGCACTTAAAGGCTTGAGCTTTGGGCGTTGACACCAAATTCCAGGGAACTTTTGAGGATGGCAGTGTGTGTCACTGATGTGGGCAAGAACCATGCCACGGAACCAAACGAAGAAGTGTCATCGGCTCTTTCGGAGCATCTCCGCTTCCCAACCAGGCAAAGTCCGTTCAAACATGTTTGCATCCTCAAAAAAGAACAGCCAGTTTTGTGCTCCTTCTCCTTTTGGAAGCGCCAAAAAACACCAACTGTTTCTTCACCTTTGCAGACTGGGTCTGCCCGCCAGCATTGCACTGGAAGGATGCCAGTCCCCTGCAGCACATCGAAATGCAAAATAGTCATTAATTTGCCTCATACTCACTCAGGACTATAGTGGTCCTCAAATAGATAGAAACAGTTTCCAATACATTTTTTAGTGGGATCTACTGTTCTATCTGTTTGAAGGTCTGTATAGAATCAGGACGGAATGCGCCTGAAGCACAGATTTCTGTCCACAGAAATCACAGGGAGGGAGAGACCCTAGTAGCGTCCTTGCTCCTAGTGGTAAGGCCAGGAGCCCCTAGTAGCTTCTTGTTCCTAGTAGCAAACTGCCTAAATCGGCCCAAAGAAGATAGACAATCCCAGAGATGCGAGAGGCGCCCGAGACTCGTCGCTTCTCGTCGCTTCTCGTCCCTTCATTCATCTTCATTCATCTATTCATCTTCATTGATCTCCATTCAACAGACACCCATATCGATGTTCTTCGATTCCGGTCTTCTGAGCGTTTTTCCGAGCTGTTCGGACCCACCGACGTGTTCACTTCGACCCGTCGGACGACCCGTCGACCGGTTAGTTTCCCGGCGCATCCGACCGGTGTCCAGGCACCTTTTCATCCATCAACCTGGCGGACCAGGAAAGCCAAAGATTGTTCTTCTTTCCCCATGTAACCGCAAAGCCGATTCTTTGGCTTGTGATTGGAGGTTGAGAACTTAGTTCATCTCATATATTTGCAGAATTTGGCAGATATTTGGGCCGAAGGTGTGCATTCTCTTGTAGCATTGCAACGGACATAGAAAGTGCCTACTCGGTCTCCATCGACTTTCCAATTGCCTCCATGAGACTGAATATGGCTGTAGATCAAAACCGGGACACCCTGGTTGACCACCAAGAATGAACAGAACAAACTACCTGGGAGATCAACCTACCCTGGTTTGGGGCTCTGGGTTTTGACCCACAGCCATACGGCCATCTGCACTTGTCTGCAGTATCGGGTGTTGTCTTAGAAGAATTGCTTTGGCATACGTTGGCGCTCGGATGTGAAAGCTAACAACTTCAGGAATTAAAGTGGCATGTTTCTGAATGTGAGAGCAGTAAGAACAAAGCAAAAGCCTTCAACATTTGGCTAGGCACTCTTGAAACTGACTTAAGGTTATTGTCCACTCACCAGAAATGAATTGAGACATTTTGGACATCAAGTCTTCTCAACACCCTTTCAAGTCTTGGACACCATCTGGGTTAACCAAAGGAGGATGGGGCCACTGTGGTGTGGGAGGCAATCCCTTCGGCCAACGACTCCCCAAAACTGGCAGGAGGGCTCTGCGCTCTGCGCTGCTCGTGTTAGCAGGTCCTGCAAATCAGTTCGCATCCATCATCGAAGTCACCTATAGGACCTAAAGGGCATTTCCTGCTAGGGCCACCCCATTCTTGGCACACTTTGCCATGTGACTTCAAATTCAATGAGGAAACGTGGTCAGCATCGTGCATTTCTTGGACCGCTTTCACCACAAAGAAAACATCGAGGTAGTGGATTGGACTTGGTCGTGGCCCGGCTGTCTGGAGGGCTGTTGCACCTTGCTTTGGGAGGGTTCCTTACAACACATGCTGGTGGGAAAGGCCGACTCATTGAGTGTTCTCCAAGATCAGATGCTTCCAACCAATACTCATGGATTGGCCCGTGCCTAGAATCGTGATTATGGAACCTTCCTGCAACAGGGTGCCTTCACTCAGCTACAAATTGAAAGACACCTTTCTATCATCTTCCTATCACCATCTTCTACGGCACCAGATCCTTAAGCACAACTCTGGACCCGCTCCAGAGCCGCTGGAGAAAGCCCCGTCTCCATGCCGGGCGCCCGGGTGGAGGGCAATGAGATGCCTCCGATGCCGCCTCCGCCCGCGCGTTTGGCTTTTGACTTTTGTATCTTTTGGTTCACCACCTCTGTAGCTGCAAAAAAAGCATAAGGAATCGTAATGAATGTGGTTCCGGCTGGATGCGTCTGCCAAGAAAGCATCCTTTTTGGTATATGATGGGGCCCAAGTGGCGAAATGGGTTGAGGGTTGAGGGATGTTGAGGTGATAGAAGACCTCTTGCATCCATCCCTTTCAGTCAAATTGGCCATGTCTTCAAACAACAACAAACATATGGTTGAAGCAGCTCATTCTTTTTAAATCCATGATTCCAGCACCTCACCTATACTTGCCAGTCTTCCACCTCGCTTGAATCAAGTCCAATCCTGTCTGTCATCTGCAAGTCACTGAATTACTTGAGCCACAACGTCGCCCGTCTTCATGTCGTGTGCTCGATCCCGCAGTTGATGTTCGATTGTGGCAGACTTATTCCCTTGACTTGCTGTTCTCGTGCTGTCGTGCCATGTCTCAACCGGACAGTTTTCTTTTTCTATCTGACCTGCAGTGGTCACTCGCCGGGAGTCTGACCTGCAGTGCTATTGCGATCGCCGAGCTTCGGGACGTCACGTGGCAGGCAGCGGCAGCAATTCACGTCGCAAAGGAAGAAGCTCGGTTGCTAAGCCCAGCAATGGAGCAATACGTTACTCTCTACAATTAGATTCACTTGGCATGCTTTTAAGGGTTAGGTGAAAGTAGGCATCCTTCCAGACATGGACCCGAGTGACAAATCTTTTGTAGCGGCTTGGCAGCTTGGGCATCCGACATGTCTGTTATGTCCATCTAAAATTCCTTCACAGGCCCAGTGACGCCCGAACACGACTGTGGCTTTCAAGATAACTGTGACAATATCACTAAGAGGCCAACAAACCTAAAGATGAATCTGTCGGCTGTAAAGCGAATCACGGTCGATGGGTTGGACCAGCGCTTGGACCGACAGCCGGCGTGGTACGCAAAAAACAGGCGATGAAAGACATTCCCAGTCCGATTCACCATCATGTGGGGAAATTCCCAAGAAAACATAATAAGAAAACTCATATTGTATAATTAGAGCAACATTACATGATATATGATATATAGATATAGTCACTTGGTAAATTCTTGAATGTTCCGTGTTTCCCTGTTTGTTGACACATCCATGCATCCCTATCTGTGACTTATTTGATGTTTCCATACTGTTCTCATAATTACTCTAATCTTTAAACGTGCATTCCGGTCCAACAAACGCATAGTGAGCAAGCACGGCTTCTTGCCCAAACCGAGGACAGCGCCTTCCTCAGCCTGCGAGACCAACAATTTGATGCCATGTTCGAGTCAAAAGTCCGTGGCCCACAGATCTTGTCCAATCTTCATTCGAATTAATTAGAATACTGTAAGAAAAATGTCAGTAGCAAACACCCCAAATCTTCCAACAATCCCACAAAAGGAGTGCTATGGCGTCTTAAGACTAAGTGGTTCTGGGTAGGTATAACTATAACTAACACCCGACTTCTATGGGATTTCTGAAAGTGCGCAACTTCCCCGGACTTGCATGGACAAGCAGGGCAATAAGCATCGGCTTCTTGGTTTGAGGCGGGCTAACTGAGGCCCCTCCTTGCCTTCTTGCGCTTCTTGGCCTTCTTTTCTTTTGGTGCTGCATCCGCCTGCATGGTGAAGGTGCTGACAGAAACGCACCTGGGGTCCCTGGAGTTTGGGATGCTCCATTTGACAAGCATGCACAGGGCCATCAGCTATACATTTTGTATGAGGTGCAAAGATGTTTGTATTTAGTGTGATCATATTGTACATCAGGTTGCATACCCTAAGCTGTCTGAACATGTTGTAACATATTACAGATGTTACTACATATATATATATATATATTACTAAATTATTATTGTGAGCTTCATCCCATGATTTGTCTGTCAATTGTAGACGCTTGTAGACAAACACGACCTCACACATGGCCTCCGACCGGCCCTCTCGGTCCCCTGGACTTCCCCGGATCCAATCAAGGATTTGAGATCTACCATTGGTGAATGTCGAATAAAGAAAACTTATATAAATATCAACTCATGATCAACTCCTTGGGTCTCATACAAGTCTGAGTACATCCTGCATATTTACAAGTCTGGGTTGGACTTGATCTTGTCTTGATCTTCACAGAAGGACTACAGTATGAATGTCAGCAACTTCCTTTGAGGTGTAGAATCACATCATCTTCGCTGAAAAGCCTTGCCTCAATTCCAGAGTGTGTTAGCCAACAAAAAGCCTCGGTCAGAAAAAGCTAACCTCACGCTTGACACGTCCTTCTGAGCATTCTTTCCCATCCTCCCAAAAGACACCCCCCGGCCTCGTCATCATCCACCACTTCAACAGCCGCGTCCGCCGGTATCTGGTGGCAGCGTGGACTCCATCCCGACTGGTCGAAACCAAAGAAGGGAGCGTTTTCCAAAAATAAAGGCGTCAGGCTCCAGATCCAGGCTTGGCGCTGCCCAAGCCTCCACAAATCGATAATGTTAGCTGTATTTTGTGAGAAGTTGGGTGCCAAGATCGAGTACAAATCGTGGGCTAAAGATAAGTTCCAAATTGAAGAACTTGGAACTGGTGATGATTTTGACAGACTGTGCTTGAATTTCCTCACTAGCTGGGTTTGAATCCTGTGCCAGAGGTTCGGTGAACGAAACAAAGGGAAATGCATGGTCTTTCGAACCATTCCCATGTTCTGCTCAGGTTGGGAAGTTCAGGTCCAGCTGACCAGTTGATGGGATACCTCGAAGGACCTTTGTCACTGGTTCGCATGCTGAAGAGTATCTGAATTATACTCAGTATTGCTCTGTCCTGTAAGTAATTACTTATTCAAGCAAGACATAACATCGGAAAGCTTCACTAGCCCTGGGAAGTTAGGTATGCTTTGAGAAGTCGCCATTCACCCCCCAAGTTTCACAAGTGGTCATTGTGGTCACTCTTTGTACTGATACCGGCAAACACCAGGAACGACTGCACGACACCCAGTTCGTCGCCTCTGCGCCACTCAGTTCGTTAGTCAAGGCAGCTGCCTGCTGCTTCAGGAGCTTGGCCTTGCCATCAAACAGTGAGCTGCTCCAGTGGAGTGGCTGACAAACGCCGCTTTCCTTGGCTCCTTTTCGGTCGAAGATGGTCTGATGGCTGCTTTCTGTGAAGGTTTGCAGTCCGCGCCCCTGACGAAAGTAAACACAATAAGTAACCAAAGGCATCCCAAAGGCACATAGTGTGGATGGATGAGGCTAGGTGATGCTCGATGCTATTTGCAAGGGACAGTACGTGTTTCATGTTCTCCTTTTTTGAGTCCACAATGTCCACAAGAGTTAGAATCATCATGAATCATCTAGACATCAAAACAATAGACTGACCAAACACGTTCCCCAGCTGCCCGAATTGAAAGGAGCCTCTGCGACTCACTCCACTATCCAAGTAAGCAGCAAATTTCCTGACAAGGTATGAGAAGGTCAGAGCCTGGACTTTCCAGCTCTGAACATCAGTAGACATGTTTGTGGGGACTCAAACCATGAATTCTTCTAATAGAGTTCATCACAAAAGAACAAACACCCTCCATCCCGATCCATCCATCCATCCATCCATCCATCCATGGAGGATTTGTGTCAAATCACCCAGCTTTCGGACCAAATCGTTTGGCTTTGGATTCCACGACCTGCTCCCGACCTCGCTCCCGGACCGCTCCCGACCTGCTTCCTCTGGGCCTTGACCTCCTGCCGCTGTCGCTTCAAGGTCTCCAACTCCGCCCGCGCCTGAGAAAAAAGGCCGGCAAATGAGGACGTTGGCATGTTGCATCGTTTTGTGCGTGCGAAAGTGTTGCATGCAACTTCCGCGACGGTTTGCAATCATGTCCAAAAATCACTGAACAGCTCTTCCTCCCAGCATTTCCCAGCTTACTTTGCTTCGTCGCCCCTTGAGGCATCCTGGTTCACGCCAGACATTGCCCAGCCTGTCGCAGCGAACCGGACACCTTGGCGATGTTATTTTGGAGTTTCTCGTTGTCCTGTGCGAGAGCAGAAGAACTGATGCCGCATGATCCACTTTAGAGAGAACAGTCATAGTGATACATGCCATGTTTGCTAGTTTTTTGAATTGAGTGAATCAACCGCACATCTTACACCAGGTGGCAAGCGGCCATGGGGTGTGTCTCGACATACTGGGCCCTGCAAACAACTGAGAAAGGACACATATTTTGACTATCTCCGGTATCCCCCATTGTGTTTTGTGCACGGCCCTTCATTGTCTATAATTATTCCATGGTGTTGCCCCTGATCCATAGCTTGCTCATGCACTTCCATGAGCAAAGTGTGAACAGTGAAAAATGCCAAACAGGTAATCCTATCTTTAAAAAAACACAATCTTCAAAACACAAAATACATCGCAAACCATCGCATAACTTCGCTCAGCGCTCCGTTGTTGTGCACGGACTTGGTGCTAGTATTTTTGGTAGCGGCAAGGAGGCAATCATGGGTGCATACAAGGCCAAGCTCCTATTACTAAACAGAGTCTATGGAGTCTATGGTCGTTGCCTTTGTCTCCTATGTTCTTTCCTTTGCCCGCTCAACTCATGGTCTCCTGAGTGAGTTCCTTGCAGAAGTCGGCACTCTCCGTGCATTTCTGCTGGAGCTCGGCATTCTTCCTGCGAGGAAGAGCACACACATGACATGTCTTCTCAGAGCCTCAAAGCAGTGAAGGTGGTGCTGCAAACCACAGCCATTGCTGAAGCAAGCCCATCTGCAACAGGAAGTCATCTTTCATCAACAGGTTGGATACTTTCCTTCTTCAAAAAAACAAAGTGACCATCCAGGTCTTCGTTGGGTACTACCGGCGCCTCTGCTCGTTTTGAAAGGCAGTGCGCAACTCTGCGAGACGCTCCTGGCACAATTCTAAGTTTTTCCGACGGCAAAAAAACGGAGAAAGATATAAGTGTATCCAAACACATGGGACCACATGGTTTCTAGGAATGTAAGTCTTTTTGTGTGGTTTTATGCATGGATTTGGCATAACTGTATTGTATACGTATCAAACTCAGACGGGTGTACGGTGTGTGTGTGTGTGAGACTTCCGGCCCCCATATGCCAGGACTTTTCGCATTCTTGACTGGTCTGCGAGTTACAAAGCCTGTCTCACTGTTGTTAGCTCTTCCACCCGGTGGAAGGTACCCTTGTGATCCCCTATGGGGCTCCGGGTTTTTGGTTCCCGGATTGGTGTTTTCGGTTCCCGCGGTGTTTTTTCTTCCCGCGTTGGTGTTTTCGGTTCCCGCGGTGTTTTTGGTTCCCAAGTGGGTTTTTGGTTCCCGCGCGGCGGTGTTTTCGGTGCCCGGCTCGGTTTTTTCAGTGCCCGCGGGTGTTTTCAGTTCCTGTGATGGTGTTTTCGGTTCCCACCTAGCGTTGAAGAGGGAAAAATTGCGCGGGTGTTTTCGGTTCCCGCGTCCGGTGTTTTCGGTTCCCGCGTTCGGTGCGTTTAGGTCTCCGGTGTTGCTGGTTTTCGCGTCCGGTGTTTTCGGTTCCCGTGTCGGGTGTGCTGTGATCCCGTGCGAAGTGGTGGGAGTCTTGTGTTGTCGCGGGACAACGCGAAAGAGTTTTTGTAAAGACACGAACAAACACGAACCACCAAAAGCCACAACCACTACCACCACCAGCACCTTCACCACCACCACCACCACCACGACCACCACCAACAACAGCAACAAAGACCACCACAACAACAACAACCACAGCACCGACGACGAGGACCAACAACGACGACCAACAACGATCAACAAACAACATGCGAAAATCGACGACAACAACAACAACACCATCAAGAACACCACCACCACCACCACCAACAACAACAACAACAACAACGACAACAACAACAACAGAAACAACCGCGACAGCGATAGGAACTTGGCGGCAAGGTTGCGCCAGTGTGGCTGAATGAAATTGGTGTCCAAGCAAATGGAAAAGAAGCAACGCTTCAGCATGGTTGCCCAAGCAGGAAGTGGGCAAATCTTTTTGAACCCCAGCGTCACAACAGCTAAGTCCTGCCGCGCACGGACATGAAACTAGCACTCACACGACCTGCGTCGACGTTGGCCTCAGATGCGCGCAAGCTCACAACATGAAACCGACAAGCCGTAGAGAGAGACTGCAGAAGGCGACAATGCAACTTGTTAACCACAGTGATGTGTAAGTGACGCGTGACGGCAAGTGGCTTTGGGAAATGAACGTAAACATGTGCAGCAAAGCATGCAAAAAAAAGGTAGTGGCCAGAATTGGTTTCGCCTCTGTGACACACACACGCTCGAAGAGCATAACAACGGCCAAGCACGTCGAGCTCTGCTTCCAAATCCACTGCTGTCTTGCTGCCGATGCTTCGAGTCAGTTGAAATAACACCAGGGGGCCAAAACTCCAAGCGTGCTTGGCAAGAAAGCCTGCTTGGGCGTCGCAGATAGGACATTTCATCGCATTCTCAGGTCTTTCTTCTTGCATCATACCCATGAGCGCTTCCATGTTCAATGGCCCATCTGCACTGCATGGCACTTTCAAAGGCACAATGTACTCCAGCTGACGGGGGAAGACGTGGGGCTCCGGCAGCTCAACGCCACACTGACACATTCGTCACATTTGGCGATGAACAAGATTCAAACCAACACAGGACTGGTTCTTCAAAGGACTGGCTGCATGGCATGCGATCATTTGATACATTCGCCACACGGTCATGAAGGGGCTGTTGCGCGGGTACCTTGGAAGACGGCCAGGCCACTTCCAGACGCCTCTCCTGCCAGTGTGAGTAGCAAAACATCGATTGCAGACTCTGCAGACAAACATGCCATTGAATGGAGTAGAGGAGTCTAGAGCAAGCTTTTGGCGCACGAGCCTCTTCGCGCACCGGCTCATCCTGACAAGGCAGAATGAGCAACGCAGGACAGGCGACAAAGAAGGACAGGCGGCAAAGAAGAACCGCCGCAGCAGCAGCAGCAGCACCACCACCAGCAGCAGCAACAGCAGCAGCCGCATCCAGCAACAGCAACAGCAACAGAAGCAACAGCAACAACAACAACAACAACCGCGACAGCGACAGGAACAGCGGCCGCAAGAACAGCGGGAACAGCAACAGCCAGCACAGCAGTAAGCACGGACAAGAGCGAACTACGTGCTGCAGAACCAAACAGTACTGCTGCAGCTGAGGGCCAAACGACAGCGAAGCGGAGGAATCCAACCTGGTCGGCTCAGACTTAAGCCGCGCAAAGCTAAGTAAGCAGAAGCAGCTGCAATTAAGCTACAGGCTGGTGTTTTCACTGTAAGGGCACAGTGCTGGCGCAAATATTCTTTGGCGGTCCAGCACCAGTTGGCCTGGTACAGTACAAGGTTACATGCCAAATTGTAACGGCATGGTAGGAGCGATACACTACATGATAGATAAGTTTGTACCACCTGCCTCGTCTTCTTCGCTGAGGTTCTCCCAGCGCGTCATGGCCAAAACTGAAGCTCTGTGTGCTTGCGTCTATGTGTTCGTACAGTGCGGTGTTCTTTGTCTGTTTAATTGTGTGACACGAGTACGTGCTTTCAAAACCAGCGGTGTAACGGCATGGTAGGAGCGATACACTACATGATAGATAACTTTGTATCACCTGCCTCGTCTTCTTCGCTGAGGGTCTCCCAGTGCGTCATGGCCAAAAATGAAGCTCTGTATGCTTTCGTCTATGTGTTCGTACAGTGCGCGGTTATGATGGTGTCACCGGGTACCTTGTGTTTTTGCGGCAGTGGGTTTACGCAAACTGACATGTTTTCCAGCGAATGGCTTTGATGGTTTTGCGGTGTTCTTTGTCTGTTTAATTGTGTGACACGAGTACGTGCTTTCAAATCCAGCGGTGGGCAATGGTAGCCAGAAATTCAAACGAAAGCTGACAAACAAACACGTGAAAGGGCACACCAACACAGGAGCCGGGCAGGGAACACATTGTCCAGGACTGAAAACACCCAAACCTGGGAACCAAAAACACCAACACAGGAGCTGGGCAAGGAAAACACCAATCCAGGAACTGGAAACACCAAGACCTGGGAACCAGAAACACCACGGGAACCGAAAACACCAATCTGGGAAAAGGAAACACCACGGGAAGGGAAAACACCAATCTGGGAACTGAAAACACCCAACCCTCCCCTATGTCCCCTTTTGTCAGCCTTGGACTGGGAAGTTGAATACATTACTTTATCCATTTGCTTATATTGTTGGTTATCATTTTTTGTGGTTGTGTTACGTTCTCATTGCCTGATGCCCCTTCCTTGTTTGCTTTCACTTGATTTAACTATCCGTTTTCATCGCCTTACAACTCTTGCCTTTTTGCTTTCACTTGATGGTTCCTTTTCCCATTGGTTGGTCGAAGTTGCTTTTGCTGGTGGCCTGGACATAGACTTGTCCATGTTGTTCCACCCAATCTGTCACATTGGGTCACCAAACAAGTAGCCAGCAACAGGTAGCTTTGGTACAGTACCTGGTACTTAGCGTGGCATATGTCGGTATATTTGTAACTACTTCTTCTTCTTCTACTACTACTACTACGACGACTACTACTACTACTACCACCACCACCACCACTACTCTTACTGCTAGTACTACTGCTAGTACTAGTATGTGAACAATTACATAATTACACGAGAAAGAGTCATTACATCAATATATATATGTATATAAACGTGGAGTGGAAGTGCTTCAACTCAACACACAAGTCGCCAAAACCGAGGATCCCAGGCAGCTAGGATCTAGAATCTGGTGATCTTCTAGGCCTAGGACCACATTTAGTGCAACCTGTGGCTGAGCAAGTCCAGCAAGTGCGCACTGAAATCAGCTTGTGCAAAACTAAGGGACAAAGAAGTGACTACCCATTCTGTGGTACTGGGAGCCCATTCTCACATCTTTCTTGGACTCAGCTGTCTCTGGTTCCTTGGCTCTTTGCTGCCACCTACTTCTGTCACAAAACCTTTGCTTTCGCAACATGGAGTGCCTGCTCCGAGGATGCTTCCGTCATGCCGCCCTGAAAGGATTATGGTTATGTGGATGGCACCACCTCTGGAAAGACCATGATATCCTCTACAAAAAGGGATTGTTCACTTCCATGTTTGTTGGAGGGAGGTAAACTCAATTCGTTTTGGGGTCAAAAGATGTGGGCGCCAAACGTATCATCCAAGACCAGTGATATCTAGAAAAGCAACGTCAAGCAAGCACCACGGCAATCCTTTTGAGTCATATTCTGTCAGGTATCAACTGCCTTTGATGCTTATGATCTCTACGCAAGCAGCCACCGTGAGCAGCCACGCCCTGCACCAGGCACGACCTGCACGAATCAGCTCCACTGGGTTCGCCTGTTGCATGAGCTCGCCAAGCTCTCGGTTCTCAGCAAGGAGCGCCTCAAAAGCGCTGGAAGAACGTACTGCTATTGCAATCGATGTATGAGGCATATATCATATATCATAGATGCAAAACATGGTTGATCCTCTTACCACCAACAAAAATACATGCAAAATATGTTGTATGTAGTTTTTTGGGGAACATCTTTTGCATCTAGGCTGCTCACGACGATGATTCAGCCTACACTCATCCAGCGGCGAGTTCGACAGGCGCAAGCTAGAAAGGATCCATCGACGTGGGTTGTCCTGAGCCCCTCGTCCGACGGTTTTGGATCTCCCTCTACGTCCGACGGCGCTTTGGAAAGGGTCAATCCTTCGGGGCGAATCATCGTGTACGACAGCTTTTGGCGGGTTTAAGCCTTGGTAGCTTTGGTGGGGATTCCTGATTCACCAGTCCTGCCAGGGTCTTAGAATGTCTTATATAGAGATCAGAATCAAGATTCCATCCCGAACCAAGGTAGCCAACACTAGCTAACTATTCTTTCCTATGCCTGTCACTTTCCACCAAGGGATTTCGAAACATATCGCGCAACCTCTGATTGACTGTTGTGGCCTTGCATTTCTGCATCAGGGCCTGGCGGATCCAAGGACTGCCGAGAGTGTTTCACTCCCTAACTTAGAATGAATAAGAATGGAAGAACTCTTGGAATTCAATAAACACACAATTGTGCTTTTATTGGTTAGAAAACCATGGCCAGGTTATGCCAGGTTGCTTGCTGCGTGATCGTGTTTCTACTAAGCATGCTGCGTCTTCCGTTTTGAAGCTCTATGAAAAACATGCACAAACACGTGCTATCTTTGCCTGCGATGACGGTTGATCTTCGCATCTTGTGCGCGTGGTCTTGGCAGGTCTTGATGAAAGCACTCACTGGTCATCTAGGATTCAAACATCGACATCCACATCTGGTTAGCCAAAGAAAATCACATTAAGGAAACCTGATTGGACCCCATAAAAGCTCCGGACCTACCGCCAGGATCGCCCTACAGCCGACTGCCAGGATCGCTTCATTCTCTCCCGTTGATCGTGTGTCCAGTGCCTTTCCGGCAGGGTCGCTCTGATCAAAGCGGTTAGCCTGAGCGGCATGACACAAACATGAAGGGATCAGATCATGCTTAATGTAGAATGAATATACGAAGAGGCTTTACAACCCATGACCGGGGGATTGTATTCATCAAGATTCTACATTACACATTGTCTGTTGGTTATGATGTTTCCCTCTTCAAACCAGACTGTCATTTTGCTCACGTACCCAAGTTTTATTGGCGACAAATGCCGTACCAAACTTTTAGGCATATCCACGGACGTTGCTAGTGTGCTATTACCTTCAGGTTTCTAGGCTGGCAACTTTGACTGCATTGTAGAATGCGACACTAATTATGTTCATCTTGGATTTGCACCCTCAAAAGTCAACATGGATGATGACATGGACCCTTGGCCAACCATAGGATGTTCATGCATGCTCATGCATGCTCATGCCAGCCTATGAAATGCTCGATGGGTGCAAGGTTCTTCCTTCACCTCTGGTGGTGGGATGTTTGACAGGTTAATGGTTAATGTTGCTTATATTATAGTCATTCCGAATCGCAGCCGTTTCCTTCCTCTTTTGTTTCGACTCACAACCTCTTCCTGTGCTTGCCTCTCGGCACCCGCTTCCAGGGCCTCCAAGTCATCCTTCAGTTGTCGCACACGCTGCTCCTTGGCTCTTGCCTTGGAAGACCAACATTGTCACACCCAAAGAAGCCACTCTGGTACCACAAGTTCAAGTAGCGCGACTTGCAATCTGTCCAAGCCACGGCTCAGCTGACCAGCAGTGGAACCAAGAGTCAAAGAAATGTGATTGGTTGGTTCTCCAGTGCTCCATTATGTTGAGACATGTGCAAAAATATGCGAATCAACGGGGTGCGCCTGCTGCCGCAGCACCAGCACCTGCAGCAAAAGAAAACCGCCGTGGCAAGAAAGTAGGGTTCACAGTGGCGATAAGGGCAAAAGATAGCTTTATGTGTGGTTTATGTGCTTGCTCTATCATCAATTTCAAGTTCCATCTGCCTGTGCCACACACACAAAATGATCAACACAACATCCGGTTCCGTCTCAAAATACAAGGACTCACAAGAACGGACAACACTTTCCCAAAGAGTAAGTCACACAGAACCCTGCAAGTTGTCTCGATCAGGAGATTTCGGTTCCCCGTTCAGTCGCTCTGCCCGAATGGTCATGCCCCCATGTTGCTGGTGGCATCTGCAAGCGCCCCTGGCCGAGTGGTGCTTCAGAAACACCGAGCTGAGCGAGGGCTTCGGCCCGTGTTGTTGGAGAAAGGTCCTACACCACCTCCAAAAGAAGACACAAAGACCCGCCAGGGGCCCAAAAAGGGCGACACTAGACTTGAAGGGGCACAACCAGGTGTCATGAAATATGCAATGAATCTGTGCACAGTGCAAGCAAGCAAGCAAGCAAGCAAGCAAGCAAGCAAGCAAGCGTGTCACACCCTGCTTCAAAGGCACACCATGTTCACACACCGCTGCACGCCTTTCTTGTCTGTACAGAAACAGTGGCAAAATTTCACTTAGCAGTCGATTGCCCAACGAAGAGCGTTGCAATAGTGGCTAAAACCTGAAAAGGACACTGTGCGAACGTACCTAACTAAAATTTTCTGCAGACTGTTTCCACTCTCCACCTTGGGTCACTCTAACCAACTCCTGAGTGCTAATGCTCACCTGCAATGTACTGTAGCTGCACTGTAGGGCTCATCCCTCTCTCTAGAGGTGTGTGTGTGTGTTTGTACATGTGTGCGGGAGATAGAAGAAATAGGGCAAACAACCCATTTACACCAGCAGTAAGAGTACTTATAGTACTTTGTGGAGGAGAGATGAGGAGGGTTGCCCCCTTCTCCTGTACAACTCATGACAATCAAATCTACTCCAGTTTGACCTCGGGCATGTCACAGCTCCCATGGCTCGGCAACCATGAATTTAATGGTCATCCATTGGTGAAAGGGAACACCATGGAGCACCATGGATATCCATCTTGGGATGGAGTCGAACATGTATGGCATTGAGTTGAACATAGTTGAACTGGAGAGTTGAACAATATGGTCTCTAGCAATCATGCAGGCACATCTGTGTGGATGTCCCTACGTGTCATGGACCTGTCAGCCTGTCAACACCACCTGATACAAAAAGACATTTGCTACTAGTAACAAGTGCATCGCTAATAGTAACAAGTGTATTCCTACTAGTGGCAAATAGCTACTAGTAGCGTCCTTGCTACTAGTAGCGATGCACCTTGTTACTAGTATGCCCAGCCGGTGGCTCAGTGGTTTTCGTCTTTTCCGCCTCTCAGGGCTGCCTTGGAGACATTGCCATAAGCGCCCATGATCTCAGCAGCCAAGGACCTTGAACAAGCTACTAGTAGCGTCCTTGCTACTAGTAGAGATGGCCTCCACCTAGCAGTGATGGCCTCCAACCTAATAGCTTCTTGCTACTACATCGGCGCTTTGCGGCTTCGCATGGACAACAGCTCCCCCGGTGGTCAGGCTATCTGGTCTACCAGGTCTACCACGGAACGTGGTGATGGATCCGTTTTCAGAGTCTACACCAACAAAAATGCATGGACACGCAACAAGTGATTACACTCGTTTGATCCTGCCTGTAGAGATTCCTCTTAAAAAGGGTCCAGAGTTTTATATTGTGTCAGCTTTAAGGATGCAGAGTTGTCGAATATCGGTACCCAATGGCTCCACAAAGGCTTCGCCACAGCATCGCAGCCTTGGTGGATGGGCCATGTATTGGAACCTCGCTGTCCATATTGACAGCCACCCAAATCCTATCCTTTTCCATCTCTCCCCCAACAAACTCGCCGCTTCGCAACACATCTTATCGCCCTGACAACGGCGGTGTCATCAACACGCCGCGCCTCAAACGGGTCATCTCAGCCTCTTGGTTGACCAAGGCTGAAATGTAGATGGACTCCCTGGCCTTGTACTCCTGGGACCCCCAACTTGCAAGGGGTGCTGAGAGATGTAAGCCACAAACCCAACTGTTATCAACTGTTGGCTGGAAGTGATTCCCTGGGATCATCAAAGCATAGATGTTTTGAGTTTGACGGAAGTTCGGTAGATCTCAAAAGCCTTGATGATCTTGATGAATCTTTTGCAACACAGACTTTGTTACAAAGAAGCAGGAAGAGAACTCTGGTCTGCAAGTAGCATTTGCGAGCAAATATGTTGGGACTACTGTTGGGACTTTCTTCCTTGCAGGCAGGAGAGAATTCTCAATCTGTTAAAGTGTTGAAATGAATCAATGGATGATTGATTTCTGGGCGACACGACAGTTTACATTCTTTGTTCCGCCTGGCGGGTCATTAGGGCACCGTACAAACAGCAGCCTTATCGGTCAAGTGTCAACCTCTATTGAATTTATCACATCTGCTTTGGAGGGACAAAATTCGACCATATGAGGCAACACAATTGTTTTGCAGGATTATAAAAACATTGGAAAAGTCGTCTTGACTTTTGAACCTTCAAGAATAAAAACTTGTGTGATAGTGGTGTATCTCCATATGTAGACTGTGAAGCAACCGTGTAGTGTTTCTCACATCGGCACAGGACATTGTCCAACGGTATCCTAGCCGATCAGATTTGGGAAGTTGCCCAGCACTGCTCTAGAATTGCTACATCCTGCCACACTGGCCACGCGAAATGGTTGTCTTAACGTGACCGCGGGTGGTCCAAACACATGTTATAAGTCCTCATCATCAGAATCATCAGTGGTACCAACTGGTAGTGTCTTCAGAGTGGCAACGCTTTTGATTAAGTGTCTTTTCCCACCAAGCCAAGCCCATGACCCGAAAACGGCCGGCCTCCAGTTTCCGGTTGCCATCAGTGATCAACGCCATGGGGCGGGCGACGCCACTGACGGAAGCAAATCAAGCACAACCACACTCCAACTTCTGGACTGGAACCCCAGTCAGGCGCCTGGGTAGGAGGACAAGTTTTGCATGTCGGTCTTGCCAGTGACTTGTTGCAATCAGTGCATGCCACCAACATTGGGAGTTTGATTTGAGGAATACATCAAATACTTATTGTGCACTTGTGCACCACCCTTCGCTGTCATGCCGCGCCATGCATTGGGACTCTCTTGCACAAAGCAACACGACTGCTGACTCGAGTGACCTCTCTACTGTGTTGCCTGATCAAACCAAATAATTTGAGCACAGAAACAGCAGCATGAGTCCACTGACGTAGCTTTTACTGAGCTGACAGAACACGTGTCTTAAAGCATCTTCAAGCATCTTAAAGCTAGGAGCCTGTACTGCGGTGCAGCAGGGGACCTGCCTTGTCAAAAAGCTGAAACAAATTGGATCACATGGTTTTCATCACATTGGACCATACGGTACCACATCAGACCGATGTTGAGAGCCCAGCGGTCTCCTCCCCTTTTTGGGTGGACGCTCATCGGTTGTGCCGCAGCGTCTCAGCCCGAATGGCCATGTCTCGTAAGTAGTCCTGCGGTCCGCTGGCTCTTGGACGTCAAGGGAAATGTTCCGCAAAAAGCACCGCCCAGTTCTTCCACGTCCGTTTAACCAATGGGATGTTAAGCTAAGAGTTTTTCCTATGTGACGGAGGGACTCAGACTCAGTTCCTTTCGGGCCTAGGACTGTTTAAGCGGATTTGTGCCCAACTTATGAGTAATTATGCAACATTCTTCTACAAGAGTTCTGGAATCCTTGCCAGTGTTCAAGCCAGCGCTGTTCTTCGCCCGAAATATTGATAGAACTATCCATGGGTGTCAAACATCTTCTTGACCATCCTATGGCACAGCGACATAGATGACTGGCACAGTAGCCAAAGCATCACCCGCTCGTCCACATATATCATACAGTATGTCCTTATGGTCTGTCTTTCGTCACTCATCAAAGCATTATTGCAAGGAATTCCTTGGAGAGGAATTGGTTTGGTTTTGCGGCAGGTTGGTAAACCAACTCGGGGCCCACCAACCAGGCTGCCCGGAGATGGAACCTGGATCCCACAACCCACAACCGCCAGGGTTGGCGCCACGGGTGTGCGCTCCGGTACTTCTTGCTTGTTGAGCTCGAGAAACTCCTGAGATTGTGCACTAGGCATTCCACTGGACATCTTTAGGAAGGCATATGGCAAACAAATAGTTAAAGTGGCCATTGTGAGCAGAATGCCTTGAGGTCTTCAGCTTGGATCCACGCAGCAATCTTCTACACCACCACACGATCATTACCAAGTTCTGTAGCTGGAATGTCCAGCTACAGCCAATCATTCTAACCCTGAGCTCACTTGACACTTGACACCCAATCGCCCTATATATACACCCTATATACACCCGCCCTACACCATCTCTTCGTTCCAGGGCACCACCAGCTTCGCAGCAATCTTCTTATCCTTTGGGCCCAAATAAGCCAAAGCATGGCCAACCTGAAGTGCCAGGGGCGGCATGCGTAGGCAGGGGCGCAGGGGCATAGGGGCATAGATGGGCATAGGATGCTGCAAATTGAGGGACATGTGGACGGGTTGTCTGTAGCTGGGGAACGTCTGTAGCTGGTTGTCTTGGGCGAACTGTTTCTTGATGACGGGCGCAAACTTGAAACGGTTGAAATATCAAATTGTTGCCTTTTCTTCGACGAGTCGTCCCGTGGAAACAAGAGATCCGACATCCTAGATGGATGATGATGGATGATGATGGATGAGGGTTTATCGGTACACCTGAACTCTGCATCGTGAGGACAGGTACGACCCAAGATTTTGTGATGCACAAACGGACGGCAGAAACAAAATTCCAAGAATCACCATCACAAAGCACATGCAAGCAGGAACAACGATCAGCGCATAGAGGAAGCACACCATCGTCACTCTGCACTCATCTCCGTTCGGAAGCTGTAATGATGCAAAACAAATCCCCGCCCCACCCCATCCCCAACCTTTGTGTCCGCACATGATCCAGTGTTGTGTGTGCCTATGATCCCGTTTTGCATGGGCATAATGATCATAATGATTTCGGTTCAAACGGTCTGTCTCTGGTTAAAACCTACTGAAAACCACTTCTATCCATTGGGCGACAGCTACCAGCTACCACTGTCTCCCTCAGTCGTACAGCGAACCTCATGGCCTCTCAAGGCCTCTCAACATCTGCAAACAACAAAACACCCATAAACACTTTCTACTACACCCCAGTGTAACACTCTATCTGCAAAGTGATTGATGCAAACCAGAAGTACACGTCACAGAAACTGGTGGGATTCTTCTATTTTCTGGTCAACCCCCCAGGACCTAAGGAGGGTTAAACTATGTTAAACTCATGTTTCCTCTTCTTCGCACCGCCAACGAGACCAAACCCGTCTCTTCGCGCCTGGCCGATGCGGCCGGTGCGGCCCACCCCTGGGAATGACGGGGTGGGGGAACAGGGAGATGGTTCATGGGTTGGCAAAACATTGTCTACATGGTCATAATTTATACAATATCTGTTACTATATGGTATATTTAGTTGTATGATGTTCTATGCACATATGTCACAGACATAAGATGACATAAGCGTAAAAATATATGCTCCCCCCCACCCAAAAATATTGTTCATATACTGTTCATATTTGTTCATGCATGTGCCGCATATGGTAGTCAATATACTGTATGAAGTTGGTCAAGAGTCATTGGTTTCAGGAATCAATTCCTGTTCTGACAAGCAGGCTGCTTCCAGTTCCGAAGAGATGACACTCATATGCTAGACACGTACGCACTTCAACACACCGAAACAAAGAAGCCGAACACTTTGAAGAACATGCGCTGCCAGGTGTTCAAGCCGAGTGAGGGTACCCTGATGCACTAACAACCAATGATATATGTGAGATGCATGATTGGATGGGCCTTCAAATTGATGAGCTCGCGCCGCTTTTGGCGAGGACACCCAACCCCTCCTCTACCAACTGTGTTGGTGCAAGGAATGTTCTTAGGAAGGCCATACATCCCACACCGAAAAACTGTGGCAAAAGATATCAACCCACACTTGCCAGGTGTCTGTGCTTTATGCCTTCCAAATGCTTGCTCTCTGCGTCTGCGATTCATCTCCGCCGGCACGCGCGACGATTGCCGGAGAACGGTGGGTGTAGACGTCAATATTGTCCGGAAGGTTGAACTGAACCACCAGGGAGACGTCTGGAAAGTCCAAGCCTCTGGACCTCAGCGAAACCACGGGGCGGCTCAGCCGACCTGCCTTGCTTTGATCAATAGTCCAAATGCATCATACGGTGGACAACAGAAATTTGTCAGGGCAGTGACTATCTGATGGGTTGAGTTTCTTTTTTTTCCATCTGTTTGAGGATCCATCTTGAGACATGTCAATCGATGCTCAAATCGTCTCAACAGCATCGCCTGTTCTCTCAACCGTGTTTTCTCATCAAACGGCACTGGAACACACGAAGCAGGGCAATGCATCCTATCCTGTTGATCGGTCCCTTTGAAAAGGGTTTTCTGAAAAGGGTTTAACCTTTTATTGGTTTATATAATACGAAACCTCTTCAAAACCAAAGCATAACTAAGGATCAAGAGTGCGCTTGAGGACAGTCAAGGCATGTTCTATGATTTGCTTCTGCAGAGTATGAGAGACCTGGGAGCCAGGCGCGACGTTAGTGGCGACCAAGATGTCGAAATCCCCTGGGGCAGCAAAACCCCAGATTAACGACTCAATACTTTTGTTGAGCCGAAATAAGTAACATCCTATGTTGGACATGATCCTTGGGTGAGGTTGTATCTTTCCACTTTGGAAGCTGATCTAAGCCAGCAAGATTCTTCAATGTCTTGGCTGACTGTGCCGATTGGGTGATAAATTACGACAGCGTAGACCCCAAATAGTCATAGTGAAAGACATTGGTGGGCAGCAGCACAGGATCCACTGCCCTTAGCACATCTGGCAGCAACACCCTGCGCCGCAACCGCTCAGTCGCAATAGCACACAAGCGCTGCTTCCTATACTTGAAGTAAGAAGCCCAATAGCTCTCACTCTCTGGGGAAAGATCGACTGGAACTTGCAATTGGAATCCGATCAAAAGCTGTGCAGCTTCTCCATTCGTTCGTCTTCGCACATCAGGCCAGGACGTATACAGAATAGACGTTGGGACGGCAAATATCTGGTCAACGGTCACTTGGTGCTTGTTTTGTCAGTCCTATTTTCTAATAGATATATAAACAACTTCTTGGTCTCGTGGCGTGAAGTCTATGGTTCCAGAAACGCAAGCAGCGGCCGACAAGTGGTTCAGTAAATCACAAAGGAGTTCCATTCTAGAATGCAGTTTGTACTTTAGACTCCAGTTTCTTCAAACACATGATATTCGCGGCTTTCAGCTTCTTGTTGTAGATGGATCCTCTTCCTCTTCCACCGTAGCGTGCAAGACGGACCATGCAAGAGAGCTACATAGAGACATCTCCTGTCCCCTACATCATGTCATGCTGGACGGGATTGCCCGCCTCGTCGAAATCCATCAAAGACCTTCTCTCGAACTTCCTGACGGGCACATAAGCAAAGGCTCTGGACAGTCAGCCACATATGGAGATCGTTTCCACTCACCAGACCAGACATTGAAACAACAAACCAATCTTCAAGCCTAATGTTAGGCCACTTGCTGCGGTTCTATACGGCAGAATTCCGCATCATTTCATTTGGAGCAGCAAAACAGTGGAGTGTGTGTCTATCTGAATGTGTGCACCATAACATGAACAAACTTGACTATATAAGGTTTACCATATCCCATAGTTTTGGGGAAAACTACATCGACCATCATTGACCCACCTGGTCCAGCTTCCCATGGAGATGCCGACAGGTCATCCCCTGCGGTGGCGCGGAGACCGCAGTCCGTCCGGTCTGAGCCCCGGGGCGAAAGTGGAGCTGAAGACCAGTCGTAGGAATACTCAATTTCAGATACAAAAAGAAGATACACGTATATATATATATATTATTTATTATGTATATATATAGTATACTAGTAGTATAGGGATACCATCGGCGATCAAGGTCAGAGATATGGAAGTAGGAAGACTAAAGGGATCCCAGTATCTGCTGTGAGACACACACACACTGGGAACACGTGTTTCCACCGCCGGGTCGCGTCGGTTTGAACTGGCCCGAATGATGGGGTCTCCTCTCCCCGTCCTCGGACAGTCTAGACTCTATATCTGAGGCATCTGGTAAGCAGTCAAATCCCAAACAGTTCTCCAAAAGGAGATAAGGAATGGTTAGGTTAGGACAATTTGGGGATACATTTTACGAGTTGCCCGAAGTCCATCTGCAAATTGACCTAGACCTACGACCAATGTAGCACATTAGAGGGCCGAACATCACAAAGGCCTGCAAAGGCAATCTTCCCCTCTACTCCAGCAAGAGAGTATGGTTGGTCTTGCTGCAGGTTTTGCTGCTCTGATCCCTTGAGCAGGTTTTGCTTGCACCTTGTGTCAAAAGGCAGCCTAGAGGTGTCAGGGAACCGAGACCAATGGGAAATAACAGCCCACATCTGTATAACTTCAACATCTTCAACTTGAGCATCCCTGTCATGACTTCGCTTTTGGCTCGCTCATGCACCAAGCCAGAACCTTTCAGTCCAACCCAATGGCCCCTTCATTCTCACAGGTGCCCGGCGTTGCCCGGCCTCCCGCTGCAGTTGATGCGCCAGGGAGTCTGCTGTCAAGCGGAGATTCGAGAAGATCACCACACGGCCTTGGGCATCAAACAAAATCACCCAGAAGTGTTGGTTTCAACATCCAAACTGGCAGATCGAAGTATTCAAGAAAATTGCCACATGCGGTGTTCTCCAAAGCAAAACCATTCTTGGTCAATCTTTCCAACTTGCGGGTTTCACTTTAGGAGGAGATCATCGATTCCAAATCTGCTGTTTGTTCAAGTCGCTTGTTGATCTTGTTGGTGGGATAGATGTCCATCACGCACCACAGTTTTTGTTGAAACATGTTGGAACAGCCATGGGGTTTTATGGATGGCCTCGCATCTCTCGCTGTAGCTGGATATCCGCACCATCCCGCATCGTCGTACGAATCCCGGATTTGAAGATCTATAAGTATACGGTATATACGGTATACGTGTTGTGACTAAGGGTGTGTAGAACTCCCAAGGAAGAGTTGAGAACCGAATCGAAGCCACAACTCGCAGTTTGCCAGCAATTTCCAGTTACCAGGATTCCATCCTGAGCATCTTCCGTTTCTCTTCCAATTCCCCCACTCCTTACCCTTCCTGGTCTTCTCCTCCTTCACCTTTCTTTGTTTCAGCCCACCCCGTTCGGCCCGTTCTCCAAGGGTCCCTTCGTCCGATCCCACACGGTGCGGAGGTCCCGGATCAGCTCCCCGATGCGCTGCTTCTCATCCGGAGACCACCGGAGGAGCCTCCGAAACCCAGATGGACAGGAACAAGCAGCACAGTGGTGCCAAAGGAACAATCCAACCTACTAGCGATGGCCTCCAAACCTAGAAGTCATGAAGCATCCAATGCGAAACAAACAAGAAAGACGATTTCATGCAAATTCTTTGAGTTGACATCAAGTACACATGGTGTTCTCCGACATTGCCAAGCATAGATTCTACTGTAATCAAACGGGTTCTGCTCGGAAAGAACAACCAAGCTTGAGCAGAATTACTTTCCAATGTAAGATAGTCTGGTCTGAGAATATGGTCTTCACATCTTCACGATGCACTCAATGGTGGCTCATCTAGCTTCATCCCAAGCGTGGTTGGTGCGTTTGACTCGCGGGTTCTGGATATTATATGATATTATAGCTTCCCCTTCATGAATGGATTGCTTCAGATGGCTTTGTTCGTTGGCAAATCGCTCAAAGATTAAGCCAGTCCACTCCTCACAATGACCTTTGAGGCGTCCTCTCAGCCCAGCCAGGACAGGAGACAACTTAGCAAGGCTTACTACCGAGAATCTTGTCAAGGTGATGGAGCTGTTAACAACTGACATCGGATGCATTATAAGTCATGTCAATGTCACCCTTTTTACAACGAACTACTTCAAATGTCCCGAACTACTTCAACTGCACCGAGCTCATCCCTGACCATTTACCAGCTCAATTTGGCTCCTCACCAAGCCGCTGGGTGATGCTTTCACAAGAACCACCCTTGTCGTCATCGTAGAAGCCGATGGTGAGATTGGCCCTTCGCCTTGGCCCACGGATTCTTCAGGTCTGGAATCACCTGCAGAACACCTGCAATGTTCAAGTCATGCGTTTGGACGGTTGAAGGACGTTGAATGGCGTCATACGGCACGTTGAATGACTATGTTTGCGTGGCCGTTTTTTGGTTCTGAACCCAATCACTCAGTTTTGTTGCGTGATCGGACATAATGATCACAAACATAGTCATCGAGTAGAAAAGACGTGAGACCACAAGTATGGAACATATAGCTTGGAGCCCATTGCTCTTAGGTTGGAGGCCATTGCTACTACCATGTTCCAAACGATTCCTCCTAAAGCCAAGCTCCACCCTCCGCGCTCCGAACGCAAAATCGATGGCCGCTCCAAGACACTTCTCCCGCAAAATCTGTGGGCACATGTCCCGGATCTTCCTTGGACTCATGTCTTCCAGATGTATTGGAATGAATAAGACATGCATGGCTTCTATTGATGAAATGCAGTTGATCCATGTTGATGCCTCACCACTTTGGTGGGAGATAAAGGCCACCCTCGCGCAACCAATGTCAATCACACATGCATTATGTACATCTAAATTATATACAAATGAGGGATGATACACTTGGTGGACCTCCCTTGTAAGGCCCTATACTTCGATCCTTATGCCCTCAAGAAAACTCGTTAGTAACGAGTCCTGCTTCACTAAGCCTGCCTTCAATACTAACCTTGGCCCTGCTCGCCCGTAGTGGGTTCGATCTGCTGTAGGGCTAGTGGGTTTAGACCATCACCATCCCAAGCTTGAGCAAGGTTCTTTCGTGAACATATCTTCGGGAATAAAGCAACTTTTAAGGAACCAGCACAACATGAATACAGTAGTTCCGGTTTGTAAAAACTAGTGATACTCCAGCAGTTTCCACGCTTGAGCTCCAGGATAAAAACATATCTTTACCAGAGAGATGGTTCATGAGAGCGAGCCATAGAGTGATGGAAACAAGCGGTGCCCAGCACCAGAGTGACAGTGTTTTAAACATACATGAGCGTCATGAGCAGTAGGGAAGTATACCAGAAGCATCCACACCCTAGCCTTCTGGATTCGTCGTGTTCAAATCCCTGGGCAAATAGAATGTTTACTCGGTCAAGACCATTACTAAAGAATGGTGATTGGAATCCTAGGGCACACACGTACAGCAGGTACGGTTTCAGCTTGAGTCTTTGACTGTGAGCTTCGGGAGATCACATGGACCAGGCTAACTTGCGAGCCAGAGTAGCAAAAAGCTACTGGTAACAAATGCATGGCTACTAGTAGCAAGGTGCCTTACTAGTAGTAGCAAGAAGCTACTAGTATAGCTACTAGCTACCTAAGGGCGATGTTGCAACACATTTGACCCATGACTCACGATGAATGGTCGCCCGACTGTTCTTACGTTCCTATACCGCCAGTACAACAGGACATGTCCGGGAACCAGCTTTGGGAGCACTGGGTTTGACAAAGATCGGTACTTGACCGACAATAACTTCTTCAGTAATCAAATGGATTCTGTCCTATTCTTAGGCAAGTGTTCATTGCAACGGGCTCTTTGCCCCGTGGATTATCGGCACACAGTCCACTCAAAAGTTTTCGTCCGGCACGTGCCCTGTTTTTGTTGGTACGCAGCGATAGAATCCTTGGCTTAGAAAGGATCTGGTTTGCACAAAGAATAGTGCCATCTGATCAGAGAGTGCCACTTTCCAATGCGTCATCCAACCATTTGGAGGTCTTGTCCAACTTTTGATTGTCCAAGTCTTGATAGCTCTCTCTCTCTCTCTCTGCATGTCCCCGCCTGACTCACCGCCTGACTCACTGAAGAGTTCCAAGCGTCTGTGGGATGGTCGCGCTGAAGAGCAAGGTTTGGCGGCCCGAGCTGGGCGCCGGCATGTCCTAAACCGTCAAAGCGGCGTTCAACGCTGAACGCTGAAAGGCCTTCACCCCCACTCCTCCTTGGACTAGTGAAGCGCAAACCAGTGTGCAAGCCACCATCCAGGGCGACTTGAACCTATTTCAGGTTTTGGATGGACATGGGGAGCAAGCGCCATGGATGGACTTTTGCAGCCTGAATTGTGAATTTGATCAACCTCCACCCCCACAAGATCCCAGGAAAAAAGCCTTGCCGGTCCAACTCGGAGCGCGGGTCGGGTGTCACATCTCTTCGCTCAAGGCCATCCGAGCGCACCACATGCCACAACAGCACCGGACAAAGCAGCCCTTCACAGTTTGCCCACCGGGTGCAAGACAAAGCCACTGGATGCTCAGAACACGCAAGCCCCCTTGTCTTAGGACATGCACATGAGAGTTAAGACAAGGACCTGTAGTGCAACATTGAGTGTCCCTTGTTCAATATGTTCAATTGAGCAGCTCCGAATCAAACAGGGAGTTACTATCTATTTCCCTTGAACATCATATCAGGTTAGAAAGGCTGCATCTGATTGATCAAAGCTTCTCTGCCCACAAGGATGTCTGCACACATGATCTCCTGAGACAGCGATCAGAAAAGCCACAGTGCCCTGTCTTCAGCTCAAGAACAAATGCAAGCAAACATGGACCCCAAAGGCCAGGAACAAAGTCATTTCACTTGCAGTAAACTTTGCAGTAGACATACTTAGATCACTTAGGCTTGGATCTGATAGACCTCGACACACACACACACAAACAGGGCGTGGACACACCTGGGACATGCACCGTCAAAAAAGTCCGTGAAAGGGGTCAGACTACCCAACATCCAGCCAACATTTATGACTCATGATCTTTTAAATTAATCTTGAATGATATTGAACTGATTGAGATTCTTACACCGGGCAAACATCTGATCCGACTGGGTGATGTGTTTTCTGTGTTTTCTTTCTGAAACCGAGTTTCAAGACGTTGCTCAAGCATCTGATCAGCTTCATCCAGAATCACCGTCTGCACGTAGGCCAAGGAAATCCTGGCGCATCTGAAAACCGATGTTCACATCGAACGAGCCTCTCATCAATCGAACAGAGTAAGAGGAGCTGTTCCTTTGACAAACATGAAGGCTGTTCTAGGCTGTTCTAGCTGGGTGTGGCAGGTATACCACACCTTGTTGCAGAACAAATCTCACTTAGTTGAGTCACAGCACTGTTGGGTGACAAGGACGTTGTCTCCAAGCTACGCTAGCTAAATTGATCAGCTCATTCAGCCCATCGGAAGAAGTGGACGGTTTGACTTCTCTTCGGACCCAGTGGACTTGTCAGGAATCTCAAAATCAATGCCACAAACCTCTCTCAGCTGTTTTTGTCACACATCCTTTGGGACAACAAAAACAGCTCATGATCTGCTGTCCCAAAGGATGTGTGTGAAGATCTCCAGCTCAAATGGTGAAGTCGTGGTGGAAATGTCAATCCTGTGAAAGGTCTTGGATCTTCCGAAGTATGACGTCACCTCCAATTCCCACATCAAGAAAACCACATGTCCAAGATACTTGGTCTCATCCAGTAGAGCAATGAGCCGACCAGGTGTAGCACAAATGATGTCAATGGGAGCTGTTTCCACTCGCTTGGCCGTTTCTTTGATGGTCTCTCCACCGTAGATGCTCATCCTGCGAGAAGCGTCGAAAAGAAGAAACCGCAGAACCGAAAAAGGCGTGTGAACTTCAAGAAATTCGAACGCTTTGGGCCCTTTGGGCTCCAACGATCTGGTTTCTAGTAGCTTCTTGTTGCGAGCATTGGCCTCCAACCTGATAGCGATGGCCTCCAACCTAGTAGCTTCTTCAGCTTGAAGGAGGCGGTGTGAATTGGGCCTTTGGGGGTCACTGACAGTGTAATCTTTTGGGGTTTGGCAGCAAAGTAGCGTAAACATCTCTATCCGTGAACATATTGGCTGGAGCGCAGGGGATTGACAAACGCAAGAAGTATAAGCATCAGATATCAACTGTTTTCAGAGTCTTTAATTTACAGAATCAGGAGGCTGAACATGATGTCGTTTGATTCTTGACCCCTTTCTTGTGGAATTAGGACCAAGCCCACTGCAAGGCTCAGGTTCACAGTCATTAGTCAGGATGCCCTACCTATTGTCCTTCTTGGATCAAGGACCAAGGACAAAGACCTTTTAATACTCAATATGTAAAGTCTAGGCATGCAACAATCTCACACTCGGCAAACTGGCGATCTTCTGCAACTTCTTCCCATCAGCCAAGAAGCTGGGTGAGTTTCGACCTGAGACAAATGTAGCAAGGTTGGAACTTTGACTCTGAAAGAGCAGCATTTTAGATTTGGCACCTTTAACCTGGGACCTAGCTGGGTTGGGCGCTTGCTAAGTATATAGTCTTGGAGAGACTGAAATCTCTAACCCACTACTGTACTTGGTGGAAGTTGGAAGGTTGAAAAGAAAAAAACACATAAAATCACGAGTCGAGAACAAGTACACATTCAAACAGGATCGAACAAACACAGAGTGCCACATTCGAGGCAAGTACTGAGCCCAAATCCCCAAACGGGTGCCCCGTGAGCCCCAAAACATCAACGATCCTCGACTACTCCTGGCGTGTGTCGACTCGTCGACTCGTTACAGTATCCTCTTCCCCGAGCCGATTGTTACCGACCCCCCCGAGCGCATTCGCTTCAGTGTCGGGTCACCCCTTGGTGAGGACTTCCATCTCGCTACAGGTCTGGATGGCCAGCTCCCGAGTGGGCGAGAGGACCAGCACCACGGGGCAGCCCTGAGACGGGAAAGATCGGTAGGCATGCGTGAGGTCATGTCTCAAGAAGCGGAATGAAAAGGTTCTAGGTCCTAGGTGACCCCAGAAATCGGATTGGTACTAATCTAGGTTCTCTTGTCTGTTTTGGCCTCGAGCAGGAACTGGTTTGATTCGACATTTTTTTGACCAATTTGGTGGGTCTGGGATTGATGCATGCTTTACAAAAAGCTTACAAACTATATACTCACAAAAGACATGGAGAACGGATGTCGTTCATTTATGTACCTTATAGTTGGTCTGAAGTGAAGTATTTCGCCTTTGGGGATACTGGGATCAATCGTGTTGTATGATATGTGTCAAAAACCTGAACAAATCTGAATGTAAAAATCCGGCGCTGTGTTTGTTCAAATTTTGAACCTTCCCCGGCAAAAAGCATTTCAAAAGAGATCGGGAACGACATAACACCAAAATGCACCAAATATTCCCAACCCAACAGTTTTGCTAGCGTCTGCGAACTTACCAAGGATGTTTTGTCACTATTTTGGGAGCCTGTCCAAGGAGGGACTTAACCGTATGCTTTGCCAGCACTGCTCCACCAACCTACAGGCCATCGAGCAGAATATACCATGAACATCCATGAGACATGCACCAGAATAGGAGATGATCAACTGCCACTACAAGTGTAGCTCGATTCTGGGACAATCCTCCAAATGTAGCTGCACTAGACCCAGCTGCGTCATCAAGAGGCGTCCCAACCCAGCATACCCAGCCCCCCAGCCCGCCTGCGCTGTGGGCCCCGGGAAGAAGGGCCGTGGAGGGCAGCCACGCAGCAGTAAACGAGCGATCCTCGGCGTCGCAACTTATTATCCATTGACCTCGAGATGTCTATAGCAATATGATGCATTATGTTATATTCATTCTAAATGGATCTAAATGGAGTCACTTGAGGCACTTGAATTATTCATTTTCCCAAGACTATTTGGGATGTATAGACAGAGATCACTGAGATCGACTGAGCATGCTGGACATTCGCCAAATGATAGCCTTGATCCAAGGTTGTGGGTACGTCTCAAATGACCCCACATCCATTTGTAGGTTTTTGTTGGAATCCTTTCAGGCTCAGGACTCAAGGGGTATGCTGGAGCAGTGATCCACTTGAACCCACAACTTTCCGGCAACCCTACCGAGGCCCCAAAACAGGAGCGAACGGCACCGGTCCAGGTGTCGTTGGGATCACGAAGGCGAACGTCTTCCCCGAACCTGCCGCCGGACTGTCGGACTGGACCGACTAGTAGCTTCTTATTAAATGCTTATTGTTACTAGTAGTAAGGCACTTGTTTCCAATAGCTTCTTGTTACTACTAGTAAGGCACCTGTTACTAGTAGCGTGGCACTTGTTTCTAATAGCTTATTGTTACTGCTAGTAAGGCACCTGTTACTAGTAGCGTGGCACTTGTTTCTAATAGCTTATTGTTACTACTAGTAAGGCACTTGTTACTAGAAGCGATGCACTTGTTCCTAGTAGCGTGGCACTTATTACTAATAGCATGCGATGAACTGCCAAAAGAAGTCTAGACATCAAAGGTGTGGTACAATGCACATTACAGCAAGGATGAATCCTTCGGAGGATTATAGGATTGCCTGCAAAAGAGGCAGTGTCGATCATGTTGATCTGTCTTTACAATGACTCTCTGGAGGGCTTGAATACTTTGCGGAGAATACTGGCACCTCGTGTCTAGGTGTTGCTGGCTGCTAGATTCTGCTAGATATGTACGGTTTGAGCCGTCCCCAGTAGGGAGGATGAACCTCTTCCACGGAATCGACTGAGTCTAGCTATCTCAGCATCTACCACCGACTTGATTCACAATTGCCTTCGACATGTCGTTTTCGGCCGAGGGGATCTGCGTCCAAGACATTGCAACAATTGCAACTGCTGAAGGCATGCGGCATCACATGATTGGTTGTGAGTGAGGTGTTTCTGCTCACAAATGTATTGATCCTGAGAGGATCTCATGTCATCTATTCTTCGACACAAGACTCAACGAGCAACAGCATGCTATGAACCCCACAAAATCAAATTCATGTCCAGCACATGCCCGGACGCACAAAGACCAAGAGATTTGCTCCCAACCTATCATGTTCAAGCCTTGGCACTGCTCGTGAATGTCACTGTGGTCAAACTGAACCTGCTAAAAAGACCAACCACTTTAAACCAAGCCCAATCAAACCAAACAACACCCAAAGTTGTGATCTTTCACATCGCCTGTTTGTGCTTGTGCTACAAGGTCATAGTGTTCCTTGTGCCCCACGATGGGCACGGCATGGCGCTGGATGAGCGTGGGACGTTTGAGACCGGCCGCGTGCCTCGGTGTGGTGGGGCAGCTGATGAGTGGTGTCGTTCGGAATACTGGTCCTCCGGTGGTTCACAACGAGAAAGCTTGGGGGTGTGCAACTACGATCAGTATCCATCAGTAATTAGGTTTATCAACCACGTGGATACCAGTGATGACACCACGTGATGCCTGGAATCTTCGACCTCGCCATAGGGGTAGCAGGTTCAATACAAGCAGTCGGCAAGCTCGGCTGAGCTGCATTGTTGATCAACTGAGTTGGAGCCCCGTGGTTGATCTTACCCCATGGTTGCCACAGGATACCAGGATTCTGCCCGGTGATATGAATCGATGATAATCGATTAGTGAAAACTCACAACTTCAACCCGCGTGGTTTGTACCAGAAATGGATTCTCCAACGCGCATTTGCACGGGCAAACATGTCTGGAGCTCTCATCAAGAATCAAGACTAAGGGTGGTCTGGAGCTCTCGTCGAGGCTCTCGTCTCGTCCGCTTCGATTTTGGCCGGTCGCGCGCCAAGCTGCAGCTTGTGAACAATAGAAGCGTTCAACAAGCGACGCTCACAAGCATCTCCTAAGTCGAACAGCAAGAAAATGCAAGAAAGAGGGAATCTGGAATCTCACAGGGATGCCTTCTCCATCATTTGGCTTCTAGGGCTTTTGCCGAACTCTGCTTATGCTTAGTGTGTGGCCTGCTGCAACGCTATATTTTTGAGTCATGGCCTGGATCCACCAAAACACTGAACTTCCCCTCCAAGAATACTTTGGCCCTATCAAGGGAAACTCAGCCAAGTCCTTTCAAAGAAGGTTACTGCTGCCCCCAAAAGTGTATCATAGTATGTAGTTGTAATTGAACATGCACCCATCAAACCAATTCTTGTGATATATCGTTGTTATTTTGTTGATATCATCTGTTGTGCTATACAGTGCATATATCGTATTTCCATGTATTTCCCTTGAAATGTTCATCTCTGCCAGCTTGTTCGGGTACGGAGAAAATTCCCACATCCCCATCAATGGCAAAATAATCCATTTGACTGCAGCATGATATCCGTGCTTTGGCAAAAGTCATCCATCGTGAAACCGTCCAGGACATCCCACTAGTTGGAGTGACGGAGTGGGTCCATGACGTCTCTTTCAAAGCAGTTTCCAGCTGTTTTTTGACTTTCAAGCTGTCCGTGGTTTGAGACCGCCAGCTAAGCAGTTTCTAGCAAAAATATCGAAAAGAAACGACATTCTTCCCTTCCCTTCCCGCCGGGACACGCCAGGAAGCGATGGGCTCCGGCAGATCACTGGGATCTCGTTCCACGGGCAAATCATCGATGTTGGACAAGGACGCCTGGTGCGTGAATCATGAATTTCCAGTCCAGGGGTGGAAACACGACAGGACTATTTGGTTTGAAATGAAAGTGAGCGACAGGACTCATTTTGCACTCAGAGTGAGTTTGCTCTGTGGAATCTCTATGACTTAGTTGGTGTGACAGGCATCCTCTTTCTGTCGTTTATACGTACATTTACATTCACACTAGACCTTGTTGACATTCCTTGGCTCTTCTATGATTGTGGTGCTTCTGAGGATAAATCTATCTTCCAGAGCCCTACACCTCTTCACAATGTGGAACAGCGTTCCATAGGCTCCTTGCACTCCCTCTGTCACTTGGAAACCCGTGATTTACTACAACTGGTTCAAACAAGAGTACCAAGAAACCGACAAATGACGAACTCGCCATCACTGGTGCGACGTTCTCGAACCCGAATGAATGGCGGGCCCCCCAAGCCACAACGTTGAAACTCAACCAACTGAAGTTGCCCTGGGAGAGGCATGCAACATGACATGTGACAGTCTTTCCCTCCCTCCAAGACAGCAAACCCAAGTTTCTTGAGGCGCCCGAAGCTTGCACTAAACTCCTTGTGGTTTTGTATGCTATTCTAGTTGTACAGTTGGATAAATGTGTTCGAGCTTGTTCTAGTCGTTCATTCTTTTAGGATCTGCAGTTCAGTCTGCCTCATGTTGTCGTCGATGATCTGCACGCACATTTTGGATGTTGTTCTCATCCTCTTCACTGCTGGGCAAGGCCTCCTGCCGTGATGGTCTTCCAGCACCAAGCATGAGATGTTGACTGAATCATTGGAGGTGGTTCTGCTGGATGGCCAGCTGCTGCAACATGCTTTGAAGGAGGCATTATGACTTCTCTCCTTTTTCAGAAAGATATGGCTACAAAATGGGAAGAAAGCTCACCACCCTGGCAGATTTCCCTCTCTGAGCACTGAGCATCTCCCCTTTTCCCAGTACATCAAGGTCCATTTGGGCACAAGATTTCGCCGTCCGTGATCTCCGTTGAAAATCATCAGTCCCCCACGTCACTCGACCTCTTCTGGCTTTTGGAATTGCACTTCCACAGGCCTTGGGCAGTTCGTGTTGGATCTATCTTTCACTTCTGCTTGATGAACAAAGAAATGGAGTCGCTTCCAGCCACCCAAACTACTCTGGGTATTTCACAATCTCCCACTGTGTAGGTAAGCCAATCAATGACTTGACACACATTGTCACTGTTGATGGACAAACTCCACCTCAAAAACCGGGGCCGTTCTAAGCATATTTGGTGAGATCCGCAAATGCATCCTATCTACATGGAGGGATTTTGTCCGGTCATTTTCAAGGGCAAGTTGCAATGCCGCTTCCTTCCTCGGATCGAAGCGAGGATCGTGTTCGAAGCGATCGAAGAAAGCCGAGAAAAGCCAGCCCTTCGGTCCAGAACTGCAGGCAATGAGTGCTCCCAAATGTGCTCTTCAACTCACTTCTCTGCCGCAATGCGCAACCAGTGTGGAACCCTCCGAACCCAATGACATGCTCAGTCTGTTTGTAAAGAACCTCACCTGGATTCTGGATGTTTCCTGTCAGTCTGTCTCAAATTTTGGGTATGTCTAGGACCTTGGATACCCCGATGTTTATATCTGTTGCCCCCGGAAGGGGGACCACTCTAAATCATATAATATAAATCGTACTTGTGAACCATGTGAACATCAAACATTGGAATGAGAAGATCCAAAAAACGTCATTGACGAGTCTCAGGAGCCCTTGAATGTCTGCTGAGGACTTCTCACTACAGTCCTGGCCAGCCACTCGCACCACGCGCCAGCCAGAATCCACGCCAGCCTGGGAGGGTCTTGTATGGAACATTGGGCGGACCATATCCCATTTTCCTCCTATTCACAGGGTTCCTTCATCGCAACTGGTGCTGGAGTTCTTCCATTAAGACTATGAATCCTTGAGTGTCTCGTACACCAACTCACAATACGACCCACACCTCAGCCGCAGGTTTCCCCTCTGCAAGCTTCTCCACAACATAGCCCTTCTCCTGAGAAGATCTGAGCAACTCATTCAGCCTTTTGTTTGGACACCTTTTAGGGATCATCCAAAATGTAATGTGGACATCTTTCCTTGCATTGCACTGTTTCCTTGCCCTCATCCAGCATGATGCACTGACATGCACTCGCATGATGCGACACCTTGGAACCTTCCTACTGTAATAGATATCTTCGTGCAAAAACAATTAAACACATCTCCACAACTTCAAGAAATCACCGGTCCTCTTTCGAGGGCGCCATGCCAAACGGCCGCTGGGCCAAGGTCACGGTGCAAGTCTCCCGGAGCACCGGAGCTTTCGGCTTCGGCTTTGGGGGCTCCTGCAGTGTTCGGTTTGTCGGGTGTCTTCGTCGGTGTCTGGACAGCTCATGTTTTTTGGAATCACAGCCCAAACAGGTGGCCTTTTTCAGGCATATTCAACCATTCGCGCACAGGTCCAAGAAGGTTCAGCGCCTCGCGCAAGCCGTGTCAGAATGTATAATTGTACAATAGTAATTGTGACACGTTTCGCTTTAAGGTCTTGAAGCGTCTCCGTTCAAGTCTCCAGGAAAGGTTGGACGAAGACGCGTGACCAGTTTGAACCCATTCGGACGCCTGGCTGAAAGATTCCCCTGTCTTTCTGGCGAACCCATTTTCATCGTACACTGTAAACGGGACAAACATGCAACTGTCTGTTAAACCGTACTTAGTAGACGTGCTTCAAAATACAGCCGAAATGCTGTGAGGGTTATCGAAACGTCATTCGCACCTCGGAAGAAAGTGCGCGTTTCGCACGACGTGACCTGTCTTCTTTTGGTCGTCAGGGTCAAGGAGTTATGCTCAATGACGGGAAGCCCAAAGGAGCAAAGCGGGAGCAAAGCGCATTGCCGACTTAGACAACGTATTGACCAAGTAGATCAAACATAGACAAAGGAAACAGGATTGACATGTCAATTCTCGTGGCCCTCAGAAATGAGTCCAAAGAGATAAGTATGACGAGGAGCCAAACATCGTCACGGAAAGTGTCGGAAATGGTCCTTACCCTTGCAAGCCATCGCTCTCTCTCTCTCTCTCTATATATACTTGAGGCCAAGGGGGGGGCGAAAGCTAGCGCTCCAGAATGGGAAAGTGGAGGGCAGCGAGGTAGGAAAAAACACGGCGCTCTTTTTGGAGGCAGGGGTGAAAAGTCCTTTATATATGGCTCTTTGCCCGGATCCTCCTGCGAGAGAAGAGAGACGGAAAGACGAGAGACAGAGAGGAGAGAGAGAGAGAGAGAGGAGAGAGAGATGAGAAAGAGATGAGAGAGATGAGAGAGATGAGAGAGATGAGAGAGATGAGAG
>CAXAMN010026940.1:282430-313693 GCA_963970005.1 Durusdinium trenchii
GGGGTAGGGGGGGGGTCTTCGACCTGAAAAATCAGGGGTTAGGATTTGCACCCGGTCGAAAGAAACCTTGCTATCGCAAGAGTAACTCCAGCTAGCTTCGCTAGCTTTCGTGATATGTATACATGTATGTACTTTTAACCACTTGGGGCCACGTTGCTAAGTTGAATCTTGATTTCTTTTATAAAACCCAAGCAAATGGAGATTCATCATTCATGTACTGTAAACTAAAACATATTAGTGTGACAAAGGACAAAGAGCAGCTTGATTCAAGAAAGGTAATCACATGACATAACTCAGGTCAAAAACAGGCCTGGTGGCTGACTATAATTCAAACACCTCACTTGATTGATCTGTTGGGTATGGGTTTGAAACTTCACAAGGCAAACACATCTCCAATTCCCTGAAAAAAAAACAGTCCATTCAAGCTTGCTTTATTCTCATAGCCACTATGCAGCCCTGAAAAGTATCTGGTGGTTCTGTCCCTCCCCATCTCCCCTGCCCAAAGTCCTTTGGGATCACTTTCTCTGGACTGCTGCTGCTACACCTGCCGGGACCAATCCCGCTACTTACATGCGTGGTGTGGCACACCTGCGCAGCAAAGCAAATTCTCAAGGTCTGAAGTTCGCGTCTGAAAGAAACAAGCAACATGGCAACACCAGAAAGAAACAGAACTTATCCCTATCAAACAAGCAAGATCAAGCAAACTGCCCAAATGATCGTCCTCTCAGAAGCACAACCTAACATAGTACCTAACCAGACTCGTGACTTCTGAACTATTTGTTTGGCCTATCCACATGGCTGGCTGGCAATGACTCCACACTCTTGAGCCGGTCCCACCTTTGCTTTGCTCGCTCCTCTTGCCGCTTTCCTGTTCACGTGCGAGCGTAGAACCCATACTAAAAGTGCAAAGGTTTCGAAGACATGAAGGATCAGTGAGGATCATGACACTGCTAGGAGATTGCCCCCGTCACATGCACGCTTTGGTGACTGGTACCTGTCCTCTTTCCTGGCAAATCCTGAATCAATACACACTGGCCAAGTTCCCGCTGTGGCATGATGAAAACATGATGCATCGTGCTGGTGTTCAATGAACACCAAACGCTCCGGCAATTGGGGTGGTCTTCAACCTCTTTCCAACGGCGAGAAGTTCGAGAAGACACAAATAAAGAAGCTTCATGTAAAGAGAGAGAGAGAGAGGGAACAAAGTCCCACATGTCTTTGACGTTACATGAAGGGTATCAAATACAATTACTTCAAGACATAAAGCAAACAACTTTAACATTATCTCAAGACATAAACATGTCTCTAACACCTCATTGACATACATAAAAGAACAACTTCAGGGACAATGGCAATGACTTCAAGGGGTTTGGGGGACTGCCGGGCCCACGGCGAGCGGTGTGGATTTAGCTGCAGTGCATTGGTCATGATCTCATCCCTTTCTTCTTTTGCAGCCACCTTCATAGGAGCTTTGTTGTTGCCTCGATGCTTTGTTGTTGTTGTTGTTGTTGGTAGAAACAAAAACAGCCGTCCAACATCATTGTCACATGTTGCCACTTTGGAACTTAAGGGGGACAAGGTTAGGGATACGGTTGAAGGTTTGAGCGACTGTTGGTTTCGTAAGTAGGTGGACTTGTTGGACTTGTTTAACTGAAGTCTGGGCTGGTCCGTTTTTAATGTTTTTGATGTGTTGTTCAGGGGGGGGGTCCAAAAAGAAACAACGGGGCTGCAGTCTTTGTCTCTAGGAGGGGGTAGAGACAACAACACCTTTTGAGGGGGTGCTCCAAAAAACAACAACGGGGCTGGGCTGCAGTTGTTTGTTTCTAGGATGTGGTCGAGGTTCTTTGTAGAAGTTTTACAGAGGCTTAGCTGACCGGTTACTACTACTAGTACTACTACTACTACTACTACTACTCCTGCTGCTGCTACTACTACTACTACTACTACTACTCCACCTACGACTACTACAACAACGACTACTACTAGTACCAGTACCACTAGTACTAGCACTAGTACAAGCACTACCATTACTGGTAAAAGTACGTGTTGGCTGGTTGTTTTCGGGGGGGGCCAAAAAAGCAACGATGGGGCTGCAGATTTTGTTTCCACCCCCTTGTAGAGAATATGTTGTAACGGGGCTGCAGTTTTTGTTCGTACCTGGTTGTTGTTGTTGTTGTTGTTGCTGAATGACCACTCCAACTTCTCAGAGGTAGTTTATGCTGCTATGCTAGAACACCCAGTGGGTTGAAGGTGTCGTCACTCTAAGGGCACCCTGAAGACAAGCATCGTCATTAAAAGTGGCCGTGCAGGTTCAGACTATACCTTCCTTCACTGAGTAGGTGTTCTTTTGCAGGTGTCACCTCACCAAGTCCAGCATGATCTTCCAACAAAGAACATGAGAGAAGGTATAACGAGGTATAATGTATGTAATAAAATTAAAAAGACCACCACCACCACCACCACCAACAACAACAACAACACCAACCGCAACCAACTCAAAACGTGTGTTTATATTTCCTTTCTCTCTTTCTCTGTGTTTTGTTGGGGTCCTTCTGGTAGGCAACGGATGACTTTCCACCTGCCTCCCCCCCAAAGAGCCTCGGTCACGCGACCGGCTGCGGTCGCGCCGGGATCGTTCGCTGCGCGCCATGGCGGCCAGGGAGCGCCGGTGACGGTGACGAAAGAGGTTTGGCCGTTGGGGAAATCGGTTTGGCCCAGTTTGAGGCTGAGTTGGTGATGTTTGGTTCATTTTTGGGTGGACGTTTTGAGAGGTGAAGGCTGATGTTATTTGGTTTGAAGCACTGACATGACTCACCCAGTGGTAGTCACATGTGCATGTCAGTCAAAGGAATGAAGGGGACCCCCCCAACAAACAAAAACACCACCTGAGGGGATGTGTTTGGTCCTCTGACCCAGGCTGGGAGATGCAAGTCGCACAGGCCAACCCGCTGCACTTGGCGAGTCTTCACTTGTCTTTTTTTTTTGATTTTGGTTTTGGGCGTTGGGCTATTGGTGGATGGGGGAACAACCAATGCGAAGCATCATTCGGAAACGTCATGCTTGTATTTCCAAGTGCACAGCTTCGTTGCCAAGAGCCGGTGAATGGCTACTGAGCAACTCTTTGTGATTTGCAAGAGAGATTTCATAGCAAACCTCGTGATCTTCCAGAGAGACACGAAAGCTCCGCTGCACAGTCTATATTGAATGAGTTGGGACACCTTGCGCATGGAATTGATGAGGATTGACATGTCAAGTCAAAGCTTTGAATCAACAAAAATAATCGTCAAAGCCAGCCATGAAATCAACATCTCATTGTGAGTCTTCAGACTCCTTCGACAGGAGTTCGGTCGGAAAAGAAGTGAAAAGCCATTCGCTACAGCCAAGGAACTGCGAACCGCATCTGATTGCGTAATTGCAAACATCAAGCCACATCAACCGTTCTTACATCAAACCCCTCTGGATGACGATCTCTATTTGGAGGATGATTATATATGATTGCCAATGATTACCCTGCAACGAAGCATGCATTTAGGTCAAATCCTTCAGGTCTTCGTTGGCTCAAACAAACCCGAGTGCCCTCCGATCAGCAGGTCCGTACAAACGAACCAGCCATTCCAGTCATCCAACTGACTCCAACCGATTTGGAGTCGGGCAAGCCGAGTACGCCCCCAACCGCCCCCACCCCGACTGAAACGCCGCCTTTTTAAAGGGACCTTTCTGAACGCCGCCCGCACGGACCACGGAGTGACAGTGCAAACACGGGACTCCGCCGCCCAACGGGGGACGGGCTAACAACCAGCCGTCGCAGGGCGACATGCACATGCTGCACAGCTCATCTCCCGCTTCTCGTTCGATGTTGTTCGGTACGAAAAGGGAAAGGGTTCATGATTCCGAGTTGCATAAACCGAATTACAGTACCTAATAAAAAGAGAGATCTCAAAACTCTGTTACACCACTCAGACACATCGGGTCAGAAGCCTAATCTTCTCACTTACCGGTTGCAACATATCAAAGGAGTTAGGGACACAGAGGTAACAACCGGTGCGGGATGAAACAAATAAATGACAAGTGACAAGCAATCACTGTGACATGCGTGACAAGCAACACCCCACACTATTCCCTGAAAAGAAGAGCCACAGAACAAACATGAAAGGTGATCAGCTTCCGTCTCACTAAAACCAAGCCGTGCAGTAGAATAACAACATCTCTGTACTGTCGCAAAGCTAATACTGCATGGAAATGAGGAAGAACCACAGAACGCAATCAAAAACCTCACATGGACACTTGCATCCAATTCTAGAAACTAAATGCTAAAGTTGGGAAAAACTGCTCAATTGCAGTTGCATGCAAGATCATGCAAGAATGACATATTCAAATCCGCGAGCTTTTATAGGGTGGGGGCTGGCAACGATATATACTTCGGCCGTGGGCTTTTAACTTTTGGAAGCTTCCCTGAAGGCAGTTTCGGTTTTCCAACGGCAAGCTGGAGTTGGCACTGATCTTTTGTAAGAAGTCTTTGACAGTGCTCACATGCCCATTGAAAGTGCTTTATGTCTTCCCGGAAGAAGACTAGCTGACTAGCCTACACTGCGGGTAGTATGCGGCAGCAGCAGCACTTTGGCCTAACTATACACCTACGTCTGTGAGGACACCCGGAAAATGAGAGTTGTGAGGACGCCTCACGTGGTGCTAAACATAATAGCAACGGCTTGGCCTGTGGCCATGGAACGGATCACTTTTTGAACTTCACAAACCGTTCCTGCAGGTGCCACTGACCGGCCATGCTAATAAGCAGATTGATAGGGATCGCTTTTAGCGTGCCCAACATAAAGCAACATCAACCTAGTAGGGCGCTGCCCATGCTGAACCAGCAAAGAAGGACTTTGCATATCTTTGAATCAAGCAACACTCAACCACAAAACGCACAAGAATCTTTTTGAGGCTTGGTCTCCGCACGGGAAAGACCCTGTTGGCCGCAGCCAGGCTGGACCCCCTGAGAATGCGGTCAGAAACATTGCAAGATTGGCATCCTCTAACACCAAGTCACCAAGTACGGGGTTTGAAAGGGTTGCCTTTAAACCTGAAGGGCTTGGCAAAGTTGGGTCAACCCCTTGGTCCCTGGATCCTTGATCACCACTTATCAACCAAGGACCAAGGATACACCATAAACATGTTTCATATCACTTAGATCCATTTAGTTGATATGCAATTTTTTCAGAGGTCTGCAAAAAAAGACACTCTCTCAATAATTGTCTTGATCAATCAGCGATTCATGAGGACTCAGATGAAAGGATCAGGGGGCTCAGGGACTCGCATTGTGTAAGTACATATTCCTTTCCACAAATTATCACAAAATGCTATGTGCTTCATCGACCACAGATCGGAGGCCCAGTGGCCATGTAGGCCATGAAGAAAATTGAAGAAGTGCACTGACTGGGTCCTAAACATCCTATATAAAACAAGCTGATGGCAACCTTGGAATTCCTCACATCATCACAATTTTATTCCTGCACAAAAAGAACTTTCGTTAGCCCTATCAGCGCAACTCTCCATGGTTCAAGCCCAAACCAAAATCCTGACAACTGACAGTTTGATGCTTCTCCTCACCCTGCTTCGTCGTTCTTTTGTGAAGTAACCCTGTGTGTGTGCGTGCGTGTCAGCGGTTCTGCATGTGGTGTGCTGCACATCCTATCCTTTTTGATCGTTTTCACTACACAGCATGGCGAGCTGAAGCTCTTGAAAATCGACGGAAAAAAACACACCAGAACACCCGAGTCACGCTGCACCGCATTGGCCAACCTGCAACATGTGATGTCACAGGTGCTTGTGACGTCACGGGTCTCCAATGGTTTCTGGGAATTCAGTGTTTGAGGATGTTGGAGGTTGCACTTGTCCAAACTCACCTATCGTGACCAGCGTTAAGCAGCTGGTAGAGGACATGTTTAGTCTCACCTTCACACAAATATGTAAGCAAGCCCATCTCCTCATTCCGTACTCAGCCAGAATCTGGACACAAACATTTCAGAGTGCAGTGCAGCATGGCAGCACGCCCATCAAACCTTTTTGGCCCTTACAGAACATCGTGGGCCTATCATAGGGCGGAATTTAACATCCCGTTTACCCAACCAACCTTGGTTTTGAATCCCATGTCAGGGAGAGATGTTGGTGCATAGCTATGCTTCACCTCACCCACCACAACATAAGACAGTGACATACTGTTGATGGACAAAATCCTGCACCACTTTGCGCACACTTTTCTTGCTGCCCTCGTTCTCCCTCGTTAACATTGGGGGAGAAATCAAAAACAAGTTGAAGGTCCAAAATCCTGCACCACCTCCTCAGAGGGGTCGCGCCAACATTGAATGAGGGGGCACGGCGGTTGCTATGCGACCCTTCCAGGGTAAAGTGGTGAGGTGGTGCAGGATTTTGTCCATCAACAGTAGCCTTGAATGCAACCTCAGAGCCTGTCACGGAACAGCTTCTACCTTTGGGAAAATGAGGAGAGTCTGGTCATAGGAGAAACAAACTGCTCAAACATGTCACGAATCAATGTTCCCTGCACCACCTGAATGACAACTGCGCAGGGGTTCCTGAACACGCCCCCCTGTAGCTTCTTGGTTTCTCTTTAAGAAAGAGAGGAACATCATAGAATGAACATTGTAACTATAATATAAAATTAGTTGTATACCATGAATCGATAAGGTTTGCTACACATTGCTATAATATAATCCAAATTAAACCAAACTAATCCCCAACGATCGACCTCGCTTGCACTCGCCTCTTCGAGGCCCATAAGCCACTTCAAGCTCCAACCAGCCCTCAGGTCGAGCCAAGGTCCCCACCCTTGAGACCGCCATCTAGGGTCTTAAGGCCAGCCCCGTTCGTAGCGTCCGATCGCTACTAATTAGTAGCGATGCCCTTTGCTCCTAGTAGCTTCTTGTTCCTAGTGGTGTGTTGATCTATTTCTTTCTTCTAAGAAATCCGGAGCCTCCTACAGAGAAAAGGATCGACTTCGGTTTTGGAGTTTCCATGGAAACTGCATGCATGCTTCCGACCACCTTTCATGCCCCTTCTTGAGACCCCGAACACGGCTATCCAACACCTGGCCAACGCCTCGACGTCGGAGGCTTCCGACTCCCAAGCGGCTGGAACTCCTTCGCATTGGGCGTTGTCCAGGTCCAGAATGAGGTCTGAAAGCCCTGCTGCTGGAAGGCATCCTTGGGTCTGGAGCCAGTCCGCCATCCAAGTTTCCCTGGGATCAAACGAAAGTTGGGTGGAATGGGAAGCCTATCGAAGCCTCATCACCAGATTCCAAACATTTGGCCGAAACGCCCAAGCTCAGGTAGACTTCTTTGGAAGAAACATTAACAATTAGCAGCAACATGCTAGATCCAATGTTGAATTGTCGCTGGTCATCCCACAAAAATTGCATGAAACACGAAGCAAGTTGTATGGACAATGTGAAACCCTTCAGGTGGGTCCCTGCTTATTCAAGGTCTCTTTTCTCAGTTGGACATCCAGTTGGATCCTCAATCTTCCAAGCTGCGAGTTCGGAGCTGAGCATCAGCATTAGAGAAGCGCGGTCCTGAAGCAGCTGACCAGCTGGGGCACCAGCTGGTCCGTTCACTCAGAAGGGATATAGTGTTTGGTTTGACTCTATCACTTTCCATGACTTTCTGACACTGTTGCAATCCCATATGCACTATGTTACCAACACATCAAATGTAAAACACACTCCATTGTTCGAAGCGTTCTCGAACATGTTTGACTCTTTCAGTAATTACAACACCTGGATCGGGATGGGGCATGACGGGGCTATGCGCCGACATTCAAAGGTACCTTCGACAGGGTGGATCGCCCTCTGCTTCAGACATTTATGTATTACTATTTATTGTAAAGTATTGGTTTCAGTTGTGAGGTGCTGGCAGCGGCCTTCTTGGAAGATTGGAGTCTTCTCCCATCAACTGGATCACCAAACAAGGCTCACTAGCTAGAAGTCTCGGTGGATGCTTCTGTCCCTGCAGGTCCCCTTCGTGGCACACGTGACCCCCGGGTGTGTCGTACGTCCCAAACCTACCCTGAGTAGACAAATACACTCTAGGCTGGTGCAAGACCATTAAAAAAAACCTTAAAACATCAAATCAATAACAATAACATGATGGTTGACCTGGTTGCGCAGTGTAAAATCCTATGGTGGCTTGGTAAAGGCTATTAAGCTACTAAATCAATGGTGGTTGGAAGCCTAGGGCCTAGGGTAAAGACTTTTAGTTTCTTATTGTCAATTGCAGTGATCGTGTTCATTCTCATCTTCCCCTTTTCTTTCATCCCGTCCCCCCGCACAAAAAACAAAAAACGCCGAGGTCTCGCGGTCTCGCGGCGATCGTCTGCACATGTGCTTGGGACCCAAACACCCATCAGACCCATCCTTGCAGGCCAGCTTGGAATTGGCAAAGGTGGCCATCGAAAACTCGTTGACGGCGATCTGGGTGTCTGCCCCCCCAACGGTCCCGAAGGTTTCGAGCCTTGGTCTGACACGCAGTGTGTCCATGTATGCGTGGGATATGCATAGATTGGAGGAAATGATGTGATTTCCCTGCCCGTTCAGGTAACTAGGTGACCATCGACTGCATATACCAAGAATTTCTTGGGGTAAGTGCCTGCGCTAGGGGGTATGGATGGGCAAGCCAAACAGGGCGGGAAACCGTCTTTAGACCCACTGGCTTCGGGCTTTAGTTGCTGGAGCATTTGTCCTATTATTGTTGGATCATCTTTGTTGGCCAGTTCACCTGCGATTTCCAATCGCCACTATGGCCGCAACAACCTCTCAGCCCAGTGACTGCACCATGCGCGCATCCACTGGCAATACCTGGACATGAAAAGTCTCGTTCTACAAAACAGCTCTCACATCATCTGATGTCACTCCAATAACACTTTTCAGATGCCGGGAAAATCCGACTTGATCAGGTTGGCGGAACCATACGGAACCCGTCATGTTCATCAATCCAAAACACTCCACGTGACCTTGTCATGTCCCGTGGATTGGAGTACTCATGTGATCTTATGTGTGAAGGTTCGATCGTGGACACCCGATCGTCCACACTACGTCCTACGTCCTGCTTCGAGGGGGACGTGTGTATCCAGTTCACCTGTTCAATGCCCGACTTTAAAAGCACATCCCTAGGTCTCCTGGGTGGGCCCTTTCATGCCGCCCCAACCGCCCAAGCACCACCCCTACGGAGTTTCCGCACGGCCGCCCGCCCGCCCGCCCAGCCCAGCGCCTTTGCTGGCAGCGCTTCCACATTGATAGGCGCCAGTGCCGAACTTGGTCGTCCCATCGCAGGTGCCGTCCCAAGCCTTGGAGGACAAATGACAAGGCTGGACGCCTGCGGAAGTTGAACGCTTGGATGCCTGCGTCTTTGAGAGCAAAAAAGAAACGCCCGGTGTGGGCGTGAAGCTGGAAGGAACGGAGGCGTTCTTTTGGATTTGGAGATGCGAAGAAGCGAATCGATTGAACATGGCTGTGTAGACCAAGTCTAAGTCAAGGAAACCTGCTTACTGGATTAAAAACAACATAAAACACAGAAGCCTGGTTTCTTTCGCTTTGTGGACACTCAACTCTTTTATGTAGGCGGTCTGGACCTCTGGACCAGCGACCTGGTGTCGTGATCTGACGATGCTTGCGACTCATCGCGACTCATGGGTGGCCAAGCTCAACTGCCGCAAAAATGGTGCAAACATGGACGTTCGTATCGATGCACAGGATGTGCGTTCGGAACTGTGAACTTCACCCCACTCAGATCCGACCGTTTCCGGTCTGGAGCCACAACGCGCACGAAAACGAATGAGTTGAGTGCCATTGGAGCCACCCAAAAGGTTTGCAAGAATTTCTGTGCAACATGCATTGCAGGGATGTCTTAAACATGTACACACATATATGATTTGCCATTCCGCGTTGCTGGATCAGTTTGACTGCACGTGTTTGTTGCAAACAATTGTGATCCGTTTTTTCCACTGGGGTGAGCATTAGAGAAATTGATGTCGCAAACCACCCAAACCAATGGGTTGATATGATGGGTTCCAGTATATATGCTGTGTATTTGTCCCTCTACAAAAAGCAACACCGGATGGTCGTTGAAGCCCAAGACCATCGTGGACCCTTTTGGGAGGGCCAGTGGTAAACCTTTTAAGGAAGAATGACAGTTCCAAACGAAAAGCCTTGGTCGATTCTGGTGTTCGGAACTCACCACGTTGAAGCTCTGCAGGTTCTGCACCACTTTCAAACTCGGTCCAAGGTGGTCCTGTACACCCCAGTGAAAACCAGCTGCTTATGGGAGTGTATCAACTTTCATTGCTTGAGAGTTTCGCAAACGCCTCGCATGCGCCGCTGAGAAGCCATGTAGTAGTGGGCCTCGGCCACGACCCAGGTGCGCCGCTCCTGTGGAGATCAAGCTCTGATTGCATGTCTCAAGGCACCGGCCACAAGAAAAGAAACAACAACTTAATTTTCCCTAAAAATCTAGGAACCAAATGAATAGCTTAGTAGCTTCTTCAAGGAAGCTCTGAGGGCGGCGGAGGGAAGCTTCCTTGAAGAAGCGTGAGCTATCCTGCGTCAGTAGCATTCTTGTATACCTACGAGCTACCTTCCTAGCTACTGATACCTACCTCACCTCTACACGCCCCCCCCTCCCCACACTTCTCGCACCGCTTGAATTCAGATGGCTCCATCAGGAACAACATGACCCAGCTCCTCGACGGAGAAGGTCTTCCAGAACCATTGGATGGCGGTGTTGTCAAAGTCCTTAGTGCAGCCAAGCAGACGTTGGTGAGATCATCTCTCCGAAGGAACATTTGGTGAGTAATCATATACGTTAATTGTACCAACGACGTTTAGTGTTTCAAAACTGTTGTATTAAACAAGTTTCACTTTTAGTTTCTTGCAACATTTAAGCCGATTTAAGCTCTCTAAGATTCTCTAAGGGTTAAAAGCTGGAACAAATCAGTAGTATAGGCGTGCTTGGTTTTGGTTAATTTTCAACCCTTTGAACAACTCCTTCTTCTGGCGACCATTTGCCCTTCAAAAGGGACCATTTTCCTAAGATTATTTAGTTCCAATATGTGTTATGCAATAAACTAAGGAGTGTAATTTGCTTGAAGTGCCAAATTAAGAGCTCTGCCACAGTTTTCGGTAAAGACACCAATCACTTGGAGTCATGACACGCGTAATGACATGTGTGACTCTCCACCATGCAAAACGGCCCATATCCTTGAGCAATGGTCTCAAGCTGGGCTTTGAAGTTAACACAAACATTTACAAACATTCCACATTGCATCCATTTGTCCAACGTTCAATTGCACCAGACAACGTTTTGAGCTGTTTTGAGAACTGCCCCTTTTGGTGGAACGAACCACAGTTACAGTTCATTGTCAAAAGTGCGGCTCCAACCTGCACTGAAATCGACCCCACCAACATCCGAGGCGTATCGCTTGGGGTTATGGTCATGCAAAACATGATCAGGCCGTGCTATAGATGCGCATAGATCACAGCTACATCAGTACAAATGTGTGCAGCCTTCAATGTACACTCCAACTCACTAACATGGAAGTGGCACATGATCCCTTCGAAGATCACAGAAAGCGTCATGCCACCAGAGCTAGTCTGAAAACGCTGAAAGTGGCTACGCACAGTGGTATGGGTGAGCAGAAATCAAATCTTTCCCATAACTTACTTTTATAATCTTTTACAGTATATAATTAGGATTGCTTATGAGCATTCAAAGTCATGTCAAATTCCCATCAATCCCTCCATTCGATTCCACTTGGCTCCAACAAACTCAGTGCCTCAGTGCAGCATCGCAGCATCCCAAATATATATATATATATAAATACATCAAAACATATCCAAACGCTCAAAACAACTCGTGCGCATGAAGTCGGAACATTCTATAGCCAGTCTGATCCTCCATGCACGCCCCAGCTACCTTGAAGGCTGTTTCAATCAAGCTGACGTAGAGCTTGACGCCGTTCCTGGCTCGGGCGATTCCGCTGGTCAAACGCGGTGCCCAGCGAAGCAAGCGAACGTTGGTGGAGTTACGTGGAGGCCCCCCACCAGAAGTAGAGTCTACTCTAGTGATGCCGATTGGTCGAAGTTTCAGAAGTATCACCAGCTCATTGAAGGCTTTTTGGGGCTCCAAGCCTCCAACACGGACATCAAAGCCATCTTTTCCAGCATGATCAGTATTCTAATTGTGCGGAGCTTGCTGTTCTTGTTGCTTCGTGAACTTTCGCAGTTGTTGCGGTTGTCGTGGATATTCGTATTGTAGCCATCCGTTGCAATGGTTGTTCCTCACCACCCTTCTTGTCTTCGCTTGCAGTCCTTCTTTCCACCACACCGGCTCACCGGTGGTGCCACCGACCCCGCGACCACGTGGAACCTGCCTGGGCAAGGACGATTTCCGGTAGAGCTCCGTGGCACCATGGAGCCAATCCAAGATGACCTTTTCATCGGCGTATGGAGTCCTGGCTGCACCGCCCGCTGTCACCGCCCGCGGTGCACCGCCCGCGTCCGAAGCCGTGCCCGGTGATTGGAAGGGTGCTTCTGGATCCTTTCAGTAGTTTTTGGAGGTGTTCTGTCCAGTTCCGTCCCACCAGCAAGTGGCCCTGACACCTGAAAGTCACTGAACAATTGCACTTAGGGCCTTAAGGGCTTCAAGCGGCCTCGAGTGTGCACTTCCATTCACCTGGCAAGTGAGTACATAGAATAAGAATAACACACAGCACAAATATATTGAACATGTTGCCAGTCTTGGGCCTTGGTATGGACACTGAAAAGCGACGGAAAATACGAATACAACTCTTGCTGAGCCAACCATTTAGCGGAGGGAATCCTGCAAAAGTTACACCCAAACAAAACCAAAGGACAAGCAGGGAAACACGTTCTCCCCTAATTACATACAAGACACGACAGGTCTTTGACACCAGCGCGAAATGTTCACACATTGGAGGCCAAGAAGCTACTTGGCCCAAACCAGGTATTACTAGTAACAAGGGCATCGCTACGAACGTAACACGACGCTACGAACGTAGCAAGGTGCAGGTCATGGAGCCCGCGGGGCCCATGGCCCATGACGATGCCATCCACTGCATGAGCCCAGGCACTGGATCGCGTTCATGTGTCCCGGTTCGTTCATCACGCAGAGTCCAGCCACTCCACCTCAACAAATGGAACGACTCCAAAAGACAGCTTGAGGTCTTTTTCTCTCTTTGACGGCCCGTCTGACAGACATGAGCCAAAATAAGTCTAGTCTAGGGTTGTATAAACGTGTCCAGTTCATCTCTTGTTGGGCAAACCAAGTCTCCAAGAAAGGTTCTGGCTTCATCGCCAAAGCCTTTTTCCAATATCCTTCGGAGAACTTCAAGCAATTGTGTCTACCTGGAGCCTAATCTGCCTATACAGCAAGGGCATCCCGAGGTGTTTGTACATGTTCGTACGACTACATTAAGGCAAACAAGTTTTTATTGTTGCTGAGAGCCACCACAGTCAACCCGGGGGGGGAACTCTTGCTCAAGCTGCACACAAGTTTGAGCAATCAGTAAATTTGTCAACTTTGCCACGTACACCTTGGCTAAGTCAATCAAACGGCTGCTCGCGACAAGTTGTTGCACCCAAGTTTCAGTTACTTGCTCAGCCACCCTTCCCGGTTACCTCAACTCTGGGTAGCCCTTCTTTCCCTTTTTAAGACCCTAGTTTCCTAATGATCCATTGTTCATGAGAGGGAACTGGCTTGGGGTAGCTAGATTGACTCAATTACCAAAGCAAATCCGAACTTGGGAAATCAACGCTCGTGGTATTCAACCTCTTGGGATGCTGCCGTTCCCCAAAGTGAGGCGCCCGTTGTGGTTCACCGAAACAATCACAAACAATACCCGCAGGTTCTGATCTGAACGGAACTGTCAGCCAAACCTTTGAAAGAACGCACTCAGCGAGTCTCTCTTGTTTATCTTGTTTCTTTGTGCAGAATTGATATGAAACCGAGTCAACACCTAAATCTTTAAGCCCAGTTTACCTTGCCCTTGGAGTTGTCGGGCTGTTCTAGCACCTGAACACCAAAAACCACAATGTCGTGTGGGTTCCTCTCAAGCCCATGCAATTCAACAATTATATTGACATGATGTGTAAACTACGGTAATTTCTGCCTCTTTAGAGTGAGGTAGATTAGAACTTCTTCACATTCAACCAGCAAAAAAACATCATCAACGAGTCTTTTTGCTGACGAAAACATTGGTGGGCTCACCGTGACATCCACCAGAAGTGCGAACATGAGTGCCTGGTTCTCTGTTCACGTGTTGCCGTTCGTTTGGGCCGAGGAGCTGTACAAATTCGGTGGTAGAGATTCCACCCAGTTGATCATCTCCTGAGCGCCGTCTTGAAACAGCGGTGAGAGGCGGAGAAATGTCTCGGTGACTCGGTGAGACCCCCATGTCCAAGAAATCCGCCAACCAGTGATTCATGGTACAGTAATCCAATTGACCAGTCAACTGAAAACAAGGTGATTGTCAACTCATGTCAACTCTACAATCAGATTCACCTTTCACAGGTTCTTGAATCCTGTTTTGGTGCTTCTTGCATAACGCGTACAGCTGCATGTGCGGATGGCTTTTGACTCTCGTCCACAGCCTGTGTCGTAAATAACAGTGGACAAGAAGTCAACCTCAGCCTCGGTTTCCATGCCAAGATTCCTGCACAATCAGTTTGCCCAGGGTTGTCAACGGGACAGCCGGTTCCATTTTGCTTCTGGCCTGTGGCAAGTCTGGCACTGACCGCACAGAAGAAGGTCGACAGCTCCGTTCGTTTGATCGGTCTGCACCCTATCGGTCTTCATCCCTAGGAAATGGTCATATGACACACCCGATGGTCCCTATGGCCATCCCTATGTGGATCGAATTATCCTGACTGCTTTGGTTTTCATTCTTTCACATTGGGAGCCCCCTACTCACGCGAATGTGTGTGTGTGTGTCGTAGAACGAAGCCTTCTCCGTTGACTCTTTGAAGGGTGAACTGTTCTTTTCGGAATGCGGGAGACATGCAGACTTTTGGCCCAACAGAGATGTTCGTGCGGATCATCAAACCCAAATCCATGTGTTCAGGTGGTGCGTTAGGGCCGTTAGGGCAACGGATGCATCTCACCCTCACCTCCCAACTTTCAGGACCGGCATGTTTTCCTGGGCGAAAGACGGTCTTCGTGGGCTTTTCACTTAAACTGGTGCGTGGACCCACTGGAAAATATCAACAGAAATCACATGAACCTTTGATAAACCAGAACCAGCACCCCCAATCAAACACCCTGCTTGATTGATTGGAATGATCGCTTGTCGCCTGCACCACCCTAAACTTAAACTTTAATCAGCTACTTCGCAATCTTGCTCGAATTGAGCATGGTGCAGCATCTCATCCTGCGGATCTCATCCTGCGGATCCATTGGCATTCCTCCACCCAGATTGGTTGCAGAAGTTTCAATGAGTCTCCATCTGAATCGAAAACCACTGCCAAGGTAGACAACCACCATGCCCTCTTCATCTCCCCATCTCCAACAAATCACCCGTCTCCAATCCTTCATGGTCTCCTCCCGTCCCTTCACCATGCCCTCATCTCCCGCCTTCCAAAAGACTGGCTCCAGGGGCCAAATGCCGTTGTAGGTCCCCCGCTGCGACCCTCCCGGCGCATTGTGCAAATCCTCGAAGCGACGATTTGCACTCGTCGCGTGCGCTCACACTCTGTGACCCGCGACCGTCTAAGGGACGGTGAAGGGACCGATGTGTTCGGGATGGGTTGAGGCATGTTCCATCAGCTTCGAAGGTCATTACACGGAAAATGGGATTGTTTCTGGTCTTGCATGTCTTGAAGGCAGCACCCATATCCCTTTTGAGCTGTTTGAGCTACATTCCACTAGAACCGTGAATGCAAGGTGAAAAGCAGGGGGTGGTGTTCAGTTTGTCGATCTGATTTTCTGAAATAGAGGGATCAAGTCAAGCACAGCTGACACACATATCGAAAACATCCATACATTCTTCCAATTTCTTCGCTGAACTTTCAATCGGACGCTGGCGACACTCTCCAGCAAGTGATATAGTTGTTTTTTGTTTTTCAGTGGAACTTTCAACTCTGCGTCAACATTAGTAGTTGCTCTCCTTCTCCCAAATCTACTTTGAATCTGTTTTCGCACACCTATGGTACTATCAAACTGCATCCCAACAAACCGAAACAAACACTGAATTACAAACCAGTATGATTATCCAGGCCGCACGTTGACAACTGGTTCGTGAAAGAAATGCATGAACATCGCCAAGATTCGGAACACTCCCGGAGTTAGCAAAATCCAATGTATATGTATAATGCATGTGTCTATTATACGTATTATATGTATGTATGTTACACATCACATCTTTGAACCACCAACCCCAACAACCTACAAGAACACCTGAGGGCCATCCACCACACTCCCCCCCGACCGCTCCCGGACACTGCCCTCAGGGCCCCCAACAATGATCACCTTGAGGCCTCGCTTCTGCGCCTGAAGGGCAGCACCGTTCGCCCGCGGGGCAGGTCGCGGAACGTCTCCCGGTTTGGGGGGCGCCGTTTATGGGACGCACCGGTGGCGTTTGTTTGGGGTCTGATGATGAAATCCCCAAGCACATGAAAGCACTGTTTACTGCTGAGGAGAACAATGGTGGGTGACACAGAATCGGTGTAGCTCACTGCCCTTATGTTCAACAGCTGAAGATTTGAAGACAGTTGGTTCAAAAGGTCAAAGAAGTTGACCTGAAAAAGAGTCACCCAAAGTGCGTTTACCTGACACCCCGACGAGGAGCTTTCTCTTCTGTCTCTTGAAAAAGAATTGCTGAGGTTATGCAACAAAAGCGTGTTCAAGATAAAGCTTGAAGCAACATATACTGTCAATCAACAACTGATGGTTGGAGTTATCCTAATTCATATTCCCAAATCATTGGATAGATTTTCTACTGAGCAAACATCTGTATTCATAGAGTATCCAACAATATCCAAACCTGAAGAAACTTCTGCAACATCACCAAGGCCCAAGAAAGGTTAACGGCATGAACATGATTGAAGGTTGGTTTTAGTCCTTGGGCTCATCTTCTCTTGTTTGTGCCTCATGGTGATTTCATTCTTGTCAATCAGCCAAGGAAAACGCCTTAAATCTCTTCACTACTCGATGAGTCGATGCGTCTGTGAACGTTCTCTTTGGCGCGTCCTCCCGTGCCTCGATGATCAGGCTCTTGAGAGTGTCTCTTGGCATGGTCACAAAGGCGATTTCGTCCTCGCGATTTCGTGTCTCGTCACAAAGGATGGATCTTTAGTATAGACTCCAATCCCCAAGGCAGCTTGTTTGGTATTGGCGTTCCCCCCAACAGCGAGTTGGTAAAGGGGACATGACCAGGATCTCCCTTCTAACTGTGGTGGTCAAGCTGTAGTCACTGTAGTCTTTCTTGAGACACACGCCTTTGAGTCTTGTCTTTCAAAAGCCCAGTGAGTGTGTGAGCAGGATCATTTTGGTGGGTGTTGACCTACCATCGAGGTAAGGGGTGACAGCGCAAAATGCTTTGACTCACCACAGCCTGCGAGCTGATTCTCCTTTCGTCTGCACCGGTCAGTGTGGCCGCTGATTCTCCGTGTGCCCTAAATCGTCTTGGATTGGCAACTCCCATGGTTGTCCACTCTTTGCGGGTCAAGAGCTCCAATTGATGTCATACATCCTTCATCCATCCTTCTCCTCATGACTCCCAGGTCACAAGGTCCCCAACTGGCTCCTTGTAGTACGGGTCGGGCCTGATCCAGGCTCGAGCTCCGCGAGCGAACAGAGACCGGGGAGACCTGTTCTTCCAGGGTCCCTCCGTTGAACAACGGAGGGGGAACAAACGGAAGTGGTTCCATACTTGCATCTGTATGATGATTCAAAGGTTTGTGCTGAGGCTTCTCTGCCTTGCGTTTTTTATGAGATTGTGCTAGACATGAGGTTTTCGGGTGCAAAAACACACATGGACACTTATTGATGGTGAGGAATCTGTGGCACTGTTTCTTCAGAAAACATAAATAATCATAAATAATCGATTTCCAGGATATTCCAGACATATTTTGACCAAAAGATGGTAACATCACTGGTAACAGCTGTATCGAAAATGGTCTCCTCACCTCACATATTCCTTTTTTCGCGGTCAGTGGAATGTCTGAATGTGTCTGATATAGCAATTGAGTGCATCCACTCCCGGTGTTGAGTTGTGTAGAGGCCTTTTTAGTGAGTCCCTCCATGTCCAGTTGCCTGCCACTAGTGGTTCTCAAATACTGGATCTCTTCTTTAGAGAGGTGCTTTGACGAAAGGTGATGACTCCGAGTGTCCAAATATGTTTAAAGTAATTGCGCACCATGTTCATACCATGTATGAGCCATTGCTAAGGTGTGACCCCCATTACAAGACAGCTCTACAATGGATCCAAACTATACTATAATCCTGAAAAACCAGAAGAACAGGTAACTGGACCTTCCAAACTCAATCATCCTCAACCACCTGAGAGGTGGATCGCCATGCCTTTTCCTGATGGTCCAAGTGACAGGACGACAGCGTCGCTGTCGGGGTCGTGCTTGCCATAGACTTCCTTGAGAGCTGGGTCGCCCATGGTCGTCCTCTACTGTCTCCTTTTAAACACCCATGTTCAAAATACAGCGGGGACGGACCCAAACTTCTCACATCACCGGTGTAGAATGTAGAACCAGGAAGAACCTTTATCAACTCTTGATTGATACCGACAAACAAAGCATTCCTCTTGGGCTTACACACATCATCACGCATCTAGAAGTTGGAGATTGCCTTGTTGATCCACACTGGATCTGTACGAACATCAGGTTAGACATGTTAGACATATTATGTTGACATCACATGCACGAAGCACCGGAGAAGATGTTGCATCTCACTGCCCAATACCGCAAGTCCACACATTCTTCCAGGGCCGGCGGCTTCTTCTGACCAAAGACCAAACATTAAATAGCTATGGCCTCCGACCCAGCAGAAACTGCTTTGCCATTTTTTCCTTTCTCCGAAACCACTGACTCACTCAGTGGACCAGTGGCAGCCCTACCCCCCAGCCCTACCCATTGGATAGAAAGGCAAAGAAAGATTGCAGAACTCAAGAGGCACCATGATGCCAGCAGCCTCGACTAAAACCACCTTTGTGTTGCTCGGACTCCAGGAGCATTGTTGCTGCCCTTCGGTGCAAGTGACTACATGCAGTAGTGTTTCTGACAACGTACAGCAGGATTGGTGCACATTTTATGAGAGTAGGAATATGACCAAATGTTCTGCGACCTCTCCCTCCCACACCCTTCATCCACGTGAAGCCATGCATCCGGATAGTAGTGCTTCAGTGCATCCGCAAAGGCAACCCAACCTTGGATGCAAAGGGACCTAAAGCAACAAATCAATAGGTTCACTAAGGTCCCCCGACTTTACCCATTTTGCTCAAGATCATACGGTGAAAGAAGAAACAAGATAACTCCCCAAATATCCTCAAACATCCATGCCTAGTTCGAAGCCACCACAAGCTTGCGAAAGTAGAAAGAGATAGAACTGATATGAATGATATGAACTGATGGAAGAAATTAGAACATCTTCCAACCCCCTTGGATCTTCCAAGGCTTTCTCCGTCTTCCAGGCCACTTGGACCTCACCCAAAACACTGCGCCAAACATCGTCCGCCGGGCCAAAGCAGCGTTTGGTCCGATGCTTTAGACTCGGAAACAGACCCAGGACCCTCCCGGAAACAGCCTTGAATTGTGATAAGAAATGACATAAGAAATGACATAAGTTGCATTTTGAAGAGCAACAAACATGAGCCTAGTAGGGGTGTCAATCAGTTCTTGGTCCCAAGATATCCCACTTGCGACACAGCTTCTTGGTCCACTGGTCACCAGCCCTCCTTATCCAGGCCACTAAGGGGAACTCTGACCCACTTCAACCCCAAGGCTGCGATCTCATCCAAGTCCTCCAAGCTGGTTCAAGTCGGACGCGTGACCGGGTGGCCGGTGTCAGGGCTTGCTTCAAGGCTTAAATGCTTACTTATGGGTGATTTCAATTGAGCTGTGGTATACCCCAACCACCTCCCAGGCAAAAGATCCTGATTCAGCCAGGACAGTGCCTGCAACTACTCCCTGCTTTTCGCAGGTGCACAGGTAGGTCGGTTCCATATCAGACAGCCCAGTGCTTGGTGTTGCACTAGACCAAAATTGCAAAAGTTAGCTGTCAAACCTTAAACACGGGGCCATGTTTCACTTTGAGGATGCATACAGTATCCATCACAGTAAAAAGCGTCGTGTAGGTCTTCCTCGCCTCAAACAACGAACCACCTCTAGGAACTCTACGGTGTGTGGTAGGTTGCCCCGTCTCTCGGTCCAACAAATTATCAAACAATGCGGGCATAGCGCATGCGGCATACCTAACAAGATTAACAAGGTGCATCGATGGAGCAAGTCTTTAGGCCTCTTCCCCATTGGAGCAAGCATCTTTTCCTCAAGTCAAAGCGATGATGGTGCCATAGGATGCTTTTATGCATAGCCCAGCATTGGTTCCAAAATGTTCCAAAGGGCTTCGCAAACGGCTCAAAGGCCCTTTCAAAAATGCTACTACAGTGTTGGGACATTGGGACTCCAGCAAACACCTGTATCCAAAGAAGCCGCCTGGGTGCTCACGAATCCATCACCTCGGAGTCAAGGAAGTTTGGACGTCTGTGGTCATGGAGATAGCTTTGTCAAGCGAGCTTGACACGAAACAAGGTGACCCCGTGAAGGGCAACAAACAACACAAAACAAGGCGCACCATACAGACATGGAAGATGAAAACAAATAACCATATCCCCTGGTCCCCTACATATGCTAAACCTCATTAAACTGTGCATTCGCAGACTATACCATGGGACCATTTAGCATTCGATAGTTCGTATGTCTTTCTTGCATAACTTGCGTAAATTGGGCTCTTTCCATCACTGCAACATTCAGGAATTGTGAGACACTCAGCAAGGTGAGAAATTCATTCTACTCTCTGTCTCCTTCTACTGGTTTGCACGCAATCCTTTGTTCACGCATTGGAGGGTTTAGAAAGGGGAGCCAGAACTAGGTAACTAAGAACTCTTCCAGCAACCAGCAACTCTTCCATACACTTTCTTCGATTCAACCTGCAATCAGGAAGTCTGCGAACCCATAGCATATTGCTTATATCCTCCCACCAAAATTGAGAACTAAACACATGAAACCGTCACTCTCAACCAGATTCTAAAGCCACACCATGTGCTTTGCAAGAAAGGTCATGCTCAAAGAAAGACCAGTGGAGGTGTCTCAGAATCAAGACACACCCCAGACCGACATATCAGGAAATACTGAGATACCCAGTGGGTTGGTGAAGGACCACCACTTGGTGATGATTTCCGCACCTTCCGGTATTAAGAGTGGGGCAGGATTCAGTCCATGAGAGCGGTACACATCCAGCCAGGTGTTCCAAACACCACGATTTTACAACGTACAACTGGCAATTTCACAGGGACAATTTGAAAAGGCTACCAAGACCTGCCTTTGTGTCTTTTTGTTGTTCGCTTCGAATCACTTAAGAAATCCGCAGGAGATTCTAGGATTCATCTGAACTCAAGCAACCAAATGTCTACGAACATGTGGAGTCTACGGTTCGGGTGTTCCTTCAGGGTGCTGTCTTCTCTGCCTCTGTTGTTGTCCAACTGTGATGGCCTCCAATCCTGCAATCTCCGATCACCGAGGCGCGGTATTTGCTGATGGCCTCGATGGCGAACTCGCTGCCAGCGGTATCCACCAGGCGCTTCACCAGCTGACCCTCCTGGTACCGACCGTTCGGTGGGTCGGTGTTCGGACAAACAGGGTTTGGGTGGGTTTTCCACTTCGAACCCCTTTGGTGAGTGGTGAGTCTGGATGTTGTAAAAATGCTTTACGCTGAGACAGTGGTGTCAACGTCAAAGAATGGAACTCTGGAACTCCTATTAAAGACACTGCAATGATTTGACATTTCCAGTGTAACACACATATATATATAATTATATATATGTTATAATTGTTATATATATATATAATATTCAAAATAGATATTCTCTATGTTGGTTGCACCGTTTTCTTTCATTGGGAGCGGATTTGCTGGTGCTCGATGGCGCGGACTCACGGTGCTCGGTTTGAATTCACGGAGCGTCGTGCTTTCGGACGTGGAGCCAGGCTCGGTCTTCAGCTCGCTGAGCCGACTTGAATGACTTGCCAGGTTAATCGGAAGGAGATGGCATTGAGCAAGGGTTGAAAGTACTGAAGACAAACCACACTCTCATCCGAGGATACATTTATGGAAAAACAATCCACATACAATCCCAAAACAATCAAGGAACAAAGCAATCAAAACACTCCGATATGAACAGTTTATGGCGGCAAAACCTGGGTGAACACATGTAAACACCAAGCTTTTTGAGTACGTGGATGTTCTCTATAGACTCCCATAGACTCTAGACTGTACATTGCAGTCTCTAATGATAATGTAATATGATTGGACCCCATTGTCTACCGCCACAATCCACCGCCGAGCGTCGGAGGCCCAAGAGGGCACGTTCTTGAGCAATGGGGGCAAGCACTGGCCCTGTCCTGGAGTGCTCAGCCATCCGCAGCTGGCTACGGCAGATCATCGAGTCCGAAAAAACGCAAAAATCCCGAACGGACAGTGGTGGAGTGTCCACACAAGTGTCCAAAACTCAAGAATGATCAAGTGGAATGCGAAGTGACTGAGAAATCCGCATTGGTTCTTTGCCCTGGAGACCTAGTTGGCCTTAAGATGCTGACCTGCCATGAGATCCAAGACAGTCTTCTTGGACTGTGTTGGCTTCCAATGGACAACCAAATGACTAAAGGTATCCCCCAAAAGGCACGCGAATCCATGGACAGGATCTGACAAAAGCTCTTGGATTGTCTGTCTGAAAAGTGTGTGGTTTCTGTATCCAAACAGTGGTGCAAAGCCAAAGCGTCCCTGGTGGAGGTGGTCTAACCAATCCTAATTATGCACCACAGAATCCTTCAGAAATGAACATCGTCTCACGGAAAATGTTCGGCCATCCTCAGAAAACGTCTGAGGCAAACTCATCTAATTACATCTAGACATGATACATGTATATTCTTAAACCAATCGCCTGGTTTGAGAAGACGTTCCTTTTCCTCCCACTTCCGAGACGATACGGTCGTCCTTTAGGGTTGATGGTGGCCACTTCACCTGAGGCGGTCGTCGCGGGCGCGTTCAAATGGCATGCACGGTTCCATGGCTGGTGTGCCAAACCAGCTTCCATGGCTGGGTTGGCCTCAGAAGTTCCAACTCTGGAACAGTGGAATCATCACCTGCAATCTGCTTGCGGAAAGGGGTTCTTCCTGTGGAGGACACACTCCAGTTTTCTCGGTAACAGGTGGGTTGGGATGTGGGTTGGGATGATCAAACTGACTTACTGCCGCAAAGGAGTGAGTGGCGAGTGGAGGATCCTATTGCATTGCACCATGTTGCCAACACCTCATTTTGAGGTTTGCTGAGCCTCTATCCTACCTACAGTACAAAGAAGTTCGTATAACATGACCATAGTCCGGAGGGCCACTTAGAGTATTCATGGATGTAATATGGTATGTCTTGACCAATCACACATGAAATCACATGAACATTCAAGGTTTGATCAAGGCTTGTTGAACTTTTTGGACTGTGATTGCAGGTCATGTCCAAGACTGGCAGCCATCCTCCATCGACATAAAAAGCACTACAAAGCAACATTTTAATAGTTGTTGAGTCAGGGCGCGGAGTTCTCACGGTTGGGCGTAAGTGGGTTGAGTCCCTGAGGTCATTTAATCCATAGTGATTGGCTTGAGACCGGGCGAAAGACGTGGTAGTTGTACGGGGCCAAAGGAATTGATTGCACAGTCAACGGATACTTGTGGGATCTGCATCTGTCCAAGGCACTTCCGTTTTTGCCAGAGTTGAGCCAGTCCTCTCAGCAAGAGGGGGGACAATCCTCTTTTTGACTTCCCCTCTTTTCCCTGCAGCCTTCTCACTGAGACAAGTCCACAAGGCCTTCTCTCCTGGTGAATCTTCCTTCCCTTTCATCCTTGCATCCTTCAGTTCATCATTCCAACCATCTACCACCCCACCACCCGAAACTCCGGGCGGCACCGACTGCTTCCCTGCTTCCGAAACCGCACCAGACGCGAAGCTCCGGACGTGGTGGAAACAACGAAACGACACGCCCAGAAATCTGGGCGAGGCCCATCTGGAGCAAAGCGGATGGGTCCTCCATGCAGAGCCAGCCTCCGAGATTTACACCCGTCAGCCCCTTCTGCCGAATGAGGCGTTGCACCTCGCGATAGTGCACTCGTTCCGGCTGGGTGAAGGTGAGGTCAGGGGCCTCAAGAGTGTCAAGATAGGTGTTTGAAATAGCTGGGTTCCACCACTACTGGTAGCTTGGTGACTGCAGTGGAGTCCAACCCGTGTACCTTTCCTTTTACTGTTTCTTGTTGTTGTCTTCCGAGTCTTGGAAATGCCCTTTCTGGTCAGTTCATGATGCTTTTTCTGCCTCATGTCCATAGACTACGTAGTTGTGACCATTCTGGCCACATGGGCTGGACTTTGTAGGGGGAAACCTGCCCTTCCACTGGTGGTGGGCCTATTGTACAAACTTTGCATCGACGCAAGAATCCTTCATGTCTGCACAAAGTTCAATGGCGCATTAGCATGGTGTTGTTTTCCCCGTTCCCCATGCTGCTTCCATTCATTTTGTGTATCAAGTGTCCGTGGTACCCTTGCTCTTCGCCTTTCAGGACATCCGACAGTCGGTTCTACAGCATCCCAAGAGCCTGGCCTCCAGCGCCTGTCCTCACCAGAAGAAGCAAAACATATCAAGAAAGTCTGAAACCAGGGAGGGGGAATCCAAGTCTGTTGGGATAGTATGCATGACTGGAAGTGTCCAGTCTATTGGTACTGGCCTGCATTGTTCAAACATCACAGCATCCGTGGTTTTCGAACATGATGACATGTCCTTTAATATAAGGGTCAGCGTGCAGTACAACCAAAGAATCTCCAGTCTTATGTCCTTTTGTTACACAAGAACCTCGCTGCTCCTGGGAAAGGGATCCGATTTTGAGACGCACATAGATACACCCATCTGGGTCTGTCACATGTTTGGATAGCTGTTGTCATGTTGGTATTCACAAATGTATTCTGCCTCTAACTACTGAAAGTTTGTCCTTGGTGTGTCTTCAACTCCCCTTGAGGCTTTAGTCAGTTCAGCATCTTTTAGGTCCCGCGACAGCAGCAATTGACTTCCTGCTTACAGCCGTTTCTGGCTTCATCGGCGATCTGACGGACGCACTTCCCGACCGACTCATCCGACGGAGCGCGAGCGCTCTCCCTCCATCGACCGAGGCCGGAGGTGTCCGAGCCCGTCGACCGGTCCTCCAACGGAGAATTCGGACACCTCCCCGCGCAGGGCAGGGCTCGGTGGAGCGAGTGTCCTCCGCTCAGCGGAGCGGAACGGAAGGGAACCGGCGGAACGGAGCGGACGTGGGCGCCGAAGAATGGCAGGGTTGAATGTGCCAACGAGGGGAGAACCGCGTGCCGGACATGTCGAGAGGGGAACCACCAAATGTAGTCGATCTTCATCCACTACCTACATCTACCATCATCTACCTACCCTTTGGGGTGGGAGTCATCCTGTTGTCCTTCAAATTGCACTGATGCAAATGAAAGCACAAACATGGTAGGTGGATTAATCTGTGCCAAGATGGAAGGCAGTGCCCACTCAAGCCAGGTAAACAATCTCACAAATGTTGACAAGCCCAAACGTGTCTTCCCGGACACTGGCCAGTAAGGGCCCTGCATTGGTCTGCGTGCCAACAGATATCATAACTCATATTATACTCATAGTCAGCAATGCGATGGGATATTGGGCCTATGGACCGGATGCAGCAAAGAAACTGTGAACAAAGGTGGGGCGCGGCTCACTTCACACCGACCACAATCATAGCAATTTCACCGTAATTTGAATAATTTGCCTGAATCACACCAAACTCAACAATCATGTGAGATATTTGCTGTCTCCATGTTGAGGCAACACGTGCTTGGTGGTCCCATACCCACAAATTCTGGGCCTTTCAGAAAGCTGCCACCGAAGGGATTGCTACAAATGGGAACTGATCCTTACCGGATTTGCTACTGGGCGCTTGTACCTCAGCATTTCCGACTTGTCGAGGGTGGTCGCTCGGCTCTTTCCGGCCTCGATTGAAGAACACAGACCTGCCACGTTCGCGTTCTGCAGCGAGTTCGGGAGAGATCCAGATCGATCACGCCGCTAATTCTAATTTTATCTAATTTTCTATGTATTTCTTAAGCTTCTAATAGCTTCTTGCTCCTAGTAGTAAGGCCAGGAGCCCCTAGTAGCGTCCTTTCCCTGGGGGTGGATGATGGTGGATGAGACCAGGTTTCCTTCCAAACAAACATGTGCTGCACAAACATGGTGGACCACACAAACATGGTGTGTTAGGTTCGGACGATCAAGGATTCTGGAAGTTCTTCGTCGTTGACGTGAACCCTGTACTGTCCAGAAAGCGACATTCTTTGAAGATCTTTGCCCCCAAATTGAGGGACCTTCATGGGCGTAGACGGTAGACTCGTTTAACACACTTAGACTGCAGTGATCGGACTTAGGTCTCTTTGGTCATGCCATGCTATTACTATAATCAAATCCTGTTTTAGTCTCCAGGTGTCTTGAACCACAAAGATTTCCCCCTTGCCTGGTGGTGAGCTAACTTGAATGAGAACTTTGGTGATAAGCAAACACTAATGAGGTGGGACTCCGGAGGGACACTTCAGGTGGCTTGGATGAACAGGTCCGCTCTCCTGCCTGTCATCCAGCCGGCTGATTCCGTCCAGCCAGCTTATGGAATCTGTGCCATAGTGTGTCTGTGAAATTCAAAAATTGCGGCGGCCGCACATTTGCTCAGAGATACTCTAATTCCACAAGCTATCAGGGCAGTTATCAGGGCCTGGCTTCTACAGATTCCACGAAGAGCAACATGCCATCGCCGCATTGAAAAAACCCATCGCCACAATGCAGTTCTCAAGCAGTTCTACACAACGCCAGGCTCACCCCCAGGCCTGCAGGGCTCCCAGTACAAGCAATGCCCCCAACGCCCCGATCAGCATCGCCGGCGTCACCTCGATGAAGTTCCGGGCGGCGAACGCGTCCGGGTTTTCCCCCACAAACAAGGACTCTTAAAGATGGGTGAAAATGGAGAATCACCCTTGTGAATGGATTCTAGATATATAATATAGCGGTCACGACATCTTTCACGTGGTCTATAATTGTATGCTCACAGGGTTGCTCCAACATTTTTGAGCTTCATGTATTTGGCTACAGTACCAAAGGACTCCAGTACGTTGGTTCATAGTCATGTCACTTATCGACTGGTCAATAGAGTTGCGGCTGCTACAACTAGAGTAAGTGAGTAAGCAATTCAGGTCGTTCGTGTGGAGGTGCTAGCTGGATTGTGCATTGCTCCTTGTTCAGTAATGCTAGCTGAAGGATACCCTGGACCCGCATGGTCCTGAGACTTGGATATCTCTATATATATATACAGTTATGTATAATCTCATGAATGGCAAAAGACGCCTGTTGAGACCCAAACAAGTTTGGAACTCCCAAACTATGGCACCTCTATATGTGAAACCTCCACAATCCTCCACGACCAACCCGAGCGGTGGCACCAAAACGCAGGTTCGAGTGTTTGTTTATCTGATTCATAAATACAGGTGTTGCCAACCAAAAAACCAGGTGTTGCCTCTTGGGCTTTTGAGCCAGGAGTTCGCCAAGGGAGTTCCATGGCACGCAAATCGGAAGAAACACCACTGTCATCCCACCACCCCTCCCAGGAACCGCCGCACCTTGGGGCCCCAAACACTACAGCGGCGTACCACAATAGAAGAGGTGTCTGGATCGAAAAGGATCGAGGATCGAAGCTTCGAAGGGTGGCGCAACCAGGCACAGTGAAACCACTTCGAGTGGTGCTTTCAGGAGAACTCTTCAACTAAGTTTCTGCAACTACTTCAGCGCAGAAACAAGTTCTCTTCTCTGTCTGTCAAAAGAGCAACCACGGCGGCGTTTTGCAAACATAGATCGCATAGAACTAGAATCGGCCTTACAACCGAGAATTGCCAATTTTGGGGGGGCCCAATGGCCAAAAGCATGAGGAACACATAGTATTAGATTGAATATAATATATTTATGATTGAATTGATTCCACTTGCCATTCCACTAGGGCCATCAACCCCACAAATGTACTGTCACGTGGAGAGTAGTTGACATATGGCCAAAACATGCCAAAACAAACATGTATTGGCCCACTACACCTTTATTATGGGGGCCGCCTTAGACCACGACCCTACTCCCACCCACCTCCAAATAATTTAAAATTATCTTTAGGTGGGTAGACCCACCAATGATCAATATTATTTTGAGGGTATCTGACTAGTTCAATTAAATTCCAGCTATGTTAACAAGACCACCTCAAACACTGCTGACAACAGACCACCTAGGTGGTCCCACATAGAATCTTTTCAGAGCTGTGGGCACGTGATGCCGCGTTTTGCGACGGTCTGTTCACATCCTTCATGAATTGTGCAAAAGCAAATTGAACGAGCCAGGTCAAGCGCACCAAGCGCGGCCTACTATGCAACACTCACACAAAACAAACACCAAACACAGTCTGATCAATTCTGAATGACGCAGACTCAGACCAAGCGGACACCAGAAACAAACACCAAGGAGTATTGCACGTCACAAGCTCGTCTCCAATCTGCACACCCCAAAAGCCATAAGCCAACTATAGAGCTTACTTGTCCTCCACCTTCAAGGTGTCAGGAGCTAAATAATGGATCTGGCTCAGCCATCGAACAAATGCTGACGGATTTTCGTTCAGCTTTGGAATGTGTGCCTGAAGCTCATTGTACACTAATCGCTCAATCCTCGTGGCATCTGGAGGTGAGAAACCAAAAGGATCCAAGGAATCGCGGTGGCTTGGCGTTAACAAAGGGGAAAACTAGGATGCACATGAAACTAATTTAAACCAGCCACGGTTTGTTCTTGTCTGCCTTGGAAAGGTTCGCTTTCTCATATTTTTGGATGAAGTAGGCAGGCACTCTGCTCATGAACTCCTCCAAATTCAATGTGATTTTCTCCTTGGAGGCGTTGACAACCTCAATGGTGCCTTCTGCAACGTCCACAATCTTATGGTACAATGTTTCATAGTCCTTGACCATTCCACGAACGAAGCGCACAATGCAATCTTTGCCGGCCTTTGTGTAAGGCCGTAAATCAGATTCTGTGAGATACTGCACTTCCTTCTTGCTGCCAGGACCTGTGGGTTTGAAGCTTGTGTTGCTCTTCGCAGCAGCTTCAAAAGCTTGAATAGCTTCAGACGTCAATTTGAAGGTGACCTCAGCACAAGTCAACGACTATCAAAAAGTCACCAGAATAAAGAAAAATAGCAAAAAAATTCAGAAATATATGAAAATATCTCTGTCTATTTTCAGCTAGGCGCGTGGTTCTTTGTCTGGGAGGCAAGAAAATGCTTCTGGTTAATTTCGCAAACAATGGAGCCATCTTTGGCGTCCAGCGAAACCACCGGTGAAAGTGGCCTGGCTGTTGACAAGCACTGAGAAACCCTACAAAACTCATTCAAACCCATTTCAAAAACTAAAGCAACCTTGGTTCAAAAAACTTGATAGTTCCAAGCCAGTCAACGATCCAATGAAGGTCTTGGAATCCTCACCAAAAGGCGTCAGAAGCATCACGTGCACAGTGGTAACCAAATGCGCTGGGAGAGAAGCTGAAGTGATCAGCTTTTGGGCGTTCTCATTCGTCGCGCTGCGTCCACCTCGCCATGATGCAACCACAACGCCAAAGCGCATACCATTCCAAGCTGAGCATGAAGTAAAGGGACGTACTACCAAAAGCTGAAAGCTTCTTGACTCCTGATGTGCAATGGCAGTAGTGCCAATGCGCTCTGGAACTTGCATTGCATCACTAGAGTCCTTGGCATTCTCCTCCACAGCCTTCACCACCCTCTGCGAATACTCCTTCCACAAAGCCTGCCTACTTTGCCGCAGCGCCGAGCACTGAAAAGACTGTCTGGCCATTGCCAGATTGTGTTCAGCCAAGTTGTGCTGGTTGGTCTTTTTCTTCATACCTAAGACCGTTGCGCGGCTGAGCACTCCCTCGTGGATACGTACGAGGGCGACAAACTCTTTCAGGTGCTTGCTCAAATCCCGCACCCGCATAAGCATCCGGGATTCATGGTCATCAGCCTTTGGTTTCCAAGCTAAGAACTTGGCCTTTTCCAGGATGTCATGCAAAGTGTAGACGCTGGCACCTGTGAGTTTGTTCTCAGTCTCAGTCTCTTCCTCATCCAGTTCAGATTCAGCGTCTGAACTGTCAGATGGTTCTGCCACAAAGTCCTTTGCTGGTGTGTCCTCCGAAGGGTCCATCTCCTCAAGTTTCTGGATTTCCTTCTCTGCGTACATAGTTTGCGTCACTGAATGCAAGCTCTCCACAAGTTCCTTTTCCTCCTTCTGGTCTGCCTGAAGCGTGCTAGTCGGGTCTTCATCATCATCGTCCTCCTCGTCACACTCTTCCTCCTGGGTGGTAGCCAAGAAGATCTCCTGTCCAGTTTCATTCCACCATGTTTGAAATTCCTGGCGGAACACGGAAGCGGGTTTCCCAACGGAGCACACACTGGCGAGCAGGCACACCTCGTCCAGGGCTTCATTTGCCAAGCGTGGCACATCGAGCGGCTCAGAGGGAAACTGTCGCTTGGAAGACGCCTGCACATGAGACAATCACAGAAAACAAGACCCTGCTGTAACCAAGAGAACTTTAGGTCATACTCTCTAGTCATGACCCAATATGACCCATCATGATACTGATGAGTAGTAAACTGCGAAGGTAGTTCTTGCCTAGGTCGAATGCCAGAACTAATTTTGAGGTGGGTGAATGGTATACCACCTGCAAATTAATATCACAGCCTGGCATTTTGCCGGAAATCTGCTGTTACCTTAGATAACATCATAAAGCATTGGTTACAAATTCCCAGAATCCCAAATATGATTTGATGTCGAAAAAATTATT
>CAXAMN010026940.1:313703-326773 GCA_963970005.1 Durusdinium trenchii
TTAACAAATTCCCAGAATCCCAAATATGATTTGATGTCGAAAAAAATGTTTTGGTGGTGGTTGGGTAGTATACCACCAGCAATTTTAATATCAGATCTGTGTATTTTCCCTGATTTTGCAATCATTTGCCTCCTAGTTCCATATTATCTTGTCAAAACAAATATTTTGGGGGTGGTTTAGTAGTCCAGGCATACTATATTAATTTATCGGCATTCTCAATGCCTCTCACGTTCCCTCACATTCTCCACATTTTGGGCGGGGGCAGGCCTGTGATGGTTTCCGTAGCTGCCGCATATGGATCAATTGGGCATTCAAGATCGCGTTTGCCAAGGTAGTGCTTCCTGAATTCCCAGCGGACACACCCATGGTCTTCAGTTGTCCAAAGAAGTACTCGATGGAATCTTCCATCGTCTCGCGTGGTTCCCAGGTAGCACTGGAAGGCCAACCATGGCACCGCAGAATCAAGTGAGCACACATGCTCCTAGGTTTGCAACGCTATGCAACCTGCTTGAATTCGCTTGCCTTCACAATAAAGTATTGCATTGTAGAACACACCAAAAGAACTAGATCAACATAATTCAACATAGATCTACACCATTGACTACATGCTCCCCAAATTATTTCAACTCAGGCACAGCATGTTGACGCATGTTGGCTTTGGTAGAAGCCCCATGGGCCAACCCTTTCCCTTCTTGTCCCATGCAAGCTGGACAAGCAGCCCTGTGAGGTAGTAGCCGCAAAGCACGTTCCTTCACCAGTCAAAGTTGAATGAACCAGATCTATAGATAGTCTTCAAGCACGTTTCATCACGTGGTCCATTATATTTGAATAAGATACGAAAATTTACGAAACACACTACTGAAATACAAAATATGCTAAAATAATTGAAACATCATTCCAAAGAATAAAGTAGCCAAGTTTCTTGGCAATCTGATGCTCAGTCAACTTGGGCGAAATCAGCCAACCACAGTGTGTGATTGCCTGCCAGAACCTGAGCAGACATAGTATAAGAATGATTAAGAATGTATAAGACGGGTTGAATCAGAATCAAACAACATCAGGCACAATCAGCAAACAAAATTCAAAACATACTATGTCCCAATGAAGAACATCATCAAGTTCAGACCCAGGTCGTCAAATTGCCCTGTGAGAAGACTTCTCGGGTTCAAGAAGCTCGAGGTCTCACGGTCGCTTTGATGGTCTTTCCCATATATGTGATGTTCTGGGCATCCTCCAAGCACCAAGGGCGTCAAGTTCACATGGAACCCAAAGACGTAGCTCACCCGCTTCCGCTTGCGAAGTCCACGAGGAATGGCTTTGGCCACATGCTTTGGGTCATTGCACCCCCAAATGCACTGGCTCTGCTTCCAGCATAGAACCTCACAGAAATTCAAAAGAAAATACATAAGAGAAACATGCTGAACATTTCTGAACACTGTTCAGCATATCTGGATTCAGTTCAGTGGCACTGAAGGGAAATAGCGGCAGCCGAAGTTTCGTAGAGACTTCGCAGTCCCTCAGCCATTGATTTCACACACAGAATCTTTAAATATCTTCAGCCATGAACAAAACATAACAAAACAATACAAAACATAACCAAACATAACCAAACGATTCAAATTGAATCACAAGAGTCTTCCAAAAAGGCGCAGCAGCCATTTCATGGGCAGGGAGAACACCTAGCAGCGCGCTGTTCACGAGTTGAAAGTTCTTGTGGTTGTCCACGGCGATGGCAATAGGTGGTACCCCATGATTTCCATCAACACCTGAGAACAACTTGAAAAACTTTGATATACGTGAATATATGTGACGCCAAAAACACAAATACACCAGTAACACAAGTACAGATCAAATATAGTAAAAACGAATAGAAACGATATACAGTGATTAAAGTCAACAAGTCACAGCCTTGAAGGACGTGCCCCATACTCTCAAACTCATCCGCTGCACTGACCTTGTGGGAACGTGGGAGCATTTGCACACACACTCCGCCTGCCCTGTCCACGTGCTTCAGGATGGTGCAACAAGTGACATCCGCCAAAAGGCTTGGATCAAGAATCGTTGGCTCCTCTTCATTCTCAAAGTTGCGCGATGGAACCATGTGTTCTGGAATGCGACCTCCTACCACTGCTCCCCTGCAAGGATCTTCCAGCAGCCCATAGACCAGACTCCAAGTGCGGCTAAAAACAACCTCGTCGCGTACCAGCATGTACTGTGACTGGCCTTCTAGCCCGAGAGCGTTCACTGCCTTGTTGCAACCATCAATCAGCACTTCGTCTGAAGCTCCAAAGAAGAAAGGGAGGTCGCTGGAGTGAAAGTTCACATGAAATCTGCTCGCCGCGCGACCTATGCCAAAGGCACGTTGCACCTCAGGATTTTTCAAGCGGGATCCAAGCAGGAAGCCAAGCTCTTGAACGCCAGCAGGATCTATGTCTGACGTCCCTGTGCGCTTGGTTTTGTTGCGCATAAGCTTGGCAGACTTCTCCAACAGCGCAGGAACGAGAGTTCGAGTCAGCTGATCTGCCCTCAATGCTCCTTTGGCAATCAGCTCCTGGCAAAGCAAACCGCATAAATGAACACCCCAACATCATCCAACGTACATCGCAACCATTTAGCTTCAATCAAACAACATTGATATACATTGATACTCTTTGAAACTCTTTGATCCCTTTGCGGCAAAGGTGCAGTAATGCGGGTCTCTCGTTCACACAGATCTCCGTTGGACACTGCACGGACAAAAGAAATCACCTTGTCCCGCACTTCTGAGCCTAGGGTCTAGCTCGATGAATGTGAGCGTGAGCAAACGGAAAACACGTTCCCAAACATGCAAACAATATGAAACAATAATAGACTATCATAGACTAGCGGCCAACTCCAATCACCACTCCAGGGGATAGGTAATTCAAAGTCCTTTGCAGGAAGACTTCCAAGGCTGGTCGCAACAACTTCCTTGGAATGTGCTGGAAAGAACTTTTCGCCGTTGACAAGGCAGTGACATAGTCCATCTCTGTTAGCTTGCGAAGCTCCAGGTGTTGAAACCTGGCACACATCCATTGGGAAAGTTCTGTGTGCCCTGCAGTGTCACCACGCAAGGTACAGTGGACCATCTCCACATAACAAGCGCGCTCAGTCCATAGACTAATGCAATCCAAGAGCCTCAAAAAGCAACAACTCTTTTTCAGTTTGGTGTAATCTGAACCACAAAATAATATGGTAAAATGTTCAAACTTTTTCCAAATCCAGGAACTTTTTCTTGTTGGCCACATTCACGCACACAGCGCAAGCCTCTCCCCCTTGGCCCAATTGATCTTTCTTGCAACCTGAACTCTCGACCCAGAGCATTCCGTCCTTGTCTAAGACCTAGGTAGGCGTGGGCGTCTTTGACATTCTGAATTCTTTCACATGCCATAACTCGAAGCACACAACAACCCAAAAACGCCACTCACAGCATATTACAAAACTTATCTGACACTATCGCAATCTGAGGCGCCAAGTTGGCAGAATCCAGAACAGACGGTGTGAGGCCTATGCAACCAGTCTGAAACCACTTCTCCAACAACTCAAGGTTTTCTCCCAAGAGATATTTCTGGCCCGTTGCGCCAGACAAGCAAATGCCGCGGCAATTTCCCTGTGAACCAGCCCTGTCCGCGGCCGCCTGCAATGCTGCCTGGTGGCTGGCAGACCGCTCGTGAGCATTCCTGGTCCAAGTAAAAAAGCAAAAGAAATTATTTTGAAGGTGGTTTAGTTTGCAACCACCTTGAAAATATTATATACAAATACAAAACCATTTGCATAGTATAGAAAGTAAAGCTCAGGTATATTAATATATCACATGTTTACCACCCAACCACCACAAAAATAAATATTTTGCAACCACCTTGAAATACAAACACATAATAACACATATGCATAGTCAAGACAGTAAAGCTAATGTATTTCAATATATCACCGGTTTACCACCCAACCACCAAAAAATAATTTACAGTACAAACAACTGCGCACAGTCCAAGCCACAAAGCCAGGGTGTTCGTCAAACATGGAAAATGCAGGAAAATGCCACATACCATGCATTGCACAGGTCTCTTCTGCATTTCGATGGTCAACGCATTCTCCCCAGCAGACTTGCTCTTAGGCAATCTTGCCGCGGCCTCTTCTCGGTCCAGGAAACGGTATTGATCGGGCCTCCTTTCCGTCAGGTAATCCAGAAGAGAAAACTTCTGAGCTTCAGCTTCATCTTTGCTTGGTCTGCCAGCGCGTCCCCTCTTTTTCGGAGGTGATACCAAGTCGTCTGGCGCAGACACAGCAGCAGATTCCTTTCTTTTGCCTTTTTTCTGTGGGGTCGGCTGCTCAGATCCAATGTCAATAGCATATTCCTTGATCAAGCCCACACAGATGTCACAGGTAATGTCACGAAGACCCAGCACTCCGTTGAGAAATTCCTTCCAATGTTCACTTCGTCCAGCAAAAGCGGTTCCCCTGTGGAATACCTGGAAGTGCTTGTTGAAGTCAAGCCCTGCTTTCTTGAGAACAGCTTTAGCTTGGGTCTCTCTTCGTTTCTGCACTGCCTTCTGTGGACGGTCATTGAGAAGGTCGCCAGCTCTGACAACCAATAGGTTATTCTCACAGTCATCGTCAACCAGCGTGGGCTTTACCTGTTGTCTGTCACATGCAGGCTCATGCTTTTGTTCCTTCTCAGGATCAAACCTTTTGCTGCGCTTCTTTTCTGAGGTTTGCTGCTCATCTGACGACTTCTCTCGCTTTGGTCTGCAAGCACTGCCGCTCTCTGTCATGACGTCTTCTCCCTCTCTCTTCAGCCCTGTTTCCATGTCCTGCTTTGCACTGGAAGCGCCAGTTGCTGGAACTGAAGGTTGACCTAACTCATCTCCCTCAGCGGCCGCCTGGCTTGCCGCCAGTTCATCTAATCCACGTAGTCCAGCAACACCTAGAACGCAAAGTCTGCGCAAAGCTTTCTCAGACAGAACCTCGTTTGGAATCTCAATCTCTGGAAGAGGACCCTGCAGTTTGTTCGTTGCATGAAGGTGCAAGAGGTAGTGCAGAATCAACACCATGCGATGACCGCAACTCCAGTCATCATGCTGGGCTGGCGTCTTTGCATTGACAGGTCTCTCCAATTTGATCCTGAACACGCACAGCACAAGAAATCCGCTGAATATCAAAGAATGCTCAAACCGAAAGCTTATAGTATCTTTCAATATAGTTCACGTATGTTCACATTATTACACACAAAAAAAGCGTAAAAGGACAATAGAGCCACATCAAGCGTATTCAAGCGTCTTTCCAACTCCATTCTCTTGCAGGAGGCGCTCCAGGGACAAACAGGCAGCACTCGCAGCATCGTAGATCGACTGTGCTGGTGGTGACCGCCCGTCAAACAGAGCTGGCTTCCAACCAGTGGTCTCGACAACCATGAGGGCTTGATGGTCAGAATCGTGCCTTAAATTGAATTTGGAGAAGCAATGAGCAGTGTATGAGGTATTATGAGATCAATTATGGTATATATATAGATATAGTAAAAATGAGTAAAATATAGTAAATCACACATATACTCACAGTATCCTCAATCAAACAAATTCAAAAGATATAGTCTTTCCTAATCTTTCCTAGGCAAGGAACACCACTAGGACATAGACATCAGGTTCTGCACGCCAAACAAATTGGCGGTCCAGCACTTGGTAGTCCGAGAACTGAACCATAAAGGGCCAATGAGGACCATACTCATTCCGTGCGAGGTGCACAGCAGCATGAATAAAGTGGCCCCAGCCACTCTTCCTTCCTCACATAAAGCGGTTAAAGCAGGCGAACCACATCATCCCACATACAAACCTACACCAACATACACAAATATCTATATATACAAAAAAAAGCAAACATAATCAAAAACCTAAAAAACTACAAGAAATCATCAGAACGACCGGGTCGATAAGTCTCGCACTCCCAACCATGCAAAACGCAACGTTCTAAATCTCGCGCGAAGTCTTCGTCCAGCAGCTCATTTACCGCATAAGGATCAGAACTTACAGACGCACGGCTCTGCTCCACGAAGTAGTCCAGAACAGGCCGCCACTGAGGAAGGCAGCTGAGGTACTTCCAAAAGTCCTGGAATGAACATATTATGTTGCGACCACATGTGAAAAATATTGAGCAATTGGTTGGGATTGGAACATATTGGAATGCTGAGATCCACTACATAACATTGCACACCCACAGATATCAGCCAAAGTGTACAGCAAATATCAATAAATATCAGAAGGTTACAGCACTCCTGTGGGATGGTCTTGTGTTTTTTCTTCGGCGACAGCTTTGCGAACTGTTTAAAGGTCACCTGTGTCACAGCAATGCATGCTCCATACTTTGCCAACTACGCGATAAATTGTAATGATCCAAAATTCAATAGCTCTGTATGTATTTGGTAGAAAATTGTAGAAACTTGTTACGTCAAGTTGCACTTCCACTACTCAAGCCATTGAGAGCAGCAGCTGCTTCTGCAAGGAATGTGTTCCAAAACTCTCTCCTGGGCAACAACCAGTTGGTGGCTGGAAAAAATGTAAAGCTGAACATGAACATGAGAAAGATTCATGAACGTGTAAATTGCAATACAAAGCTCTGCTCTCTCCACGGAAGTCGGTAGAAACTCTGGCTGGCTGGTAAGTCCGCAATGTTCTCTGATTCAGCAAATACCTGACATAAGGCTGATAAACAGCCTCTAAAACCAAAATCAGCATACAGCGCATACTGCGCACACAGATGCAGACAGACTATATAATTACACAAGACATACATATACCTTCATATATATATATATATATACATGCATAGACAAACATTAGCTATCATTAGCTGCTCGTTAGCTGGTTATAGCTGGTTTCATTTATTTTTTGATGTGGGCCAGGTAACCACATGAGGCAAACGCACTGCCCGTCGAAGCTCTTCTTGTTCACAAAGGGCTCGCAAGCACTGGGGAACAGCATTACCCTGTCCCAATTCCTTGGCTCTTCCATGGTGTGAAAAGCTACAGCGTACTATAGAGCGATAACTCAAGTAGCACGTGGCAAATAGTTCAAGTGCTTCAAACAAGCCACCTTTTTGCAGAATGCTCCAGTTGCGTCCGTAGATGACTCCTGATGTGTGCAAGAAACAAACTCATGGATCATCACATTGGAGTCATTCTCACGCGCAAAAATTATTTCATAGGTCCATGGCACCCCTACCCCGCCCAAAATAAATTATTCGTTCTCCTGTGTAGGCTGGATGTCTGGATGCGCTGATGCCGCTGCATTGGAGCCCTCAGGACGCACCAGCCCACAATGATACAGCCAACCCCAGAATTCACACAGGTAGAATTATTTATCTGGCCTGACACCACCCTACCACCTCTCAAATTGTTTATTGGGTCTTCTTATGTCTTCTTGCCAAATCCCAATCACAACCACAACTCACAGAGTTACAATGATTTCTCTGGTCTGACACAGCCCTACCACCTCTCAAATAATTTAGGGGTCTTCTTGCCAAATCCCAATCACAACCACAACTCACAGAGTTACAATGATTTCTCGGGTCTGAGACAACCCTACCACCTCTCAAATAATTTAGGGGTCTTCTTGCCAAATCCCAATCACAACCACAACTCACAGAGTTACAATGATTTCTCTGGTCTGACACCACCCTACCACCTCTCAAATAATTTATATACAGGGTCTTCTTCCCAAACCCCAATCAATCCCAATCACAAAGCAGACAAGTCACGTCCTTCTTGATCACCGTTGCAGGGCTCACTGCGGCATCTGCTGCTTCCTGAATGTATCTGAATGTGGTGTTGGGACACATAATGTACAGTAGCTGAATGGCCATTGGAGCAGTGTGTGTCAAACAAATACTGCACACCTCAGATCACCTCAACAGACCTCAACAAAACAAACTGTGGTTGCGTCAAAGCCCGTTTGATCCCGTTTGTTCGGAAGCGTCAATGTCTGCTTCTCCATGTCTGCGCACTGGAAAGCACTGAGAAAGGAGGTTCAAGACGCTGCACACGGTCGTCAGACATCTGTACAGAGACCCACAAACAGATGGACAACTTCTGACAGCAAACAATCTGGATCAATCTGGGGCAGTGAGCACAGACTGCCAAACGAACACTCCACTATTACGCCAGCAGTGACCGGCAAATTTCCTAATCTGATACAGGGGTACAAAATGGTACAAAGGTCAATTCTGATCAATCTGATCAAAAGCATCTACCCAAATCTGAAATAAGGCTGTACAAAAACTGGCTGTGTAGTCTGCTGTTTTGGAAAGATCTGCGCAACCGTGTACACGGCCCTGAGCATCCTTTTTGTAGTATGCTCTAGGTCGCTTGCGCTTTGACTGGCGGTCTTCCTCAGAAAACACACACAAATCTGCAACATCTACAGTATATATACTGTATCATACTGTATAGACTTTTTTATGATTTTTTATGTATGACTGACATCGGCAAATGTCGGCAATCTACGGCAATCTACTCACACAATGTCAAGCAGCAAAATGAAGCAAAACACAACCTCAAATCATATCACAAAAACAACTGAAGACATACTTCGATATTCAGACTAAGTTGCCAAACGTGCTTTGTACTTCTTGCGGTCTGCAGCAGTCAAGTGCCGTGCCATCTCTTCCAGGTTCGTCAAGTTTCCAAAGAGGTGGGTAGGTTTGAGTAGATCATGTTGAAAGAAACACAGCCTCAGCGCAACCAGACACTACAACCTCGTGTTGCCAAATAATAAAAGATAGGTACAATCAGAATCAATCAGATACAATCAGAGAATATAGATGAACCAGAAACGATACGAAACGCACTTCAAAGGCGCCATGTGTGGATCTTCCTGCAGCCCAAAAGGGCTCCCATGGCAATCATCCACTCTAGTTTAAACAGCCAGGAGGAGGTGGGTTGTTCCAGAACCACGAAGAAGAACCGTTCTTCTTCAAAGAGAAGCTCCAGAAACACACCAAGGTTCTGAACAATCAGGTTGCTCATCCTAACCTTTTTGTTCTTGAGGTCGCCTTTGCTGCCCAGGAGATGCCTCTTGTGAACGCTCGTAGACCTCAAGCGCAAAACATGAAACATGCACACAAACAATCAGAAACACATAGAAACACAATGCACCACAAGGTGGCTGATTCTGAATTACTCTGCTGTACTATATACACCTATTCTTGAAAAAACATGTCCAAATCTTGCAAAACCTGTCCAAATCACACAAGTTCTTACAAATTCTCATGCGTTCAGGATGCAGGAAAACGTTCATGGCGCAGGGTGGGCCGCCGATGATCACTCCACCAACCACAAGGCTCAAACCCAAACCTGGGGCAAGAAAGTTCATGGTTCATCACAACACTTCATTCTCTAATTGGAATCAAAGAATAGGCGAACAAATATCGTCTTGGGTACATTTGCTATGTCAAAAGAGATAACAAATATAAAAGACACATTCACACATATTCAGACTCCAAATTTGCAAAAATGTGCCTAGCAACGGAATAGATTCAAAAACCCTCTCTTGGATAGGATGTCATCACTGCGGCCACCAAGCAAGATGTCATACTGAGCAGCTTTGTAACCCCTCTTGGACCAGGCTTGGCTCATCTTTTTTGAGTAGCCAAAGATGTCTATGAGATGAAGATACCTGGTGCCTTTGAATCCCCTGGCAAAAGTCCTCAGTTCCTCAACATGCTCTGCTGCGTGAAACCACAAAGGTTCATCAAGAGTGGCGCTCAAATCGTCCTGCAAACATGGAGAGAAAATTACCGGCGCGAAATCAAACACCATGCAACACCTCCATCCATATCTGTGCAAAATATCACCCAAAAAATCACATTTTCACATCATATCATACATTATCATACCTCACCGCCTGATGCACGCACATCAACTATGTTCAACTATCCCGATTGAATTACATTTTATCCCTGTCCTTGGATCCGGCGTAGGTGCACACACCAAGCAGCAACATTGCACCAACCAAGCGTGCCAACGCCATCCCAGAATGCTAGCCCGGGAAAACAAAAGGACAAAGCTCCACTAGCTCCAGTCACTGTCTTCTCTGAGAAAAATATCCGAGCAGAATTGCTATGAGTTGCTTGTGCACACTGAGCACGTTGAAATAACCCACATACAAATACATACAAGCTTCAAAACTAGACGTAACCAATAAAGAAGCATGAGCAAAGCAAGCCCATGCCAAGCCTCATGCGGCACCGTCTGGTTCTGCTCAGGCAAATCTTTTTTTTTGGGCGATGGAGGCCTGATACTGTACATTGTGGGTACATCTCACACTGAAGCCCTTTTGAATTTCAACAGAACCATTTGAATGCTGGATAAATTCAATATATTAATCAGGCGGAGGCTGGGTACCCTACCTCTCAGCAAATATTTTCTCTGTGACTGACTCTGAACTGCGTTCCAAGAAACAGCAGCTTCAGCTTTCACTGGAGCTTGCATCGCCTGAGATATTAAACAGAATGCCCCTGGAAACCCTACCACCACTAAATTAATTTCTTCCTGAAATATAGACCCGGAAAAACAAACGGACAAATCTCCACTGGCTCTCTATCAAAAATTAAAAATACGGTCTCTGGGAACCCAACCAGCCCTGAATTAATTTTGGACCAGGTAAACATCTCAGAAAATGACAGAGATTCACCATATCTCACAAAACTTGACAGAGTTCTTGACTATTCTCAACTTGTGTCCTCAATATGAAATCCTTAAAGTTCAAAAGAAAATCATTTCACGCTAGCGTATACTACCTCTATCCAATTCTACCTGAGGCACTGTGGAGGCATCAGTATCTTTAGCCTCCGCTTTGACGCTTGCGGCTCCCCCAGCCGCATTCATCACAACCTCAATGACCACTTCGGGACACCACATTCAAGGCCAAAAATGATCTTACAAATTGATTCCACTGGACCCTTTCACAAAACCAAGCAGCACTCTTCATGCACTTTGACAAGCAAGTAGAAGAAATCCATCCGTAGTCCTGCCTCAGCAACTCCGTAGTGCTTCACTACTGAGGTAAGATTGCACACGCCGAGTCGTTAAGAAGCATTTGGATATGTTTCGATTTTGACTGCGCAGGACATGGAAACACGAATTCTGCTGACAAGACTCTTGATGCACACGTGATGAGAGATACGCCTGTGCCCCGTTGACGAAATATCCTCTCTGTCCTGAGCAGCTGCAGAGATCACCACATTGCAATTTTCCCACCCCGATCGTGATCTGCCACGTATTCCCACGATTTCCCACGGTCTCTTTTCTTTTCAATGCTCTTGACATGGATCGTCCCTATTCGTCCCTAATCGTGCCTAAATGCGCCTAATCGCACTAAGAATCAAGACATATCAAGACCTTGCAAGATTCTTCCCCAGACATTTCCCTGTGCAGAAATGTCATTACTCTTCTGCTTCTTCTGAAACTGGTGTCTCTACATTTTCTGAATTAGATGACGATCCGTCTGATTCAGTCAGAATTTCCCACTCAGAATCTTCCTCCAGTAGCTGGGTCAGGGTCTGACAAATAGGACACGTGCACTTGCTGTTTGCTGGCGGGCCCGCTGCAGCGTCAGCGTCTCCTGAAACTAGACTTGAATCTGGGTGATCTTGACCTTCAGGTTCTTCCGGAACGGAAGGCGCCCTCTCAGCCGCCGGGTGATTTTGAGCGGCTTCATCCACAATTTCTGTCTCTTGGGAATCTGTGACCTCTTCGAACTGAAATTGGTTCTCTGTCACGCTTTCATCATCGCATCGGGGCTCTGTCACATTTGGCTGGCTTTGATTGCGCACTTCAGCATCTGCATTCTCCACATCCACTTCTTTAGAGTCTGGTTTTCCATCTGAAACTGGCACACTGGCAAGTTCTACAACCTCTTCATCGCATTCTGGACCTGAATCGCCGTCATCCATCAAACAGCTGTCCAAATCGAGAATGACACGTGCACGCTTCAAAGGTGGAAACACACAACCACCAGAAGAAGATTGCACAGTAGCCATTGCGCAGTGTGTGACGCCTTGTGAGACCTATTGCGATTGTCCTGGAATGTCCTGAGTCTCTAAATGCTGCGGCAGTTTTTCTCGACCTTGCCCCAGCCTCGCTCCATCTCGCTCCAGCCCAGACTATATGCTTTCAAGCGTCACATCTGGCAACCCAGACTTGGTACTTGGTGTTGAACTCCGGAGGCAACATCTTCGATGTACCTGAGTCTGAGTTGCTAAATGTTCAATTACGTCCTTTTAGATTTGTGAGGTTAAGCATCGCTAAGCTCCTTTGATCTTTACAATTGCCTGATGTTGTCTGTCATGTCCTGTCCTATTCCTTCCATTTCATCCCAGACACATCCTGATATCTCGCAAAAGGCGTGCGGTACTTTAGGCACCTTCTCCATGTTCTTCATTCCACTTGAGCCGATGACTGCGCAAATCCTCTTCGATCTTCTCAGTGTGAAGCTTTCTTTCCAGATCCCCGGTTGACATGCATAGGTGGGGTAGGCACGTAGATTTATCCAGATAGGATTCCTGGGACCTAGGTCTCAGCTGGATATTTCTCCTGGAAAAATGTCAGTGCCAACCCTGGGCCGTACGTAGGACCGTAAAAAAATACTCAGCGCCACTTGGGTAAACATGTTCGCACAATATAGCTGGATAAAATTCTTGAAAAAATAGATTTCCTGTGTGCCTGACGTGCTTTTGTCAACTGTGCCGGGTGCCGGTGCTGGGTGCTGTGAGCTGGGTGTGCGCATGCCATGCACACATCAGACACCCAGTTCTGGAAAAGACCAGAACTGGCAACACGCACAAAAATCCTATTTAGCCAGTGTCGGATTTTAATAGCCGACACTGGAAGTAATACACACAACACACACCCAGTTCTGGAAAAGACCAGAACTGGCAACACACAAAAAAATCCTATTTAGTCCTATTTGGCCAGTGTCGGAAAATTGAATAGCCGACACTGGAAGTTGAGCCCAACGGTTCCTAAAGAAAAAGAAGATGAGTTGCACCTTTCGGCGCTATTATAC
>CAXAMN010026940.1:326783-344550 GCA_963970005.1 Durusdinium trenchii
GCGTGCCCAAGCTAAGGCCCATGAACGCCAGCAGGACGAAGATGCTAATTCCTGAGTCTCCTTAGTTCTTTCCTTACTTTTTCTGGTCTGACCAGGATTTAGACAAAATCCTTTAACAAGAACCCAGATGGTGGAGACAGGGTATTGTTTTTAAAAGTATTGTTGTTTTTTCTTTCCCGAACATCACCTGGATAAACTTCATTGTTCCAACCCTGCTGGAACATAAATAAAACTCCTAGCTGGCTAAAGCCCGCAGGCTCTAGCCCTGGAATCTAATCCAGCTGGTACAACCGGTGATTTTCCAGCGTTGCAACATCTGCTGATGCTTTCATTGACTGGAAATTAAACTCTCCTTTCAAAAAAAACTATTCCTAAATAATTTTGACTCTCAGAAGAGATGTTTACTCAGTACCCACCCTATACCCACCTGTGCCAAATAATTTTTTTGAAATATTATTCCTGGCAAATTATTTTAGGTGGTGACCCCACCCTCAAATAATTTCCTTAAAATAGGCCCCATCCTTTATTAACCAATCTCAAACTCACTGTTATCTCGCAGCATGGCAAGTTCATACAATCCCAAATTCAGAACAGTACTAAGTATTCCTCTCTTTGGTGGAGACAAATTAAGGGATTCACCACAATTTCTTTGGGGGCAAAACTGGGATTACGATCCGGACTTCCATTGAAGCCGTTTCACACATGGACGTTTCCAAGCACAAGGTCCTTTCGCATGAGGCAGAAAAACGTGTGTTTTCCACATCTATATCTCCGACCAATGTCGAATCCTCTTCCGGGTCGTCCCTCACAACCTCCAACACGTTTGCCAGAAAATGGGATTCCTCTGACAAAGAACAGTTCACCGCCACACGTGTCTCCAGCGGTATTTGGGAGTTCCCGGCCTCCTTCCAACAAGGTCTCCTGGGAATGTGTCGGAGGAGCCTATTGCAAAATATGGGAAGATCTCATGACTGGCGAAGGGGGGATGGATACACCTTTCCATGGAACCCTCAAAGAATAGAAAAGAAAGACCTGCTCATGTTCTTTGGCCCTGATGGGCCGTTGGTGCAGAGTCCATGCTGGCCGCGCGGGCTCACGGGCTCGCGTCCCAAGGACATAGCCGATGTCACCAGAAGGAGTGTTTTGGGATGGATTCAACAGAACTCGAAATCCATACTGTATGCGCCATATGTGGTAAGGGATGGCAAGAGAGCCCTTTAGTGCATATGCATGGATATGCATTGATGGTCAAACCACTTGAGGTTGTGTAAAAAACCCTGTATCTTTTCCTTTTGACGTTATCGTGTTTTTCTTCCGTATCGCTTTACAGCACTTTGACTAACTGCAAAATTGGAGTATAGTGTAGTATACATGTGTGTGCACTGCATGCATGTGTGGAACCTTGCAAACATGAAGACATTAGGCACAGTTCATTCCAACTACATCCTTGTGGTGGCCTGCCTACGGAAATTATCGCTTTTGTTATCGTTTTGTTATCGTTTTCATGCCTGGTGCAAGTCGGAACACCATGTGACATGACAATGCTGTAGCAAAGGGCTAAAGCTAAAGCGGTCCAAGCCCTCCCACCTCTGTCCAAGCATATACCCACCAAGAGCAGTCATGCATTGACCCTGACAATTTGGAACAGTAGGTTTTGTGTTTGTGTGTGTGCACGCTTTTTCTTCACACTTCTCGCTTGTGAAGGGTTTTCCACAAGAGTCATCGGGGGGGTATCGTTCTGTTTTTCTTCCTTATCGTCTTACAGGGGAGTGAGCATTCTTCCAGAAAAACCCGACATGCGAATACTAATTTCTTATACATGGGGGTTGTTTATACTCTCTCACTTGATTGGGATTTGGATTTGTGTCAACCTGGTCCAATTCGTGGAGGCGCCCTGTTTTGATTCACACCCGCTTGGACGATCATGTTACTTAGGCGGCCAGCTGCACAAAGCCACAGGTCACTACTGGAACACCCGGAGGAACTGCTTTCGTTTGGTTCATGAAAGACCCACTGAAAAAAAAACTCGGATACAAAAACTAACAAAAACGCGAAACAGAACACAGGCGGTGTTTAATGGTGTTTATGTGTTTTTAAGTGATTTCGGCTTGACACCAATCACGGAGCTTCCTCTTTCGTCCCTGACCGGAAAGAACTGACCAAAGCCCCCCGTGCAGCGCAGCCCGCCTCCTGGCTTTCATCCCGGGCCAGGTCTCTGATACCAGTACCCTGGCTTGCCCAATTTGTGGAGAAAAACTGGGTGTGTTGTGCAAAAGAAGGAAGGTCAGGTCATTAGGTCTGGGATTTCTCAGAAGCAAGAACACTTGTGAAAGACACTTGTAAAGTACCAAAGAACCACAAGCAGAACCTCCCGCCCACCCCGCCTGCACCATGGCTTCGATGTGATTGGCGGCTCCAAAGAGTTGAATGCTCCTAAAGACGCTTGGGCCTAGGGACTAAAGCCATAGGGTCGATGTTGCAAGGTCTTCAAGACTTAGCTTGTACTGGTGCGGTGGTTTTTGACCTCGGTTTCTGCACAGCTTCCTTGGTTGCACGCTCACGCTTGCTTGAGTGTTGTCTTTCTCCGTGGCACGGGTGTGACTCTTCTGGATATGATCTGGAACCAAAAATTGCTCGCCGATTCGGCAGGGAACTCTGGCGTCGAATGGCAAAGGCGAAGGGTGAAGCATCCAGGTTGCAAGGTCGCGAATAACTAGTGCGATGTCCGCATATGTCCACAAATGTTATCTGCACAGGAATGCTTGAAAGACATGTGCGTTTTCACCCGTTCATGGCATACATTCGTTTAGACATCCACCGCGTCCCTAGAAATGAACTCTGGTGTCCCTAGACATGAACACAAACGAACCGATCCGATCCCGGTCGGATAGACCGATCTCGATCTCGTTCCTGTTCCACACGGGACCCGTGGTCGTCTTCGGTCCAGCGGTTTTAACCAAATCGGATCATGCGGTTCTTTCATCCCTAAGGATCCAAGTACCCTCTGAGAAGGTGTTTGGGGTGGGTTTGGAGGGTCCAAGTACCTTTTGAGGAGGTACTTGGATCCCTAGGGCATAGAGGTTTTGAACCCTGCTCAATTGGTTGTTTGTCTTAGGATCACTGACAGTTCTGACCTTGCATTTGCACCCCATCAGTTGATCTTAGATTGGCCAGGCGCTCTTCATGACCAGGTCTGGCCGTGTCTTTGGCTGTTCTGAGCGCCCACCTAAAATAGCAACGAGCAGTGTCTCCTGCTATTGTCCAAAGCATTGGAATTCTGCTCTATGAAGATGTGCTCCACAAATGCGAACCGTACCCGAGCCGTCGGTTCATCGGTCTATGACTCTGGGACACAGTTCCCAACAGAATGCAGGTGGGTTTCAATCTCGGGGCGACATTTGGTGCATACCTTGGAACCCGCCAGCTCCTTTCCAGCCATGTAGCTGAGCTAGGGGAAGGAGGACTGTAGCTGGATTGCCGAGGGGGCCACCAAATATGTTGTCTACCTCAAGTGCAAAGCAGGGCCGGAAGCTGTGTAATGGCAAAGGGGTAGTGCTGAGGGCGGCTGGGACTTATGTACCTGGAGTGTTGAGGGCCATGTACCCATGTACCTGCGTGCTGGGGGCTGCACCCGGTGCTATGGAAACACAGAATTTCCACAGCGCAGGTACTGTATATGATGTGAGAAAGTTGTTGTGCGCTTGCGAATTGTGTTTTGCGCGAGGCACACGTGCCATGTCAATATCTTTATTGTTCTTTAATGTTCTTTCTCTTAGTTGGCCATGTGCATTCCACAAACAAATGTGACGGCTGCAAGAGTCCTGCAAACAAGCAATCACAAGGCCACCAAACATAGTTGCTTCTGCGAAATTCATTTCAACAGCATGAACAGCAAAAAAAGCAGGGTAAAAGGGGGGACAACATGGATTTGCCAATTGCGAACTGCTTTAAGACATTTTGGCCTCGCACATCCTGTTGGGGGTAGCAAAGCTGGGTTATGTTATGTGGCTTCTGTTGAACGATATGTGTCTAGCGGATTCATGCTTAGCTGACATCACACCATTCCAAGCAGGCCCAACGATGACACCCTTCGAGTCGCCCAGACACCGGTTCGCTTCTTTTGGCCAACACGTCCCCAATTCTCGGGATGTTCGCTAGATGGTGAGACAGTACACCCATCAGGGTCAAGTCATTTGCCATGCCTTGCCGAGAGAAAGAGCGCTGGGCCCGGGCCAACACGTTCACCCTCAGCCACTCTCAAACACTGTGTTGGCCTGCTTTCCCACACAGGCCATCCATAGCCATCCATGTTTTGTTAAGAAGTACAGTATTCCCACTCTCATTGATGCAGGTTGGAGGCCATCGCTACTAGGTTGGAGGCCATCACAACTAGGTTGGAGACCATCGCTACTAGGTTGGAGGCCATCGCTACTAGTAACAAGAAGCTTCCCACTCTCATTGATGCAGGATTCCCTCCATCAAGAGATTAACCCTCCAAACCTCCAGGCTTCGCAAGCGCTAGCTGGGGCCTGCACAGCACTCCGCACACAGGTAATGTGGAACAACCCTGCAATAAAGTATATGGTTTCTGAAAAGTTCAGCAAGAAGAACAGCAAAGCAAGCAAGAATCAGGAGAAAAACCATCCAAGAAGAGAATGAGCCACGGGCAAGCAACTAGCTCATGGACCATATTTTTTCCAAATAGTACTCCCTGAAGTGAAGAAGAAGACGCTCATTGACTCATAGGTGTATTCTGCTGGTTTATAATACTCGTCTAGAGAGAACTGCCAGCAAGATCACAACGAAGACCTCACAAAGACCCTCAGTGATTCCAACGGTTACCATTGGAAGCCAAGAGGCCCCAGGGCGACGGCCTGGCCATGACTGGTTTTGAATCAGGTCACGCGATCTGTTTCAGTACTGTGAGTCTAGTATACCTAGTATCAAGTAGCAATAGCAATGGCCTCCAAGCTATATACAAGCGATGGCCCCCTATACCTAGTATCAAGCGGCAACTTTTTAGCCGGGTTCCTCAGGCTCAGCCAGTTTCGTCGCACCAGTCACTGGTAACGTGGCGAGGAGGACCATACCGCTGCAGCCTGGGATGGCCGTGGTTCGATCCGGGGTGAAAATCTGGGGTCAAAAGACAGTTGCCTAAATCAAATAGCGGGGGGTGGAACAAATGGAGTGGTAAACGCTGATCCCTATTGCAATGGAAACCTGCATCAAATGCCAGAATTCCAATGGACAAAACAGTCATATACTTCTATATAGAGGACATTTACCTTCAACCCCCTGGGAGCCCATGCTGTCAAAAGGATAAATTCTTGATCAACGTGTAGTAGAAAGGAAGTCGTTTCGCGGTGGCCAATATGTGTGGACGAACACCATGTTTACGTGACCGCAATGCTTAAACGCGACCCCAGTATGGACTGGGCCACAAGCTTGTAGCGATGCCCTTGGTGCTAGCCGCTTCTAGTTACTAGCAGCCCTTGTTACTAGTAGCTATATGCTTTGCTGTAACGCAACACTTCAAAGGTCAAGTCAAGGTCAACTAAATCAACTATCGGCAAACCCCTCAAGCTCTGCCTGCGGGTGGTCCGCGCCGGCTGCGGCTGGTCCAGTGGCCCCGGTGGCCTTGGGCATGGAGACTAGCTGAGCTGCTTAGTCTGGTGGGTTAAGCTGTCAACCCATGGAATTCGTTGTGGTTGAAGGGTTCTTGGATAGCTCAGTGTTTGATTGTTCTTTTGTGTTTAAGATCTATTTACAGACTGGTTGAATCTCTCTTAGTTGCAACATATGCTTTTGAAATGTTTCTTCGACCATGGGTTGTCACACCAAGTTACCAAGCAATAATTAGTGGGTCACATAGAACCGCAACCGTGCCCTTCAATAACCCGCACCTTGCACTTACCATCAGAACACAGAAGTGCATTCCTCATTGCTTGGGGTGTCCATGCCGATATAGTTCCAGCGTTCAGAAACTAACCAATGTTTCATGCTTGAATATTGTTGAGATGATGTAGTTAGTAAGTAGACTCTAGCTCAAGACCTGGTCACATGGCAGGACACTGTCGTCGCCCGCGTTCGAGCTACTTCTTGATCTCTATGCATTGGAAAAACAACCGAGTTGATCGCCTGGGAACAAGGAAACATCGAAGCAAAATGACTCAACTGATATACATGCAAGTAATATAAAATATGACTAGCATATACATGCATGCAGTATACACATCTACAATAGAAGTGACTCTTTTTTGAGAACATTTGCCAGCTGCAGCTGCTAAGAGCTCGACTGGCCAGGGAAAAGCTTGGGAAAAGCCTGCAAGCAACTAACATGGAGGTGGCCAAACACAAAAGGATCCCTTTGGAGGATCCAAGTGTTCAGAAGGTCATAGATATATGATTTCACATCATCACCAGAATCATCGTCGTTGTCGCCATCATCACGAGACCAACCGCACCCAAACCTGAAACTGGATACTCTTCGCTGGGACGCGGAGTAAAGAACTTCCCAACAGTCCTAACATCAGCCACCAAAAAGCTGCGGACACATCCAGGAGACAAGACACCGACACCGACCATGGACGTAGAACAGCGCAGTCGACCACGACGTGAATCACAACGATCCACGCAACAGCGCCGCTGCATAGCGCGCCGCGCATAGCGCCTCGACGTTCATCGCTTTCTGACCTGAGAGTGTCGAAAGTCGAAGTCTGAGAGCAGCCTGGCATTATGGCCTGTTTCTCTTTAAACAAGAACAGGTTTAATAGCTATGATTCGGTATTCTACAGTTGGCAGGTTTAGAACTACAATGCATGGAGCACCCAAATAGATTTGCCCATTTGACTTGACCATACTTAGCCGACAACTGTGGATTTGGGTATCGGTTAAAGACAGCTCACTCATATTCATCCTCCCAAGACCTTCAATAGGTAGTTACATGCTGCGCCCAAGGCTTCCGCGACGGTAAAATAAAAATTGCCTTGACAAACTACTACTCTTTGATACTGTTTAAATACAGTAGCAAAGCTCTCCAACACCAAGAAGCCGCAAGAGCCACTGTTGATGGAAACACCCCCGGTTGGATATCCGTTTTCAGGTGCAGCCCTTTGTTCCCACTTGAGCCGCCGGGCGCCCAAGGAGTCACCTGATCCAACGAGGTATTTTGCTCGCAACGGTTGGGGACGGAGGCTGCTCCGTTTCATGCGAACGGGGACGGAGCTCATTCTTCTTTGGACGATAGGACTGGACCTCACACTGGGAACTCCACATGGTCGGTGCTGGCAGTGCGGGCAACCGGAATAACATATACTAAAGTACCTAGGACAATCAAAGAATTCCATAGAATTCTCCCAATAGACATCACTGAGCCAAATGGACAGTTTGGTAAAGAAAAGGATGTGCAAATTAAAATATATCAAACAAGCCAAGGTCCGTCTTTGCCTTCAACATTTACTCATTTATCGAGAGCACTGGGGGAGAGGTTTTGGAAGCTGCTTGAAGGAACAGTCAACCAATTATGGGTGCAATGGGTCTATAGTGAAGCATGTGAAGAAAGTGAAAGCCGACAATAGCCAACAATACTTTTTATCGTTTTTTTTTCCCTTGTCCAGGAAGTGTTATAGTGGAACATGTTGAAACAGTTCACACTCTCCAAAGATATTGATAACATGTTCACTTGAACCTCTCCCACCAGGGTCCAACTGGCCTTTGCGGGCGCCCAGGGATTCTCCGCACCTGCCAAGAAGTGCTAGCCGTAGCCACTAGCCGCTAGCGGCGAGCCACTTGCTAGCCGGGCAGGGTTCCACTCAAATAACATGGGCAACATGGGTACATAAGGGTACATAGGGGAGCAAACAAACATATCTTGATTTTTGGGTTTACTTTTGGTGTGAAGTTTGATTTCCTGGAGGGTTCAAGCAGAAAAAGGTTACTGCATTCTTGCCTGGGTGAGGGAGCACAGTCGGCACAAAGCTCTTGGCCGCATACTCGCTCGCAAATCTTTGTTTTCACCACTTCCCGCAGTGACAACACATGTCATTGGGAGTGCGGCAGCGTGCCTTCCGCAAAACTACCACATGATTGGCAACTCGAAAAGAGCGGAAAATACCCCAGCACTTGGGGTACAGCCACCAATCCTACCCCAGAATATGGATTCTGACTCTGCCCCAGCTCCCGTCAGCGGCTTTGCCAACCCCCGCCGGTTGGCATGGCCAGTCTTCGACTGGCAAACAACAGGCATGTCACTCTGCGAGTCCTTCACGTGGCACCAGCCTCTGGTGGTGCTTTTCTCACAAAGATGGGCTTGGCCCACCTCGCAGTCTAGCAGGATATCAGCGAGATCAGTTTGAACTTGGGTCCCTTCGCCAAGCGAAAAGAGATCGTCGCAGTGTTGACCTCATTGACGTTGGGTTTCAGCTTTTCTTTGGTAAAGAGCGCATTTTGCGTCACCGAGATCTTCTCCGCCCACGCGCCCTTCAGCGTGAAGGTGTCCCGGACCCCCAGATTTCTCTGGCCTTTCCAAATCCACAAATAGCTGGAGTCGAAGTGCATTTCAGCATCTCCAATGTTGTTGTAGGAGCGTAGGTATTGGACCATAAGCTTGGGACGGCTGCTAAAGGTCATGTTGAAGGAGATGGCTTCTCCATTCTCCTGTGTCTCCAAAAGAATCTGCCGCAGTTTCCATCGAAAACTAACAACTCATCAAAGAACACAATGTGCTTTGCAAATCTAAAACGGTTCTGTGTATATGGATGGGTGCAGCTGTACACTCATGTTGCCAATTTGTCTAATACTAAAAATGCTGAATGAGACCTAAACTCCGTGTGGCCTGTGACAAGGATGAATGTACCCAATACAATCACCAATGAAAAAAAACAAGCATGCATGAATAAGCATTATATATATTGTATAATTAGCCTCCACAAACAAATCTAAAGTAACAAGCAGTACTGACGATCACCAAAAAATGCTCACGGATATATATATATATATATTTATTATATTGTGTATTATATATATTATTGTTTATTTATCCCTGAAACGGTTCCTTTTCTCAATCCCAATCGTTTTGCGTTGCAGCACACAAAGCCTCCATCAATCAAAAACAGACTCGTTTGCCGCACCGGGGGTTTATTGGAGGAGGTCAGAAATACAAAATGGCACCAACACATTTTATTTGGTCCTGACCCTCTTCAGGCACGTCAGGATTCCTTGAAGAGAACCGCTGTTGAGTCCCAACAAACTCTCCGGTCGTCTCTCCCGCGACCGCACGGTGCCGCGACGTCTTCCGAGTGGCTGTGGTGGTGATCCAGCCCGGCTTATTGGGTCGATCCTCATACAAGCTCCACTGCTGCGTGGCGCTCGAGCGTGGAGACGACGACGACGGCTCGCGGGCCACGTGCTGCGTCAGCGGGAAGACGCACACATCAATGTTGGCCAAGCTCACCTGGGTGCCGTGCATCGCTTCTAGTAACAAGTGCCTTAATAGTAGTAACAAGAAGCTACTAGTAACAGGTGCATCGCTACTAGGAACAAGGAGGCTACTAGGAACAAGCTCACCAAAACGGACAAAGGAACGGTCAATGGCTGAGTTAAGCTTTGAGGGGTTAAGCTTTGACCGCTACATCCACTGGGACCGCTACATCGTCTGAAAACATGCGCACTCTTTTGGCTGCCTATCGAGCTTAGGTGAAGAACTATCAGCTTGGTGATACCTTAAGCCAGGTGGTTGAGTCTGTTCGTTTCTGGAAGAGAACTCCAATGCTACACAGAATATCACCTCAAAAAAAACATAAGTTCCTATTTCTGCCCTGAATGATCGCCCTGAAATGCCCTGAACATCCCTGAACTCAATCCATTGGCTTCAATCAGCCCTACTTGCCTCACTTGCTTTGGCTTCAACGAAACATGCTTTCGCAAACCAAACAAACGTAAGCGGTCCCGGTCAAACCACCCCGATCGGCTTTCAACGAGCTAGTCCGTGAATTCGATCGGTGGACATCGCATGATCTGACATCGACGATGGACCAGCCGAAGTCAGCGCATTTGGATGTTGGCTTTACAAGGAACACATGCCAACATCTGCATCAACAGCTAAACACACAAAACAACACCATGTGAATTATTGCATAAGACAGAACACGTTCTGCATGTACATCTGTGCAATCGAGAACCCTCCAAAGGAAACAACTTGCATAATTGATTCATGACAACATTCATGATATATATATATATATGTGATATAGCTCATGATAATCTGATAATTGTGTATCTGGCCATTTCTGGAGACTCATTGACTTTTGGTGATCCCATCACCAAGCAGCACGCATTTTGTTTTTTGGGACGTTCGGAACGTTCCGTCGAACTCTCCATTCGCAGGTCCTCCAGGTCCTCACCCCAACGTTGAGCCACTTTCTCTTGCAAAGGCTTGATGAACTCCTGGAGCCAACAACCACCAAGCGGCCGTTCAGGCGAAATCATGGCTGATTTGTTTGAACGCCGAAAAAGACCCGGGGTGGGTTTGGCCATGTTTGGCCTCTTTTTTATTGTATCGCATTGCTGGAGTTGGTTTCGCTGTTACATGCAACAAATTGTGACACCCTCTTCATCTTTAGGTTGGAGGCCATCACCTTTATGTTGGAGGCTGTCGCTCTTAGGTTGGAGGCCGTCGCTCTTAGGTTGGAGACCGTCGCTCTTGGGTTGGAGGCCATCGGTCTTAGGTTGGAGGCCGCTCCTAGGTTGGAGGCCATCACTCTTAGGTTGGAGGCCATCGCTCTTAGGTTGGAGGCCATCGCTCTTCGGTTGGAGGCCATCGCTCTTAGATTGGAGGCCATCGCTCTTAGGTTGGAGGCCATTGCTCTTAGGTTGGAGGCCATTGCTTCTAAAAACCTTCCTACCACCCCATTCTTTCTAAGCTGTGAGGTCATCCCGACTTGTAGGCAACCCGTAAAACTGCAGTGCAAGACTCGAATGAGAGGTCAACGCTCCGCATGATCCCTTGAAATTAACCCTTGATATGTAAATGTCGCTCCTGAGGGTCGATACCTAAGAGGTTTTAACATATCTGAACAAACACTGGTTGATCGCTTTGCCTCAAACAAGGCAAACCTGTGTTGAGCTCGTCCTTGGGACTTGGCATGAGGCTGTTCCTATGCAGAACGGATGACACCTTAAGGACTTCCGAATCTCTTGGTCTACAGGTTGACTTACTGTAGTGGTTAGGGATTTGAAATTTCATGAACCCACATGTCAAAGAGGAAGGCATCGCCAGGGAAAGAAGGCTTCCAGGAAGGCATCGCCAGGAACCACGTCAACAACGTTTGGCCGTGCAATCTTTGGCCGCCCAGAGTTTTGCCCACAGCCTGTGAGGTTTGCTACAGGTGAGGTAGCTGCTACAGTAAAGGCGACGAATCCTGCATTGCCAATTGTCCCTCTTCCTAAACAACAGGTTTCTTCAAAAGAGATCACATGAGTTCACTCCACCAAAAACACATATGAAAAGGACGATGGACCAAGCTCTGCAGATTCGCTGAGAAGATTCTGATTGGATCTGCATAGCCGGTTCTCACGGGTGAGAAAATCGGGTTCAGGATTCGTTGGAATCGCCGAGACGATCATCACATTTGTGATGTCCTCGCCATTCTGGACTTTGCAGACTGGTACTCTTGGGTTTGGAAAAACAGGTCATACCCACCGGCTCTCAAGTGACCAGCCAAGGCGGTTGCACCCCCAGATGTTACATCCATTTGTGTCGATTTGATCTTACAATTTAGAGACATACTAGACTTACCAGACCAACGTCTTTTGTTGGCTAAAGGTCACTTTGAACAGGACATTCACTGGATTTCTCTGCACGGATATCGTGAGTGTTTCAGCTTTAGCATTGTTCTACATTTGACACATCCAGTGGGCCCTGCCGGGGTCTCATGTTCTGGATCTCATGGTCTGTGAGCAGTATGCCAGGGTTCCCCCGACACCTGGTACTTCAAGCCCCAATTGCTTGAGGCTCTGGCTCATAGCCGGCCGGCGCAGGAGCCTTGCTGCCCGGTGTGGCCTTCAAGGACGTGGCGTAAGCGGCCGAGCCCAGCCCCAAGGTCATCAAGACGAAGAGGAAGAGCGGGATCCGCGGGCGGCCCTCGTTGGTGAGTCCCTCCTGGCGGGAGGCCCGTGGATTGTGACATAGATTGATTTGTTTGCATGTGACTCTACTGTAACTAGTTTGCTGGGACAGTCGCAACAACAGGGCATGTCCATCACTATGTGCATCATATTGATTGTTGAGACAGTGTCAAACCCGCAAACCAATGGTTTGTTGAGTTGTCAATCAACAACATGGCATGTCTTCACGTTTGATGCTCATTCACGCCTGTGCGAAAACATGTGGAAACATAACACAATTGTCAATCCTGATCTTTCTTGATTCACTGAGTGAAACTGCTTGGATCCTGACCCATCAAACCTTCTCCACAGGGGGAATTCGCTGGCAGTTGTCCGTTTCTTAGAGTCTAATTGAGCAAAAACAATAACTACTGTACTAGGGATGATGGGTCGGGTTGTCGGGTGGTTGGAAAACTTACGGAACTGTCAGCTCATTATAGCTCATTATGGACATGAGTGGGGTGCTAAAACCTTGTGACCCAATTGAAGGCCTTGTTGTCTAAATCGACTCCCTGCTTTGACGTTGGAGTGCTCCTCGACCAAAAAAAACAATGTTGAGCACCAAATAAATGAGCAAGGCAGCCACGCAAAGAAGAACGGGAATCATCTTTGGCAGCAAGATCCCATTGCATGTCAGTGCCACAAAGACTGTAGACCAAAGAATGATGAGCACACAGGCGATGATGCGAAGGATTTCGATCTGGTCTGTCGCAACGTGCACCATGATATCCAAGACTTGGACTAGACCACATGCCACCAGCAAGCCGATTGCCACTTTCCGCCACATCGCGCAAAGGCACGTGCGTTTCCAAGGCTAATAGCGCGAACGAAACGGCTTGCGTCAGAGAAGTGTGCTCTTCTAAATGCATTAAGGAAGTGGAGCAGTTCTTGACCGAACCCCAACCCTCGCTGTCGGTGAGTTTGCGGTAAACACCAGTCATTGAACGTCCGATTGATGAACACCAAAAGGCTCTTGATCCTATAGACTAAAAATAACTGACCTGCAGGCAAACGCAACCAAACACCGGCCACCTTTGAGTCACCAGGCTGGTCAAAAGCCTCATGTCAAACGATCCGCATTTGTTGTGGATTAAACCCAGCACCCTCTCTGGACTTGAAGACATAATGATGAACAGTAAGTGGTGCGTCTCATGTACCTCACAACAAGTTTTTTCTTCTGGGTTTCTATTGGCTATACCCCGGGGTCTTCTCTCTCTCTCTCTATGTGATATCGTCAACACCTCATAACAGGACAAACTATGACCAACTGGACAAATCCCACCTGTTCAGAGCTCTTTTCAACTCAGCAACAAAAGCATTTGTTCTCTCCTGATCTGGTTGTAGGTCACGGGGCTTTCGCAGAACGGGCATCAAGGTGGAGACGTCCGACTTGGCATCGACCTTTTCCAATTCCTCCAACTGCCGATTGCCTGAAGGAAGGAAAAGCGATCGTGAGGGTGTGAGGGTGTTGGTCGGTGGAAACGGCGGAAACCAGGTCGGTCGGCTGGTGCTCCATGTTTGACATGTCTCAGCCACTGAAAGAATCTGCATCTGCCCCTCGCAGCGCGAACGCGCATGCTTGCGCTCCTTCTCCTCATGCTGAAGCTCCACAAAGAGGGTGACACCATGAATTCCCCCCAAAACACGTCCACCTCGGCCTCACAGGTCGGCCTTACAGGGTCCCTTTGAACGTTCGATGGGGCGACCTTTGGGACGGATGCATTCACCAAGCCACAAAAGTAGCTGAGCATGTCTGCATAGAAGGCATGGGCGGAGAACTTGGGATGTCTCGACTTAGACGACCACATCAGAGTCTCGTTACCTCACGCACGCCGCGAAAAGATCCAACCCCGGCTGAAAACATGGCTTGCTTCGTTGCTGAAAGCATGTCTTTGGAACATATCCAACCCTGGCTACAATGTGTGGCAATGGACAATTTCCCTGGTTAAATGAAGTAGGAGATAGTTCCACCAGGGGATCATCTTCCGTTGCATCGTTGAATCACAATATCATGTTCTGGCTTTCAAAAACGTCTCATTGCCACCGGCTGCACATAGCTGCCCAGCAGAATGATGTGACAGCCTGACCTGTTGCATTAACAGTCAACAGTTTAAGCCATGCAGTTGAAAAGCTGTGCGATTTCCTGAGACCCGCAAACTAATACAATAATCTATAGAGAGTACTTGAGTCACAAGCTGCAAACATGTTCAAGGTCCTGTGGAATGGTAGTATGTCCACCCACGTTGAATGTTGACTTCTTGATGACATCGAGTATCTGGTTGTGTGACATCAAAACCTGGAGCCCGACCAGTCCAACATGTAGAAAAGGACCGACACCAGGTAGGTTTCCTGGTGCCATGACCCACAGCTACTGTACCAGGAGGCTACGTAGTACCGGGTTTGCCACCCTGATTCATCGTGCTGACCCCGCTTCCAACACGTGGAACAGGACAAGTGAGGCCGTTCAGTCGACTAAGATTGAGTTGCTTTGTTGTTTGGAGTCCTTGCAGAGGGGAACATATTCTGCAGCAGTAAACCCTACAGGCGTTCAAGAATGAACCTTATTGATTCGAAAGCACGTTCAAATATACTCTGTGCATTGAGTACATAGGTTGAATAAGGGGAAGCTGTGCAAGGCAAAAGACGACCACAAACTGACATTTGCTTGAAATCATGCATGATCTAGCCATTTCTAGCCCATGTAGTCGAGAACAACTTTATTCATCTTTATCATAAAATGAATCTTAAACAACTGGTCACACAAAAGTAAAGAACAAAATACAATCATCTAAAGATCTATAGGCCCAAGTAGCTAGACAAGGAATCTCATTTGTATGAACATCAATGATTATTAATATGTAACTGTATTGGTGCCACCGTTCTTTGGGGATCTCTTTTTCATAACATACGGTACTCGGGGACTTGGGGCAGTTCAGCTGCGCTGCCCAGCCCTCCTTTGGCTCAAAGCTTGACAGCAAGGAAGTCTCCGGACAGTGGTTTAAGCCAACCGCCAACCACTGGACATCGCCTCACCGTCATTCCCTTTCATCCAGCATCCTCTGGAATCCAGGTATACAGTAATGCTACGTGTAAGTATCGCTGACATTGTATGACTCCAAATACTTAGAAGATTGGGGGAACGATGAGTGAACCACGGACTATGTGAAGATTGTCTGAATCAACATCTGAATTGAGCTGATGAACTTTTGGCCAAGGTACCCCCTGTGCTGATGAACTTCTGCATCGCCGCCTCGTAGTTCAGGAATGGCAACTTGTAGTGTTTCGAAACCTGGGTCACGGCGGACTCCCGGCTACGGCTAGCTTCTGTCATACAAGACCATGGTCAAAAGAATCATTAAAGGAACATAAAGGAACCATGCAGTGTTTTTCTTGGGGGGGTAGCATTACCTTAGGAGGTCTCTCAAGACATCGTGCGTGTTGATTGCGTTCGTGTGGTCTGGGATCTTTAGACCAGAAAAAAAGAACACTTGAATATCAAAGAAGGAAGAAAAGCGAAATGGACGTCTCCAGTCCCGTGGCCTCAAGTACTCTACGCCTCTTCAGCCTTTTCTCTCCACTTGGCCCCATATGCAGAAGCTCAAAAAGACCTGCCACCGGTAAAGTGTTCTTGGAGTTCGGACAAACTTGGCGTCCTCACCCGTTCGCTCGCGCCGAAGAAGCGAATACACCCGCTCGCGTAGCGGAAGCTCAGAAAAATCGCTCGCGAGTAACTGCCCTGTAGGTCTCGTACATCTTCTTGTCACGGTAATTGCCAGGCTTGTTCACCATGTCACGGCTATAAATCACCATCACCTGAGAGTTTGGCGAAACTCTGCACATATTGGTCGGTCGGTTGCTCTGCGTTGGCTGCGGACCCTACCCGTAGACTCGACCGACCCGGTCTACCCGGTGGTCTAACGGTCTAATGTGTGGAATCGAGCCGACCTGTGACTTGAGCACTGTGCCGAAAGAAGACCTGCTATTAATGCTCACCCTTTTCGTCTCAGAAGGCTGGAATGGATGAAACCGAGCAATCTGTGAAGGCTGGAACGGTGAACAGTGGTCTAAGCAGTGATAAAAAACACCTAACTGGGGACCAGGCAGGCACCCCAAATAGCAACACAGCAAAAAACACCATAAACAAGTTCAGAAAGGGGTCAACACTATTAAACATATACTAAACTTAGAGGGTCTGAAAGGGTGTTGCCTCTGACTTTTTCTCCTGTTTCACTTCACCCACATGAATCCATGTTTCACCAGGTATAGCCAGGTGGCCAAGGTGTTGGGCAAGAAAAAGTGGCAAACCCGCACAATCTCCTCGAAGGTGGTGAGACGCCCCATACCTGGCGGTTCCGTCGACGTGTGTAAAAACGTGGGGTCTTACCACGCATAAAGATTTCTTTTTGACTTTTCGATAGATGTCAATCTCCATACCAGCATGCAGCATGCTGCAAGAAGATACCATGTGGTGGCACTAATTATGATTACTAGGAGAATGTAACATTCTGAGTGCACTCACCTTCCATTTACAACTGGTGTTTGGAATTTCCGTCAGTAAAACTGGTCATGCCGGTTGGCAAATCCTTCAATGTGGCCGTTCTGGGACTTATACGACGTTATTGGTCTCATGACTCTTCGTCTCTGTAGATCCGATCCGATACAATCATCATCTTTGAGTCATCTCATTGTTCATGGACACACACGTTGCCACAAGAAAAGACACCAGAAACAACGAAGACCCTCCGTCGAATGCCGGTGAACCAAGATGCCGTTTTGACTAAAATCCATGATCAGCCAGTCATAGACCGTGTCACTTCCACTCAAGGTCATCACCACTTCAGGCAAGGAACACCTCACGGCTGATGTCGTTTGGCGATGCCTCCGGCTTCGATGGTGTGTTTCACACCACGCAATTATAGCTGGACCACTAAGCCTGGCATTATTGGTGGTCAGGTCCACAAGGAGCCTCCAAAATGGTGCAACACAGTCACCCTTACTGGAAAACCAAAACCCTGGAGAGATGCTTTTCGACCAGGCAAGGTGGAACGTTGTAGGTATTGTTGTTTTAAACCTTCTAAATGGTGGTAGTACCCGGTCATCAAAGCCCTCCTGCTTGCAGCGAAGCACTCCAAATCACAGCCTCCTCTGGCCCTGTGATCCATCAGGATCCTTGGTTGCAGAAGCCCAGCGTGGTACAACCTGCTGCATGGTTAGTAGGAAGGCCAGGAGCCCCAAGTCCGCCCGCACCGAAGGTGCTGAGGCATGCTGAGGCGTGTTATAGGGTTCGCATGATTCCGTAGTACCGTTAGTACTAATACTAACTGTAGCGTTAGCTAGGGGGGGGGGCATTTTCGCTCTAGAATCCTGTGTTTTTTCACGTTTTTGGAATCGGCTTAAAGTGCTTTCGTGCTAAGGTTGGGTATCTTGAAGGCTTTAGGGATGCAAGAAATGCGAGTTTCTGCTTTGCATCATCTGCATCATCTGGACATTGGGCTGAACAGGTTCCCCTAACGGGGCTCAACATAGCTTCCATATTGCATAACCACTATCTAACGGATGTGTCTGCGAGATAGGGACTTGAACGTCCGGGTACGTGGCTGGTCAG
>CAXAMN010026940.1:353440-422578 GCA_963970005.1 Durusdinium trenchii
GAAACAAGTGCCACGCTAGTAACAAGTGCCTTACTAGTAGTAACAAGGACGCTAGTAGGAACAAGTGCCTTACGAAGGACATCGAGGTCGTCGACGTTTCGGGGTGTCTCTCTCTGTTTCGTTCGATGTTTGGGGGGGGTTGGGGCCATTGGCTCCGGATGGATCCGCCCCTGCTGCCACTCTGTCCTGTTGCGAGTCACCCGCTGTTTGGACGCTCCACACAACACTGCTATTGGATCTTATGAATAGCATCCATGCAAAAGATGAAACAAACACGTAGTGCAATAACTACTGAGTCTTGGAATGTCTTGGAGATGTTCGCTTGTGGGTTGATTGCAATTTATATGCACTGGGGCTTAGCACGGGGAGTTCTAGGTAAATCCAAGCTTCAAAGCGCCCAGCTTCTCCAGTTGATCTCCAAGACAGCCGCTTCTGGAGACCCATGCGTTGGTGGCACCATACTGCCAAAAGACCTGAGTTGAGGACAACCAGTAGTAACCAATTTCACACAATACAATATTTCTGGATCATCATTAATCAGCAATCACACCTCACCATAACGGTTTTGGCTCAATGGCATCAAGGTCAACTCCACAAGGCATTTTCAATTGAGGACTTCATAGAACAGGTTGCCTGCATCCTACTAGTCGTTAGTTCTCCGTATACATTTGGATGGTACCCACTGTGCATTTTCACGCAGACCTCCCTGGACCTCCAAAGCTTTCGTCCATGAAGGAGGGAGTCCGGCACATGGGTGTCAATTGTTTTGCCAGGGGTGGGTGCAGGAACCAGAAAAGGACACTGGGAGAACAAAAGCGAGATCAATGCAAAGTGACTTAGGATGAGACAATGAACATGCTAAACGAGGATCTGAAGATCGTCCAGAAGCACGGGAAAACGAACTGATACGTATAATATGTGGTCAAGTCATCATTATTGACGCAAAGGCAGTGGTGCGATGTATTGATATGTGGTCTGTTTCGTTGTGATTAAACGTCTTCTTCTTGCTGGTTAAAGTGTGTTGGATCGAAACTTCGCCCATCCACGCGAAGCGCTGGTCAAAGGACTCTTCGCATGGACCCCACGTTGCTGTGTGGCTCAAAACAAACACCTATCACCATGATCGCAGGTGGACATTCACCGCGGTTGTTTTGGCCTTCCATTTACACGGGTTCACGATGTTTTCACGGTTCACTCCTCTTCTTCGTACTCTTCGTCCAGGGTGCCCGCCGCGCCGCGCTTAGCGCCCTCTCCTCTCCCGCGTCTCCGCACGCGTCGCGCCGTGCGTCGCGCACAGGACGGAGAGACGAAGCATCCCATGAGCACGGCCGAGAGGAGCACGGCCAGCAGTTGACACGAGACTTTGTTCGTCTTGACCATGGCGCGCGCGTCTCTCTGAGCGCCACGAGACTTTGTGTCTCACCGTCGCAACGCATCGAGGGCTGAGAAACGGCCCACTTTGGGGCCGCGTTGGGGTGAATTGGCCGAATGAGTTGGAAAGGGCTTCAGGATGCTTCAGGACTCATGATCATTGATTGATTTGATGAAAGTCCCAGAACTTATTTCACTTTCCATTATTTGATGAAGGTCCCATCATGGGCCTCATGGCCTTCATTCCCCTTCTTTCGTACACCGTGCTTGATCCTGACGAGCCTTTGGCTTCGCTGTGAACCACTTCCTCCATAGTCAAGCTAATTCTTAGTCTCATGATGTCTCATGTAATGCCAACTAGTCTCCATCAGTCACAAATCTGGTATCATAAGCAAGAGGCCTTTACAGTAAGACACTCAGTATGCCATATCAAAGCTACTAGCATGTAGTTTTGTGTGCCTAAACAGCTGCAGCATGAGCCCGGGGGAAGGAAAAACGGATGAGTTACACCTGCGAGTCATCCATGGAACTACAGAGTGACGCACAGTCCACAAAAAGTCTCCTAGAAGGAGACAACCGTCCTTCTCAAGGAAAAGGCCGGGTGTCTCCGATCCTGTCCGATCTTCAGATCGATGGGAATCCCATCAAGTCCGTGAGCTTCGAGACCCGGACATCGGCGTGGAGCGGAGGACATGACCGTCCACGGGATCTGCCAGGCACACCGGCTCTCCTTCATCTCGGGAAGCTTTTTTTGTGGGGGTGCATGTGGCCACATGTGGCCATCAGTCCAACCAATCGCATCCATCCGTGAAGACACCCAGCCGTGACACGGCGCCTTCGGGCCAAGGAGCCTGGGCCTTGGGGGAGTTGGAGCTTTGTCCCAACAGGGGGGAGGATCTGCAAGGCCCTCATCACTTGTTTCGTCACCTTAAATAAATTGCGAACGTTGCATCAGGTCTAGCTGGACACATCCTAGCAAGTTATCAGGGTTGCGGTCTGGGCAGTTTGACGGCCGCCCTTGACTGCAGGGCATGCAGCTGCTTCTTTACAAGCTCAAAGGATGCTGGTTACAAGCTAAAGGATGCTGGGGAAGCCGGGGAAGCACCATTACAAGCCCTCTCCTTTACCATACCCACCTGGCTAACTCGCAAGAAACCTTAAGCGGCTTGCTTCTTCATGAGTGTCAAATTAGAACAGCTTTGCAAAGTGGCCGGCAAACTTCTTAAACATTGCTGATCCACACTCTGGCCCAGCATTATCCTCTGTATATTCAGCTGGAACATGTGTTAATTGATGTGATGATCTGGAAAGGGCTGAAGTTTCAAGCTCGGGATTCACGGGCTAGTGTCCTTCCTATGTACATTCCAGCAAGAATCCAAACTTCCTACATTCAATGGAAACCAGCAACACCTGCAAAGAAAACAACCAAACCAACCAACCAACCAAACAAGATCAAGCAAGAAAGCAGGACAACAACAATTGTTTTGGCATGTTTTTCCTTGCGAATTCGGAACAACTGGTGAAGCGAACAAAGCGAGAGTCGACTCGGATCCCAGCGAACTCAAAGACCTCCGATCTGGGCCAAGGACCTGACGCGGTCAACAACGCCGACGTGCTGCGATTGTTGCAACGTCCAAGGACCGGGCAGAAGAGGATGATGTCGGATCAACAAACAAAGATAGATGGACAAATGATGACAAATAGACAGGTTTTGTCCATCAGAGATAATAATCAATTAATCAATTCATTGATAATTCCAAAGCACACAAACCAAGAACCCAATAGGTAAAGGACAGACTAGGAACAGGTACTCTTCCCAACAAGGGAGGTGAACATGTCCTGACACTGCACAAAGAGCACAAGTACGCCCTTTTGGAGCTATGGCTTGTACAAGCTTTCTCCCCAAATAAAACAGTTTCTCCCGCAAGATCATGAGGCTCGTGAAAGTGACCGAGCATTGCCTCGTTCACATCTGCAGCAAGGATGAACATGCCTAGCTTTGTCACGGGCTTTTGCTCAAACACACATGGTGAAACAGTCCGATCATCCAAAGTTTGATATTGCATCACCCCCAGCAGGTCAACCCCTTTCACTTCTTCCTGCCACACGCCACGTGATCTGCCGGTGCCCACGTGCCACCTTCCGGTGCCTCCCGCGCGCTCCTCGGACCTGGGAGGGTCGAAGTTGGCGGGGTGAGATCGAAGCAACGGCGGATGTTGGAGCCTTTGGAGAAGTTGTTCACTTCTTTCTTGCTCCGGAAGTAAGAGCTAGAGCAGCTAGGGTTGAGCGCCGCACCTTCATTTGGTCACATACTCTATTCGACTTCTGATAAGGAGCGAATCTGCTCGCAGATCGACTCGAAACGCCTGTCTTTTATTGGTCGCTCATCTGTTTGGAGAAGAAGTGGCCACCCCCCAATTGCTCAGAGGCCATGTTTGGAATGCCAGTAGAATGAGCCTGTATCACCACACCCGAATGAAGCTGTGATGAATCCATGATGCTTACAGCACCCACCCACCAACCAACCATAACCAACCAGAGAACCAACGAGTCGAAAGTCTGGAGCGGCACTGCACACACGGCTCTGTTCTCCACCACTCTGAGCTTTCGACTGGTCACCGGTGTTTGGTCCCAGGGTGAAGGGAAACTCGCGAACGCGGGTGGCCTCCAGCCGTTGGCAACCCCGCGGGTGGGTGAGAAACGCCCTGGAGGATCCACACCACTTCAGTAGCTCCTGGTAGCGTCCTTGTTTCTAGTAGTAGGGTCAGGAGCCCCTAGTAGCTTCTTGTTCCTAGTAGCGATGCCCTTTGTTCCTGGTAGCGTCCTTGTTTCTAGTACGAGTAGTAAGGCCAGGAGCCCCTAGTAGCGTCCTTGCTCCTAGTAGCGATGCCCTTTGCTCCTAGTAGCTTCGTTTTCTGGATATCTGGAGGTCAGGTTTGGACTCACAGCCTGTTACCATGTTTCAATTCCTCGCGTGGGAAAGGTGAGGCACCTTGGCTCAGTATTCATGGCCCAGTGGAAGAGTGTGTGTGTATATACAATAGTAATATCGTGTATGATGAAGTCATACAGGTATGGGCGCCATCTTCTTTGATTATTTTTCCGAAAAAGCTGGACTCAACTTGTCAACCAGCGAACCAGCGAACCTTCCAACCCACAGGCTGGCTGTATGACATACGTTTGCACCTTTGACTGCCGCTTTTGGCCCCACAGCAGTTCTCTGGGTGGCCGGTTGGCCCGGGGATCCTGAAGGGTATACAACTAAGTTGATGGTAATGCAGCCAAAAACTGAAGCCTTGGGTAGGAATGCATATGTTGGTGGTGTACCTCCACGAATCCCGGATGCGACTCCCAACACCGGGTGTCCGAGCCATGCGGGAGCAGGGACCTGGATGAGGCGTCTTCGCTGGACTGGCAGTGGGTATGAAACAGTAACGTTGGGGATGGCGCTATTGCTGTTGGGGATGGCGGTATTGCTGACCTTTTTCTTGTTGTTAATAGAAATAGGAAAAGCCACTCATATAAAAAGGACTTGTAAATGATATTGGCCACTTCGTACTTTGGGGTTATCATCAACCATTTTGAAGGAATCTGATCAAATGGTGATGATCTGACCATGTTGTTTCTCTTGAGTTCGGAGTTCGTTCCGAGCTACCCTCCATTTCCGAGCATGAATGTTGGAGATTGAACTTGACAAAGAAACTCTTCTGCACCTCGGCACCGAGTCCAATGCAGGCATTTAGTGAGGTGTAGTCTCAAGATAGGAGTTTAGCTCAGGGTCTTGACCTGTCAAAAAAAAGAGAACGAAATATGAAACACCTGAAGTCCAAAGGTTTTGCTGTTGGCTCCGCTGTTGTCTCTGACCCAACGTCAAAACGAGAAATGCCCGCAGGTGATCCCCATGCCATCGGCCAGCTTGCCACAGCATAGCTCCGGAAGGATTGCATCTCACTATATGATGTTGACTGTTGACCTAAGAATCACAAGCCAACATTGACTCAACACATAGGAAACCAAACATATACAGTAATATATACTCAAAAATCTATTCTCCATTACTCCATCTAGGCTTGTTCATGGCGTCCTTTCGGGGGAGCAGGTGGACATTATGTCTTGGAAGTGAAGAAAGGACACCAAACAACCACCGAGCGACTGAGCCCCCAGTCTTCTACAAACCTTGTCAAAGCATCAATAGGACTTTGGACAAAAACGGAAGACTGATATAGATCGCTGTAGCGGGTCTGCCCAGTGCAACATGGACTTCCACCTTTGAAATAGTGCGTTTGTGGGCGCACTTCTCGTTTCGTGACTGAACAAAGCCTACTGAGCAGCAATATCTGCCTAAAAATCGAGGAACCAAATCATCAGTGCATGAGCTATCCTGCGTCCAGTTGCTAGAAGCTAACTAGTCGCTCTACTTCATTAAGGAGGCGTCTACTAAAAACACAGAAACACTGTAACACAGCAAACCAGTACTGCAGATCGGCTGTTTTGCTCTCCCTGCCTGCGTTCGTGGACTGGCCGAAGGGCTTCCCTGCAAACATAAAATCTGGGCAAGGGAAACAGGACATGCGCAGGTCAAGCGGGGCTCTGGAGATCTCAAACTACAAGCTCTCCAGAGCGTGGGAGCGGTTTTTGACTTACCTGGATATTGTTTGACAGCTTCAGCTGCAGCGTTTCTCATCGCATGCACATGAAAAACATCCAGATAAGCTCAATATATACACAGTATTCAGTATACATTATAGTATTGTATCATATATTCAATCTGCATAGGTGCAGCAAAATAGCTGAATATGACATTTTACCTACCATTCGTTAGTGAGTGCAAAAGCATAGACCCACCAATCCACTATTCATACTCAACTGTTGTCTTCCTTGCTCTTAAAACACTCAGGACAAAATGAATGAGGAGATTACCCGGACAACAAAAAACCTCAACCCAACTGCTCTGGTTCTCCCCTGTTTCGGACTTCTCTCTCTCTCTCGCTCTCTCTCCCTCGCTCGCTCGCTCGCTCCCTCCCTCACTGTGAACAATCTCTCGGCTGCCAAACCGACCAGGGCGTCTGCTGAGGGCCTCAGGACGTGCACCACGTGCACGAGAAAAAAAGCGGCACGACGGACCTTTCGGGTTGACCGAACCAGTTCCTCAGCATCTCAGATGTCCCTGGTTCCCTCAGGGCACTTGTAGGCCCAGCAAATTCGAAGCCCCATTGGATTATAGAGGAAGATTGGAGTAAAGGCTGTTTTTTAGGACGTTTTTAGGACGCCCTACTACAAACAACATTGTAGCTTTGGAGATGTCAACCATTTGACACGTCGATATCGGTCCCAGCTCAAGTCGATATGATAAGACAGGTGTATATAGTACATGTTCATACAAACCGGCTGATGCGATCCGCTTCAAGTGAAGGAATCCTCCATCCCTGAGGGACTGGGTGCATTTTCACCAGTCAGCCGAAGATTGAATACAGCTGAAAAAGTCAATCCTACGGGTGCATGGTTTGGCTTTTGCATGGTTTTCCCACGAAAACTATTAACTCCCGTATATAATTAAAGGTTCGGCAGCCCTCTTGTTCTTCCACTCTGAAACTATACTCAACAACACTGCCATACTCCAACTGTTGAAGAGCTCCTCAGCTTTGGCTGTCCGGTGTCCTAAGCACCGGACTTTCAACCTCCGCCGACCTGGTCCGTCGCCAGCCGCAGCCGAAGGGCGTGTGCAGCCGTTCAATTGAAGGTCCAAAGCGCTAGGGCTCCAACACGACTGGTTTGGACTCCAAATAGTGCGAGCCAACGCTTCAGAACCTACTAGCGATGGCCTCCAACCTAAGAGCGATGACCTCCAGGTGAGTGCATCTTTGCCATGTGAGTTTCGAGACAGCACTCAGTTTTTGGACAGAGGGGACCCTCCCATTCGAACTTTGCCTGGCAAGTTTGGAACATAGGGGGTTGCCCTATTACAATAGAACACCATATAGACAAACCCTTCTTGAACACTCATTGGTTGGGGATCAAATCGTTCACACCATGGATTCGCTGACCGCCAAGCCCTTTTTTCAGGCGGGCCCTGATGGGCTCCGGGCCAGCGAGCGGATTTGGAATTGGACCTCCCGGAGGATCGAGCGGATCGAACGGATCAGAGGTCGACTCTGTCCGTGCTGCCATTGCTTAAAACCCACACGAGTGACAAGGATCTCCGCAACAAGATCCTAATTCAAACAAAACAACTTAACCATGAAAGTGGGACAATGGTCTGATCAGTTGTTCACTGGGTGCTCGTGCTGATAATGTCAGGTACAAGGCTCCAGTTAGTCGATGCGAGCTGCGAGGGGAACTGATTGCTGCATAGGTCGCTTGTGGTTGAAAAACAGTCAGATAGCAAATAGCATCAAATAGCTGTGTCAAACAACATCTCACGAGGCAACTCACTTTCTCCCCATTGAGAGAATCAAGAATCCAGAAGCCCATGACCCCTGGCAGATTGGCAAATCTTTCCGGTAAACATTTCCTGATGAACATATTTGGGTCCATATTCACACAGGAACTGCCCCACCTGCTCTCAGCCTCCACCACCGGCCAGGGAGACGCCTCTGGTTGGGCCCAAAAACGAACACGAGTCGAACGCGAGTCTCAAGAAAAGCAACGAACAGCCAATGGGTCTAAACACCAACTTGTTACCTGTCAAAGAAGAACATTGGAAGGGTATGATTGCATCTGATGGCTATATGTTGCAGTCTTTTTAAAGAATGATACAATTCTGATGCATATACGTACATAGCCAGTATATAGCTAGGTAATACCTGGAGCCCGCAAAAGACCGTTTTCCCGGTGGAGCAATTTTCAGGTAAAGCTCAAGAAACACCACAACAAACAATTTTGGTTTTGAAACTTGTCACGTTTTCGGGTGAGACGGATAAACATCTATTTTCAGGGTCCAGGTAATATATACATATATATTTTATAATATATGTATATGTATCATGCTTCTTGCTCATTGATCCATTAACTGATGATTCGCGACGTCAAAGCGACAATTGCATTGCATTCAGCATATGAGACGTAGTATGCAAATGTGGCCATTCCAATCAACTGCCTTCTGCAACACAAACTGTGAGATCTGCTTGCCAAACAGGTCGCGCCTCTTCCTTCAGGTTTGGCCACCTTGGCGTGACCAGGTCATGTCAATGAGATACGACGAACCTCACTTGGTCTGACGAACCTCACAGCGTCAAAACAAACAATCGAACACTTTCGACCATACGACCTGTGTAGGTGACCTGGGGGAACGCAGAACCTCGGACTTCCCGAGGTGCATCGCTAGTAGTAACAGGTGCCTCACTAGTAGTAACAAAAAGCTATTAAATTAGAAATTAGCTGTTTTCGTTTCGTGGACCACCCGACTGGGTCACCTGACTGGGTCGGTGTGAACACAGGGATACACAGGGTCACATACCTAAAAGAGATCCTGAAAAGGTTGTGTTTCGTAAACCGCTTTAGTAAACCACTTTCAGCAACTGTCCAATTCAGTAAAACACTTTCAGCAACCACTCAAAACCGCGTCCAATGCTCAAAAACTCCAACTTTTATGTGCTCTCAGTTTTATGCTAGCGTGGGGATCTTAAAGTTAGTTGGATGTAAGGTTTCACCTCTTGAATGTCAAGCATCGCTATGCTTCTCTTGGAGTTGCTGTTGAAAACATCTGAACATTCTACGTTCGAGAGCGGAGGTCCTTCCACAGTCCACGCTGGTGCTCTGAGTATCTCACTGACTGGCAAAAGGATCATCAGGACCTGCGTGGACGAAGGAGTGGCCTGCTGATGAGGAGGAACCTTCGAAGCAGCCAGGTTACCCTGACACTTGGTGCCCAAGTGGAGGGAAGTCCTCAAATTGTTCGAATTCAAGTACAGTACAGTATATTACATTATCAGCTTTGCTGCAGCACCTAAAGTGGATGAAAAGGATTGAAAAGGAGTGTGGGGGCGAACTTCCTTCGGTATTCGCAAAACTGTCACGAGGGTCCTTGATGGGATGTCTACGTTATTCTACATTGAAGGTGTTTTTGCTCACGCCCCCCCTAACGGCCCCGGAGAATTTCCACGTTTTCACCATTAACCAAGTTGATACTACGGTGGGGATGGGGTGGGGTGGGGCTGGGGTGGGATGCTACCAAGTTTTGAAGCGCAAATGCTTCCAAGTGAAGCATGTGAAGATGGAGTTTACGCGCAAAGCGTGTGGATTGAAAACGCATGGCACCCAATGTATTGACCGCAAATGGTCATCCCTGAAGAAGTTTATCCAGAAAGAGTTGGCATCCAAACGATCCAATGGCGGGTTGAATGCACAGATCCAAGAATATATGTATAGCTTTCTGTGGTGCTGTAATAACACCGTCTAAGCACCAACTGCAGAAGTTGGGTCAAATGGCACAGAAGGAGTGGAACGCGTGAAAAGGAGTGGCACGCCTGAGGGAGTGGAAGTGTATGGAAGTGTGTTAAGGTTTCATGAAAAAACAAAGAAACGATAACAGATCCGTTTTTTTACTTCCGGGTCCCCGAAGACACTGTCATTTCACAATGGAGTTACGATTTGAGAGGCGTTTTGTGGTGTAAAAACACATTCCAAATGACATTGACCTAAAAAAGGCATCGCCATAAAGTGCCAGAGGGGTTGTGAAAAACGACTCGAAGATGCATGTGAGAACGCGCAAATCGCGCGGGGCCGTTGCAGCGGGCGTGACCGTGTTTTTGCTCGACGAACTGAACCCTTTTTGCTCGCTCAACTCTCTCATAGTTGCATCTGTTCTCCTGCTCCATCTCTCGTTCATGTACAAACCATTCCAATAGAACAGTACAAACTCGCCATCTAGCTGTGACCAACGCTCAGTATCTGGGACCAAGGCAATACATGTCTGAAGATCATCTCTCAAACACAGTTGCACATCTAAACACGCCAAATTCCTGGCACCCAGCGTGGACAGATTGTTTAGAAACACACGGACAAAAATATCACGATCGATTCACTGCAAAAAAGACGATTCATCCCAATGTGCTCTCCTTTTTGTACAAAACAAACCTGACCAATAGCAATCCATGGCAATCCTGCCACCAAAAAAGGGAGACATCAAAAGAGACCTTCGACCAGCTGCGTGTCTTTGGGATCTCGCGGTCGCCTCGTAGCTTGGCTCGCCGTTCGGGCCGGTCCGGCGACCGAGAGCCGCTGGAGGTCGCATGCCTCGGACGTTGAACCGAGGGCGGAGGACGACGGGACACCAAACGTGTTGGTTGTTCTTGGAGTGCTTTCTTGGCCAAAATGACGTAATTAGTTGTTCTTCTCATCATGTCTCAAATTGATGATGTCAACCATATGTCAAATGTGATCTGTTTCGTACATGCAGGAGGTGCTTAAAAGCACACCTCTTTCGGAGATGTATGAATCTGTCAACTCCATCTGATGACATGCTTGCTCATCGAATGCTCGGCCAAAACGCGTGGTGGGTATCGCGCGAAAAGAACGACAACACCATTAATTACTTGTGTGTGTTTGTAGTATAAACTCGTTGGTAATGATCCACCAATTGTGATGCCATATATTAAAACCCTTTTTCAACTATGTTCTATACAAAATCATCTATCTATCTGACCCGCACAAGCGAAGCACAAGCTCGAGGGTCCTGAGCAGTCACACTTTAATGGCTCCCTTAGGCTCCCTTTTGCAAATATATATATATATATGTGGGCCATATTGCTATATCCCATTGCAGCTTGCTTGATTGCCCAACAGGGATGGTAAAGTATGTCCCTTGCCGTTCGAACTGAGAGCCAAACGTTGAGAAGCTCCAGGATGATTGGCCAACATCAAGATCGGCCTAGCCATTGGTTCATTCTCGCTTGCCATGAAGGACTATCTGGAGTATCTGGTCTTCTGGTGGTTACACAATCCTAATCTGTTCTGCAAACATCTGCACACATCAAATATGTGCAAACATCAAATATGATCCAGGAGCTGTGACATGCGTAGGGACTCCGCCTGTCCCTCTGGCACTTGCACATCCCAGCCAGACCTGGGACTCACCAAGGTTGAGGTGGTCGTGGTCTGTTGCTGGCACTGGAATTTTGCTCTTCGAAGGTGGCTCTGGTGGAGGAAATTAGAATATGCAGGCCGTTTCTTTTTGCTTTGTTCTGGTTCTAGACTCCAGGTTGATGGCTATCGCTTTCCCCTTAAGCCCAAAAGGCAACAGTTTTATCCTGTTCACATCCTTCTACCGGATCCCTTTTAGTCTCTGATCTACAAAAGGCTGATGAGAAGCTCTCAATTCAAATGTCGGGGACAACAGACCTGCAAAGACCTTTGGACTGACAGGGTCTTCTTCCATTCCTTCCACCTACCAGAGCACCTCGAGTCTGAGAGCTCAAAGCGAAAAACACTGATGACCTTCCTTGAAAAGGTAGGGTGTCAGTGTCCGTTCACATCGTCGAAAAAAAAACAAGCACACAGCAGCTTCAAAATTTTGGCATATATAAGTTGGTGTAGATGGTTCAATCTCCAACACACAGCCTTAAACTTAAACGAAATCGTGAATAAGAAACCATTAATGAGAAAATGTGCAGCCCGTGGACTCCTATTAACCCCTGTTCATCTGTGTTCCTCGCTCACCTTGAAGGAAAACCTCTTCCTTGCTGAGCGAGCACCCAAATAGGGCTCGAACGGGCTAGCTACAGGCAAGTCCCATTTCAGAAACCCATCCAAGCATGTTCTGCCGGCCGTGGAAGAAAACAAGGGATCCTGGTCTTGTGTTTGACACACTGTCTGCTGTCAAGGCAGACAAATAACACTCCGATTGAGATCCGCCCCATCGACCCGAACTGTAAACTGTGCTTTCCTGCTTTCGCCCACTGCTGGGTGATGCGCCAGAGAGGTCAGGCTCATCCTGGAGAGATTCAGCAGGAGCGGTACCAGGTGAAACAAAGGAATGGACCATTGTGTGACCATGACATATTTCTTGGAGGTCCATTATATCCTTTGTTCAAACTTTATACCAATTCATATGTGTCCAATCTTGCCTCGGCGACCCCACCATGGGGCAAACGCACCAAGTGCAGTAGGTGATTGCTGGATTTGTTTCACAACCTTGGACATCATCTCAGCCGGCGCAAGGCGCCCCTCACCGGGTCTTCGACCCGCACCATCTCTTGACAGTGCAGAGCCATCAGCCCGAAACAAACACAAACGCGTTTCACTGAAAAATTGCCTGCTGGAATACTACTTGACAAACGAGGTCTCTTCCACTTCCATGACGATTGGAGAGAGTGTGGAGCAACGTCTAAACGGTCTTCAGCCACTCAGGCCTGCCCAAAGGCAGCCCAACTGCTACTCGGCCTTGTCGACGGACCGACTGATCGTGACCACAGGACAAAGAGGGTTTTCTACATGAGATCTAAGGCGCCACCCAAAGGGTGGTTATTGAATAAGGTTAGGGGGTCTATAAACCCTTTTCTGGCTGCTGCTGCTGGTCTGAACATTTATAAGATTTGCAAACAAGCGGTGACAAATCCTGAAACACCATAATGTGGCATAGCATTGTCGATGAACGAACTATTGGTTGAGACTTACCGTTTATTCTGCTTTGTATTGGTTGCCTTTCCCTTTTTTTGATCACAACTGTGACTGTGATAGATTTGAACAGGCAAGAAAACTTACAACATAATGTATTTATCCCCCAACTGACCAGACTTGTGCTATCTTCCAGGGGTGCCTTTATGATTTTGTTGACTAGTTATACCGTTGAAGTGAGATCATCACATCCGAAATGCGTTCGATGGTGAAACCGGTTGCATGCATGTAAACCTGTGTGGACCAGGATACTATTGGGGACCTTCAAAGGGTGCACAACGCGCAGCAAACTGCGCACCCTTTGTTCTGAGTCAGTTGAATTCCAAACTGAGACGACTGAGCCAAGAACTCTGGCACTGCAGCAGCCTTGGCCAAGGAGAAACCATCTTCCAATGGTCTTTGGGGTCCCCAAGCTCCACAAACGTGTCTCCGATCTGTCTTTGACCGTGCTTCATCCCTGCCACACACAGTCCGCGAAGGCGGCGGGACCTCCGATGGGGCAACATCAGCCTCCTCAAAGCCAAGTTTGACACGGCTTTTTTTTCTGAAACCCGAAGAGTTGCCTCGCCAAATGAGAGACAAAACCATGACATGTAACAAGCTCCGATTGCGGAACAGGCCGTCTGGGGAACCACATCATTGGATCGGGTCAAACGTCCCAACGACTCAAAGCACCAGAAACGCCGAGTTTCGACACACGCGCAGGTTCAAACATGACCATCCTGGACCATCCTGGAAGCTGTATGAACTCATCCTGGACCATCCCACTGCTGAGATCTCATTCTCAGTGCCCCACAGGCCATGCCGGAGCCTCGGCCTGGTAACCGCCAGGGCGATGGATCAAAATCCCAAGATACGAAAAAAAGCTGTAGACAGGAGTGGTCCAAGATCTTCTGGCACCGCATGGCACCGCGAAAATCTTGCACATCATGGGGGGAATGGTCCCAACGTGGACGACTTAGACCAGAAAGAGCGCTGTGACAGTGAAAATCCAAAACATCTGTAAATGGCATGGTTACCTGGTTTACAATATTTGCAAGATCTTGCAAATATCCCATATCCCGTGTCATGAAGAGCTAACGTTTTGAAACAACACACAGCAGGAGGGACCACAACACGGCTTGCAACGGTCCCACACACCGCCGGGTTTGAACCGCCCTTCCAACGCTTGGCATCGGTGGTATTTTGGGCCAAACCATCTGCAACTAAGCCAAAGAAGTGGGTCTCCACACTGGAGAAACGATGCGACATTGCTTGTGAAAACACAGTCCCTGTGCCATCTCGCTCCGTTTTTCAGCCACCAAGCAAGCACCAGGCATCCGTCCGAACACATGCCACTCTCCGCCTGGGCCCAGATCTCTTCCGCGCGCTTCTTGGAGCTCTGCCGGCCCTTCCGTTGCTTGGACCTCCACGCGAAACACAGTGCTGGACGGGTGTATCAGTGAACGGCGAAATGCAGGTCGTGTGATCCGAGCCAGGTTTGGTAGCTACATTGTGTCTTTCTTTACATCAATGTTCTTTTAGGACTGTGCAAAAATAGTTTGAAGATAATCGAGTACAACTCTAACTACCTGTTCACGATAAAATTTTGAGGTCTTTGTTAACATGTATTGCAAAAGGCTATTGTTCTGTAGCTGCCAAAAAGCCCAACAAAACATGGTCAAGGCAGGCCCCAAACAACACAGTGTCCACCGAAAGGCGCTCACGCATGAGACTGGACATCTCAGTGCACTCCTGTCATAGGTCCAAGTACTAGTGACCAGTGTTCACTGATGCTCAACGATGTTCAATCAATCCCGTACAACATCTTTCATAGAAGGGGAATGTGTGCGATTGGTCAGTTAAATACGCCCTGAGGTACCAGGAAAATCCCTGTGTCTTTGGTGTTCAACGGCAACATGCCAAAGATCATGAACATATTAACTATCATGAAAGTATAGAATCATCAGAAGGAAGCAACGCTCTGCTTTGACCTGAATCTACAACTCTGCGCTGGTTTTGTGGTTTTGGGGCCCGGCTCGGTACTCCAGTGGTTCCCCACCATGATCCCCCAAAAAAACACAAACGCAAAAACAAGTATTGTCAATGACGATCGAAACAGAAAAAGACAAACTGCCGGTGGAGGCAACGGCAATTTGGTTGGACCTACCAGCTGCTGGTCAGCTGTTTCATGCTCTTCACTTTCATTGTCTTCTTCTGTTCGGGGTCAAATCTCAAGCTCCATCTGAAGAGCTGTCCTGACCTGGTCCTCTCTTCTTCCGGCAAATCAGGCTGACCTTGGATCCACCAAGCCGACAGAAGGGAATAGGGTCTTAACGGTCCTAACTAAGTAAGTTTACTTGGAAGCAAGTGACTCAAGCAAGGCAATCACTGGAAGAACTCCATTTAAGCTGTGTACTGCTACTGCTAATGGTCTACAACGTCATGATGAGAGTCAGTGCGGCTCAAAACGCATCCTTTTCTATTAATTTCAATACTCTCTAGATTCGCAAATATCCAGAGTCTCGTGGGTTGAGGCAATGCTGGAACTGCCCCAGTGATTTTGAAACAATCCTCTGCTGCCTATTATCTACATCCTCTGCTCACAACGCGTCGCGAGGACAGCAGCGCTGTGGTCACACTTCCACTTTCCCCGGGCTGCCGCACTCCGCGCGGCGGGGCTTTGCACACGGCTGGTGGGGCTGCTACGGATTCTTGCCTGGAAATGGAGTTGTCTGAACATCAGCCGCTGAGGGGCGCATTTGTTCAACACAGTTGATCCTCGTGCGATCGAGGAATAGGGTCATAGAATTGGTGGTCAGAGTTCAGGGCGAATTGGTGCGGCAATGACCACAAAGTCTCAGATGTGTGGATCATTGTTCCAAGTCTTGGAAAATCCACGTTCCAAGTCTTGTGAAATCCAGTGGTCACCCCATTGGAAGTGATGACGACTTGTCCTGACCTATTTCTAGGGCTGCTGATCTAAGGCTCCTGTTTCACGAACGAGACCGGCCCAAGCCAATTGAAGACACTTGCACACAAGGACGAGTCAATACAAGAATGAACCAAACGGAAGCTACTTAAATTCCCTAGGCCCACGCAAATTTCATAGATTCAGAGTAAGATATTCCAACATGCTCATCATGGAGTAACTCCTGCGATTCCGGCATGATCATTTTAAGTTCATCCATGTTAGTCAACACGCAACAAGAAACAGCTGATCTTCTCATCGAAAACAGTGACGCCTCGGGTCCCCCCATGTAGAGGCGTCGGAACTTCTCGCTCTGCTCTTGTACCGCTTTGGGCCTTGTTCGGCTGCCACAAAGAAGCTGGTGGTGAAATGTGGTGAACCAATCTAGGGTCTATGGATGTCTATGGGGAACCAACCTCCCAAGACCATCCATACAACGCAACGACTTGGTCTACAGCGCTCTTCATGGTGCTTCTTCACCGACATTTTTGGATGAAACGCCCTTGTTGGACGGTGGGTCAATGCCGAGGGCTAGAGGTGCAAACTCCTTTGTTTTTGCAGAGGTATGCACGACACTCAAGGCCCGTGTGTTTTAAGGCCTGTTGTGAGTAGGGGCTTTTGACTCCAAGACTGGGAGCTTGCCACATGAGGTCCTTGCAAGCATTTATTTCATTTTATTTCAATGTCTGTTGTATTGAAATCATCTTGGCTCGGAGCTATCCCACTGACAACGGCTGTATTGAATCATCCCCCGCATGAACCGACCAACGACTCGACCTCTGTCGACTCTCGGTGACCCGGCAACGGAAGACTCATCGACTCATCGAAGTTCCCCAAGATGTCCTTGGATTTGATCGATGTTGATCGACTTGACGTCAACAAAGCCAAAAACAACGGTCCCCCAAGCAAATACAATATATATATATATATATTTGTTTTTTTTTACTCGTCTATCCATTCTGGGGTCACTACAAATTGATTCCCCACCTTCGGGGATTCGAATCTATTCCAATTGATGTTCTACAAATTGAACCGCCTAATCTAGTCTCCATGCATGTCCAAAAAGCAAAACAAACACTCTATAACATGAACTTATTTATGCAATGCATGGATGATCCCTACAATTTCTCTGTTCTTATAGTGTCCATGTGTAAGTATTCTACAATCAATTTGTTTTGGAACATTGGATATCTAAATACATGCATATATATATATATATACATGGTGCCATGGCACGACCCAAGAAAAAGACTTGCGCCTGCCAGGTATCTAACAAGAGCTCTGCGTCCGGCCGATCCTCTGGATCCTGCGGTCGAGCATCCAAACGGGGTATCTTCCACTACAGTACATCTATGGTGGTACAGCCATCAGTATATATAGAACGCAAAAAACAACAGCAAATAGATGCAAATAGCATCAAATAGAAAACCTTTGTGATACTGAACTGCTCAGCAATCCTTGTCCGTAAGTGGTGTCAAAGAGTAAACAAAAGCTTTGCTAAGGCTCACAGAACTAGCAAAGTGAGTACATTAAGCCAGGAACATCGCCAGCGATAGGCTATATGGTCGTGTTCATGGCCCAACAGTTACTGGCACCACGGGGAACTTGAGCTTGTCAATCAGTCAATTTGGCAGCGGCTGTACTTCAAGCAAACACCCCAGAAAGGCGCCTCCGATCTTTCCGTCGATATAGGGCCAGTTGGAAACTCCAAAGTCCGTCTGAATGGAGCAAGACCTATACAGTTCATGCATTCCGCCCCCTGAGTGACTGATCAATTCCTGTCAACGAAACGACACGAACCACGGCCCGCCCCGCCCCGGTTGCGGCGCGCCCCACGCGCCAGCGGCGCTCCCGTGCGAGGAGCCAATGGGTCAACTCCCGTAGGTTGTCCGGGTACTCGGGCGTGGACCTGAGGGACGCTGGAGCAAGCGATGGGAGCTGGTGAACAGGTTGGACCTGGCCGTTGGAACCGGAGAGAACAAGGTGTCCTGTAACAGGTGTCCGGTATTTCCCTGCTCTTGGGTTTGTACACACCCTGGAGGATATTGTGTTGTTTTCTTGTGTTATTTTGCAACTCCAAAAATGGATACTGTGTTTTTTTTGGTGTTGTTTTTTTTGGTTTTCTTTTGGTCTCCTTGCAGATCGGGCAAAATTGCGTGTGGGTATATAAAAACACGTCCAAACATGTCCAGACCAGGTATCTATCACATGAATGGGATAGTATGGGAAAATTGTTCATGCCACCATCTTCTTGGGCTTTTTATTTTGTCTTGACCCACAGCCAAACGCAGTATGTCTGAAAACCTTCATCTGAGAGGAGAAATGCAACAAGTTTGGAGGCTCTTCTTCTGCTACACTCCCACTCATTAACACAGAAGTGGAGAATGTCCTTTTCGCAAAAAAACGCCGTCGTCCAAGGGGCCCTATTCCACTTATTTGTTAGTGAGTCATAGTGTGAACCAAAAAGGCCAAGCAAAACCGATGGGATAGTTCCACCATGTTCCAACTATCCTTGCGGCCCATTGATGTGGTCAAAATCAGTCATCATATGACCCATGATCACTTCATGTCCAACACAAGAATCTGGAGAGGCTGGAGACAAAGCTTCGGTCACTACCCCCAGAGAAAGAGCATTGAATCACCCAAACGTTCGTAAAATGTTGAATGATGATGAATGTGTGTCCCCAACAGGCCTATAAAACTTTCGATCAATGCAGCTGCGAAGACTCGACCTTGCTCAACCAATCAAAGGGGACGTATCTCAAAGAACAATCACCAGAGTTGAGTCGTTGAGAATTGTTGAGTGAGAGAGTATCGTGCGAGTATTGTGGTTATGGTTGAGTTTTGTTGAGTATTCAGTATTCTCAATCATTCTCAATCCGTGTCAGTTGGGCTTGAGTGGTACTCGTCGTACTCCATGTGGTGTCCGGACCCAGGTGTCCGAACGGCCATGGATATCTGCAGTTGGAGATGGCCAAGGTGGACTCATCTTGGAAAGGATGCCTGGAAAGGAGACGATGATGGCAGCAAAACAATAGCAAAACACAACACACGATGTTCTTCGTGTACAGTGGTTTCAGAGTAGATGGCACAAACATGCACAAACCCTCATGTCTTTTAGATGTGGGGAGGGCCGAAAAACCCGCGGCTGGAGAGCGGAACCGCCACATCATCTACAAGGAATTCAGGCCTGAGAGACAGGCCATCAAATACTGTACCTTAGGTTTGGTGGTCTCTGGTTGAGAGGGGCAAAGACTTCACATCCACCCTGCACTTACGCACAGTGCGTAAATCCTAAAATCGAACACGAGTGGATGGATGGCAAAGTGTTGGGTCAAGACGGAGCCATCATCACATCCAAGATCAACAAACATGTTCCCTCTCATCTATAAAAACGTGTGGGGAAAGTTCGCTCCCGGCTCCTGGCTTCGCCGACGCCTGACCCCATGGCTGGGAAGCCGCCAGAATCGCGCGAGCCGGCTCGCGCGAGCTGGGAGGCCTATAAAACATTAGTGTGTACAGGATGCAGCCAATCATCCAAATGTCCACCTTCTGGCAAATGGGAAACCTTAGATCGCCAGGTCGTCGAAAGTGGTCCAACTCGCAGATTTTAACGAGTATGGACGTGATGACAAGAATCTTGCGTTTGGAACTGCACTTCTGCTATGGAAGCAATATAGAACAACATCGTACTATATCTGGATTGCAGTAACAGCAACAGGAAACAAACAGCAATTCATAGCAATCCAAATGCATATTTGCTGGGAACGTATCCTGTAAGTCTCACAACATCCCATACCAATCTCTGTCTGTCCTTCTGAACCAAAGGAAACACCGGAAAATCACACCTGCACAGCAAACAACAAAACCAGTTCCCACGTCACACTCCACAGCGCTGAAGTTTTACAAACAAAAGAGCAGCCCTACTCCTCCATAGGACGATTATACACTTATCACCTTCTGTTGCATTCACAACCGACGCTCGACTCAGATCCTGGCTCCAAATAGAAATCGACCATCTCGGGAGGCCTGAGGTTCGACGAACAGTGGGATCGTGCTTCGGTCCACGATCTTGTTGCGATGTCGTGCAGAGTTCGGACGTCCGAACGCTGCAAGACATAGCAGTTGGCAGCTGCAAGATATGATCTCTATATATTGTCATACGCTATCCTTTTCAGAAGTACTGAGTAGGCGACCTGTACATCATGGTCGTGTATTTGTCGATCTGCTCCTGCAGGGTGGCAAGATTTTTCACCCTCCACTGTGGTTCCTCTGCAGTGGTTCCTCTACCCTGCGAACATGGTTCCTCAACTGATGCGGTTGATGCGCCAGTCCTCCAACTGCGACAAGGCGTGCTTGTCTAAAGAACCAGGCTCAAAACCTCGTGCCGTGGCTGAGCGACCGTGTTGGTTTATTTATTTTGATAGGGGTTCTTCAAGGCAAAGTGAGTGATGCTGACCACTAGTTTATTCATGTTGATCCTTTTGTCCTTCTCACTTCGTGTGACCCTGTGTTGTTATTGCCCGTTCCAAACATATTACACAATCAAAGTGACCCAGAAACGCCAAAACCATGATATGGGCGTTGCTTATGGGTGTGCAGTAATCCTGCCTGCATCGTGCAAATGTCCTGCCAACCCAGTACCATCTGGAAGTTACATCAATCATTAATAACGAAAAACAGGATTACCCCGGAGCCTTGAAGATGAACAAGGAAAATGTCCAAAACGACCTTTCTTCACAAACATCTACGTCAAAAAAGTGCGTTCTACAGTTCTGTATAATTTGTTTCTTAGGAAATTAACGTCTACGAACAAACTTGAGGCCAGGGGGCCAGGGGTTGCGAAAGCTAGCAGGACCAGGTGAGGAAGGGCTAAGAAATTCACCAGCCAAACACTTGCTAAAGCAAGAGCAACCCCAGCTAGCTGATGCTACCTTTTGCCATGAAAAAAAGGAACACATGTCGAACAAACATGCCACCCACACACACATACGAGAGTTGGAAAGGTCATTGCCCTATATAAACAACATCCACACCCCATGGCTCTTGCGTCTTCCACTGAATCGCAAGAGCCGACCACACCTGGACGCTTGCTGTGTAAACCACGGACGAATCATCGGCACGGCGGTCATTTGGGTTCCACCGACGCTCATCACTCCAGGAGCCAAAGTCCAAAAGCCTTGGGAATATCGAGCAATTTTGCATCGTCAACTCGGTCAACTCCAAGCATGGTGCCCACTGGGCTGCAAACATGGCCCAGGGTTTGACCTCTAATGACCAGCACAGTTTTGAAACAACAAAGGGATGGAGATCCAAAGCAATTTGAATCTCTGGGTCCAAATTTGGAACAATCTTAAGCGCTCCTCGGTTCTGTTGCAAAGTTTCTTAAGCGCTCCTAGCCTTTCGCTGCTTCACTTTTTCTGGGAAGAACCCAGGGTTGCATGAGACTGCATACAGTATACAGGAAAGTGCTGCCTGTATTCAAACTTAAGGTCCATTACGGCTTGGCAACACCAAACATCGTGTCATTTCCACACTGCATCGCCTGGTTGAACCTGTGGGTGCAGCCACTCCCTCCAGACTCTAGTTGTGCAAGTGGACGTTCATGGACCATATGGACCATAGTGATTTGATACATGGACTCAATATAAACTTAACGGACAATACTACAGATATCTACAGATCATCAGGTTGCTCAAAGCCCCCCATAATATTCAACCAAGCCAAACCCATGGGAGGTAGAAATCATGACTTGTTCTTGTTGACACATTTTGGAGGATGTTTTGACATGTTCTGACCAAATGCGTGACTGCCTCACCACCCTAGTGGAATGATTCAGGATGCAAGAGTCATATCTGCAAACATTGTGACTTTTAGACTCTTGCTACTTCACGGTGTCGTAGTATATAAGTCGTTAAGTCACGATAAGCGGCAGCAACCGGATTTCTCTTTGGCCAGGAAATAACACTTTGACTAATAATAACATACATCGATGGCACCCCACATGTCAACAAACAAAGCTTGGCGGCCTCTGATGCATGGTGTGAATTGAACTTCATATACATCTCTTCCGCTTCAACGGATCCGGCGCTTATGCCAAGAGGCTTCCAGTGGCCGTCGCTACCCATGAGGACATTCTCAACCTCGCAAGATCTTTCCAACGCCGCAAATAGCCCACGAGATACCAAAGATAGCAACACATCCAAATATCGAGTTGCTATCTGTTCATAGGGTTCTCATGACTGAAAGGCGACAGGTGTTGGGTTGGGGCTTCTGAATGTAGAACCAACTAAATGTGAAGTTGTCTCTCCAGAAGGACTGCCTTGCATGACCTCATGATATTGGAACCTGATCAAAGAAAGCAATTGCCCTTTAGGTGCAGCCCACTGTTCCATTCCCTAAAACAGAACATGTGCTCAACAAAAGGATTGCCACAAAAACATTGTTGTCCTTTTTGCATCCTCTCTACCCTGCACATGCCTTCCAGCGTGAGTCACAAGCAATATACTCGCCAGTTACTCACCGATACCGTCTGGATTTGCTTCGTTTTTCGGCTGCCTCGCAATGAGGATGCCACGCGCCAGTTCCCAATGAGTATGACCAAGCCTTTTTCTTCTCACCCCATATCCGGATCATCTCCTACTTGGATCCCGCCTTAGGAACAAGTGCCACGCTACTAGAAACAGGTGCCTTACTAGTAGGAACAAGAAGCTGCTAGTACTAGTAGTCTCATAGGCCCGTGCCTTAAGATCTCGATGTTGCACCGGTGGTGTGAAGCCATGTAAAACGGCCACGCCCTGGTCGTCCGGTTCGCGTCAGCGCGTGGCGTGAACGGTGAACGGTGAATGAACGGTGTAAGCGCCGCGTCCGGGACGACCCGGTGGTGTCAAGACACGACTGAACACCCAGAGAGCAGGCGTCTTCTGTTGGATTCTAGGTGGGACAGGTTCTCAGGTTCTCTCCAGTGTGGGGGGGGAGCCCCCACACACCAGAAACATCACGCCGAAGGACGGAAGACAACCAACATCTTGGGTGTGGTGTGTTGGCGGGGGGGGTTAGCGGGCTCCTGCAAGGGTACAAAACCAAGTTCCTCATGGTTACAACTTCAACTCATGAGTGAACTGGTAACCGGGGGACAAGTGCAAAAGCGAGGCATGTGCCAAAGCAGTGAGCAGTATTTGGGATCCACAGCCGTTCGCGCATGCAAGTCTTGTTTGCTGCTTTGCACCAAGACCTACACCTTGACTTACTGTAATACCAACATCCGAAACACGAACCATTCAACAGTGCTACACCTGGAATTGTGACCAACTGGTGAATGCTCGACCATGGAATCCCTCTGCCCACAGCGGCCGGGTTGGCCCGGCGGCGACGACTTGTGAGACGGTCTCCAGGATGACCTTCTCTGACAGCTTCCCCTAGGAGGGAAAGTGAGGTTCCAGGCTGCAGGTCGACGACGGAGATGGATCCAATCTAATCGCCGTCGACGACGTCAAGGTTGGTAATTCGATGACAAGAGTGAGGCTGTGGCCTTCAGTGCCTTCAGTGTTAAACTAGGAGGAGTCACCAAAACACTTGAGATCCAATCCAACTGCATGTTCTGTTATTGTTTCAAGGGGCCAACCAAGAAGGCAGAATAACTTAGAGCCCCAGTCGCAAAAGGCGACGCTTCGTTTCCTGTGTGCCCGTGTTCCTACTCCGGATGGACTTTGCGGAATCTTGAAGACTTGAAGATGTGTTGAGCGAAAGGTTGCTGACACCTTGTGGAAAGTACAAGGTAAGGCGTGCAAATAGACTACGTACTTGTAAAGTATCAACAAAATTCCTTACATCGCTTCCCTGCTTCTCTGCCATTTCTCTCCCAAATGCTTCCAAAACAAGCTCTATATAATCCTGACTGGCGGCGGCCTTCAGCCAACAGCTACATGTTCAATAATGATAATTACCAGTGATTTGCAATTCGTTCTCTTCAGCTAATCCCAACTGAATCCGTTGCCTCCCGAAACACTACCATGGAACCTGAAACTCCCGCAAGAGGGGCGTTTATATAGGCGTTTCTATCGGCTTCTCAACAGGGGTCGCCAGTGTCCGAAGCATCGACCCAAATCTAAGAGCTTCTTGTTACGTTCGTAGCGATGCACTTGTTACTACTAGTAAGGCACTTGTTCCTTAGCATATTTACTGTAAGCCTTATTAAGCATATTTAATGGGTCTAACCGTCTAACCTCTGAGCAGTCACGGTTTCATGATGATTAGTAGAGGCCTTTCTCTTTCTCTAGAATAGTGATAAATGAGTGATAATTGTTTACTGACTGTTACAGACAATAGGACAGACCCAACATAAATATATAAATATCATGTGCCGCAGCGCTGGGTCGGACCCTGAACACTATCTCTCTAAGTCAGTTTAAGCCGATCCAAGCTGATCTGACCAGCCCAAACTGATCTAAAGAATGAACATCTTGGGCCGAGTCCGAATGCATTGCAGGTCAACTGGCAAGTTCATGGGGAAATTCAATTGGCATTCTTCCGTGACTTTGTTGGACTCTTTCGTTCCCCTCACCCAGCACCAGCATGGATCATGTGTGGCGCCTCAAATTTCTCCAGAAGGTTCAAGAGGTGTCCACCGGGGCAAAACTCAAAGAGCATGGCCACCTCTCTCGCCGGACAACTGGCTGCTGCTCTCCACTAATTATGGCTCACCAGGTCAGTGTATCTACTTAACCAAAGCCAGGTGTCGCTGTCTGGGAGTCAAAACATCTAAAAACGCTACTTGCTTCAAATCCTCTCCTGGGCACGAAGAGCCAGGGATTACGACACGACCAAAACCAATGCTGGCTGATGCTCAGGTCATAGTATATCAATCACCACCTGCTTGTAGAGGAACATGGTTAACGAACAAGCCATTTTCCACTTCCATGACATGATCATGTCAAGGCGTATAGCTCCCTAAAACAACGAAGACAACAACAACAGCAACAACACAAACAACAGCACCAACAACAACGAGAACAGCAACAAAAGCAGCAACAGCAACAACAGCAGCAACAACAACAACAGCAGCAACACCAACACCAGCACCAACACCAACACCAACACCACCACCACCAACAACACCAACACCAACACCAACACCAACACCAACACCAACAACAACAACAACAACAACAACAACGGCAACGGCAACGGCAACGGCAACGGCAACAACAACAACAACAAGAACAACAGCAGCAACAACAACAACAGCAACAACAGCAACAACAACTCCAACAGCAGCAACAACAACACCAACACACACAAGCTGCTGCCAAGCCTGGGTGAGTTCACCGGAACAACAGCAACAGCAACAGCAACAGCAACAACAACAGCAACAAAAACAACCGCAACAACAACAAGAGCAACAACAACAACAACAGCAGCAACCACAGCAACAACAAACACATCAACAGCAACAACAACAACAACAGCAACAGCAACAACAGCGACAACAACGACACCAGCAACAACAACAGCAACAACAGCAACAAGAACAACAAGAACAACGGCAACAGCAACAACAGCAACAACAGCAACAGCAGCAACAACAACAACAGCAACAACAACAACAACAGCAACAACAACAGCAACAACAACAACACCAGCAACAACAACAGCAACAACGACAACAACAGCAACAACAGCAGCAACAAAAACAACAGCAACCACAACAAGAGCAACAACAACAACAGCAACAACAGCAACAACCACAGCAACAACAACAGCAACAACAGCAGCAACAACAACAGCAACAACAACAACAGCAACAACGACAGCAACAACACCAACAACAACAGCAACAACAACAACAGCAGCAACAACAACACCAACACACACAAGCTGCTGCCAAGCCTGGGTGAGTTCACCGGAACCTGTATAGCCCAAAAAGGACAGCAACGGGAGTTGTTGGGTGTGACGAAGTATCGCATTCGTTTGATTCGCCCATTCGGTTCGCTGTTAAGTACGGCGAACGATTCTACAATCCAACAAGCCAGGCCTCTTTGCTCTTCCCTTCCGTCAAAAGGATGTGGCCGTAATACCTGGAACGAACATGGAAGTTGTGAAGATCAGCTTATGAGGATGAATAGCTAAAGATAGCTCCAGTGAACATCCTTCAAAACTGATAAGCAATTATAATTGAACGTACTGGAACAAAAAGGGATGTTCATCCGCGATGGCTTGGGTTGGGCAGGGGTGCCTCATAGGGAGTGTTTGTCACAGGGGATGCTCATCGAAGCCTTTCTGAAACCCATGGGCCAGCGATGGCCAGCGGGTTAAAGTTTTGAAACACCGCTAGCGGGTTAGAGTTATGTTACCCCTACAAAAGAAAATAGACTGGCCTACCAGTTTACTTGTCAATGTTCATCTACCAGGTGTCTCGTGCGGCTTTTATGAAACGGTGGGCCCTTTATTGACAATTGGTTATTGACACAACCACACCGCTATAAGTGCAGCTGGACCACTCAAGCCCCAGCATGCTCTCTAGCAAATATGCCGTGCCACCTAGTAGCGCTAGTAGATGATGCTGCCATTCCGCTGAAACACCTGAAACTAATGATCAATCCGTCCTGGAATAAACAAAGCAACCAGTTTCTTGACATCTTCAACAAAAAAGCAAATCCAAAGTACCCGCCTCAAAGTTGGTTTTCAAACCAAATATAGTACCAAATATATAACAACCTGCAAATATGGAACGCCCACAAGCGGTTGCGCACTGCACCAAGTTGGGATGTGGTGGAAGCTGTTCCAGCCTCAGACATTGAGCTGCACAGCGGCGCGGTCCCCTGTCACAGTCAACAACTCTGCGTTGCCTAAGGTGATCCCTGGCCAGTTGAAAAGCCTTTATGGATTTGGGTGTGGTCTTGCATGCTTACAAGTTTGTTCCTTTCTCAGTGTATTTGCCCCTCTGTATTAAAAGGAGAGCTAGCTTGCAGTTGTAGGAATGGCTCACCCAAGCCCTGCACATCCTGACTGATCAGATTTCCCAAGCCCTGCTGCCCTGCCAAAATTGGACCAAAAACATGGTGATCCTCTTAGCAGCTTAGAGCTTGGGGGAGACCCCTCATTTCGCCTCTCTGACAGCGAACCTGTGCGTTCGTATCCCATGTGAAGGAAGGACCACGAACCCCAAGCTCCAAACTACAGCAACTTGCATCCATGTTCAGCCATTCAGAATGTTGAGGGTCTAGATACATCAAAAGCTGGAGCCTTTGCAGCCCAAGATGCAGTTGAATTTCGCGCTTGGCCATTTGTAATGAAAGCTTGTCCTCATTTCACGCTGTGTTTTCGCGCAGCGATACGTGCAAAATTCAATTTGGGCACAACTGCTTGGTGTGGTCCATTTGTGCATTTGCATCCATTTGCTGATGATCACTGAAGCCATTGTTGTGACAATGCCCAAAATACGCCCAATGGATATGAATATCCTTTTCCATGCACGGTAGTGGCTACAGTTCTAGACTGACGTGACAAACGTTTTCGGAACTTCCGATTTCTGGAGGAGTTGTGTGACTCATGACTCCTCCTTTTTGTTCGTATCATTTCGTAGATGTTCAGAAAGATTCACTTCACTTGTGTAGAAATGGCAACCTATTTTGGGGAACACAAACACAACATAACACACCAACAACAGCTTCAAGGACAGCGATCATATTGAGCACCCGAGACTCTCCAATTCTCTCCGGAGTCCAAAGGTCTTGTGCCCAGGACCGTGTCTGTCGTCCCACATGTCACTCTCGTGGCCGAGCTCCGACGGTAGTCACTGTCCTGACATCTCATCTTCTTCAGAACGAGCTCCTGCCAATGTGGAACTGGCATCGTTGGACGTGGATCTGTATCCACCAGTACCTCGAGCCTCAAAACCACACCCGGACTGGGTGGCAACTCCTGCGGACTGGTGACCGGAACTGCTTCCAGTTTGGCTCTTCCCACCGGAACATTCCGCGCTCGCCACGCGGGTGAAACCGCCCACAGCCTCATGGGTCTTCACGTCGTGCACCTGGATCGACATGGGACGGGGATCGACCCCGGTATCTGTCGAAAAATGGACTTGGACAAGGGAGAAAGACTCCAAATGTGTGGGGAGCATGATGTGTGTATGTGTGCGGGGTTCAGGTCTACGAACTCTGGAATGCTGGTGATGCCGACCCTGCAGTCGGTCAATCCACCCCTGAGGTCCTGGCCAGCCACACGTAGGCGAATCCGCCCTCGCTGATCTGGCGATTCTCAGCCACCACCCGGCCTCGGACCCAGGAGTCCTCGACCCCCAAGGCCTTCCGTCCAGTGGAGGCTACGACGGCTGACAGGGCCACTACACGACGGTTTGAAAGCTCCGAAAAGGAGCTATAGAGAGTTGACCATGAGCGTAATAAAATGTAATAAATGTGATGTACAATTAATACATAAAGATTGTATACAGCGCCGGTGACCTGATATCCAGACACAATGACCATGACAGAACGGTCCCCATGACAGAAGGCCTTCCTCGAAACATCTGCTGCCTGCGGAGTTCTCAACATATAGATAAAACCCGGTCGTCGCCTCCGAGCGTTCTGATCAGAGGCTCTACTGTACCCTACACAAATGGAGAAGTAACCAGCAAGGAGCTGCTCCCAGAAACGTGCATGACGATCATGAAACATTCCCATACACTTTGTGCCCGAGTTTTCTAGTATATTGAATAAAGAACTCCTTCAACTCATCAGGTTTGGGTTGTTTTCTCTGCATCTGATTCAGCCTGGGGCGCTGGCTGCCGATGCTGTGCTGTCTGCCGATGGCCTCATCGCACCAGAAGTGCCGATGACCAGCATGGAGGGGCATGGAGTGGCAGGGCCCAAAGGATTCTCTTTCGCTCGGAGAAGTCTCAATAAACAAGACATGACATGACACAGGTGTCAAAAGGTATTCAAAGGTGAATTAGTAGCTTGGGAACTGCGGGGGATCTTCCATTGGATTGAAGCCAAGTCCAGAATTGTCATCTTTGCGATATGTTTGTTTGTTAAACTAATTGGAAGGTGATTCGTTGCGATTCCTCCAGGCGAAGTAACTCCCTGGATGCCATGATCATCTGCTTCCAAGCGCTTGATGAGCATAGGTGTTGTTCTGCAATATGGATGGTCACAACAACAACCAGCACCTGTGGATCCATCTGCCTAATTCCTAAGCAATTGATGCTGAGGCAAAGGTGAGTCAGCCAGACCATAATTATCCGGAGGGGAGCGAAAACAAAGTCTTCCAAAACACACGCCTAAATCTGCCTGCCTAGGACATATAATCAAGCCACCCCCCAAGCTTGCAACAAAAAGACAGCGCAACAAAGGTTTTGTTGCAAGCCTTAGATGCCTTCCCAGGACGTTCGCTCCCATCATATCTTCTTAGCATATCTCCTCTGAATCCCTTGGAATGCCGCGTCTAAGCTTTTTACCTGCAATGGATTGGACCTGGACACCTAAGTCCTAGAGCCTTTTTTAGCGTTCACAAAAAAATCAAACACCTATAGGAATCCTTTCAGCTTTTTTGGCTAGTCCGAAAAATACAATAATAATATATAACATATATATATATATACATATACATACATTCCCGCAAAACTCCGCTGTGTTCTGGACCAATCGAGCGCGCCCTCTCCTGAGAGGCGTGATGTCTTTGGACTGGGGCCCTCACAGGCATCAGCTTCTGCATCACAGGAGCTGCGACCTGAGGTCAGTTGAGCTTCTGATCCACAGAGTTTCACCCTCCAAGGAGTTTCAACAGCTGCTTGGTATTGGACCCCCCTCACACAAAGTCTGAGACAGTTAGGAAACATTGCCAAGTAGGGATGAACCGCAATAGAACATTCCAAACCACCCTGCATAGTTGATCTTTCTTGACTGGCCTCATACAACGAAAGACCGCCAAAAGTTGGATGATTGGTGAACTCACAGTGCCATAGTGGAAAAACTACTTATATTGAGGCCGCTGCAAGTAGTAATGGAGCACTCATGCAGCTTAGAATCCTCACAGCCCATTAAGAAAAATGGAATCTTGGCCAATGGCTCCGCAAGTCCCTCTACACCCAGCCTAACTCACCCTGAAACATTCCTTGATCCAAAACATGGAGGAAGCCTCCAGAAACACCGTCCATGCCACTGGAAGAAACGAGGACCTTTGGTCCCACGTCCTGGCCCCGTTTTGGATGATGGACCATGTCAACAGGATCTGTGAAAGAAAGGCACTGGGATCCTGAAATGACAATTCTACTCCCACTGTGAAACACCCAATCCAATGACCCCTCTTCTGGAAGCGAGTTCCCAAAGAAACCTAGATTCTTCCTAGCTGCTTGTATGTGGTTTAGTTTTGTTGGGTGTCTCCCATCAAACAATAAAAGACCCCAACCCCGGAAACCCTTTTCTGCCAGTTCGACCAGCTTTCCATCCAGTGCCTGATGTTCCATCGGGCTGTTCCATCCAGGCAAGGCACACGGTCGAAGTCGGACTTCAGCGCACTTGGATCCATCTTCTTGAGCTTCTCATAGCCTGAGCTGGTTAGCAACGGTCTGACTGGTCAGAGTCTGACTGCATGTTGGCAAAGAAAAACGACGTGGTCACTGAGGTTTCTGAGGTCTCTGACAAACCATGCCAACCATGCTTCCATGTTGGTCATATTGGTATTGGTAAGTCTGTCGACAGTTGCTTGGTCCAACCGACAGCAACTGACAGCAACGTGTGTCCTCTCCCCGCTGGTCTCCCATGCGAGCGCGCAGTAATATATCGCACCGCTCTTCGCACCTATAGAAGGCCGAGGACACATGTCGTGCTACACACAACGACCCGCACATGTCATGCCTTGTTTTCGGTCCAAAAAAACGAACCTTCCATCTGTGCAAAAACCATATCATCCCGGCAACAATCAACCAATCATAACATATCGACATCATTGACTGGTAGACAGCAATACGTTTTTGGTCGGCTGCGTTCCATCAAACCATCTTCCGACGGAGCTCATGTGCGAATCGACACCTAGATTTTTCACCACGATAGGATGGCTTGGTGCTTCATCAGTCCTCCGTCTTGCGTAGGATGGTGTAGGGGGTTTGACGCGGAATGACTCAGGCAGCTGCCGGCTTTCAACCTGTCCATGGAGCCTGCCGAGAATCGACATCAAACCAGGCGAGAACAATGACGGATCCTTTATCTTTTCAACATCCTTCAACTAGCGCTGACAGAGCAAAAGGGATGGAAGAACCCATGAATCAAAAGGTGAGAATTTCTATCGGTGGACTCTTTTTGAATCAAACATTGACCACTGAACAGTTTAGAAGGGGCAGCAATTACCCTGGAATGTGGCTTAAAGATCTCCACGCCGATTTGCCCACCGGGCGACCGGTCTTCCTCGGTCTATGCGGTTCGTCGATGTTTTGGGAGTCAGTCTGAGCTCGGCACTGAACGATGAAGAGGATAAAAAACAATGGAGACAGTGGTATTGCAGCAGTCCCTGCAAACAAATAGTTGTGCTTTGTGATGACCAATGATTCCAATGGGAACCCCATCTTGACTGAGGTTGGGAGTTCAAATGTGTTCAGTTCTCTGCTGGCCCAAAATGTGCATGCAAAAGGACCCACCCAGCACAGACCATGTATAGTCATTTGAAAAATGGAGGCCCAGCATGCACTTGGTGGTGCGTGAAGAATGTTGACCTTTCAGAATATTGGTTTGAGCCGTGGATGGCCGCCAAAATTGTACATCAGCGATGGAAATCGAACGTCTCTTCTCCACCACCTCAATGGCAATCCGCCTGCAGAAAAGGATTGGCCTTATCCTTGCTCAAACGAATTTCAGCAACAGTGACCAAGGCACCCTTGCCTTGATGGACACTTGCCCAACCCTGCTTCTTGACAGTACATTTAATCACCCAGTCTTGCTGCCTGCAAGCGTTGCACCATGCACCTCTTGTGCATGGTGTGAAACAAACATAAACGAACACTGCCACACAAAATGCCTGGTGATTGCAATCGTGCGCAGTCCCACAGGAATTGGTTACGGTATTCCTTTTGTGTTTTTGATCATTGTTGATCCCTTCCTTGGACTCACATGCCAGTTCTCAGCTGCAAAATCAGACCATTGGCACTATGAGGACAGGTCGTGGCAATGGCGGTCTGATGCTTCTCAGCCTCACAAACCGCCATCTGCTGGCGAGAGCGACCGCCTCCCAACCGATGAACTCCACGCCCCGACGGCTCCTGGCTCGTGGCCAACCGAGCGATCGCAAGGGAGCACCAGGAGGCACCACGGCTGCACAGGATGGGGGAATCGTAGAACTACAAGTCGAGGCCAAATGTTTTGGCGGGTTACTCAGCCCGATGAGGCCAAACCCCAAGGGGTACTTGCTACTGTCGCACTACCGCTTAATGGGGCGTGTGGGACAATGAGCGATTGCCTCTGCAGGTAGGACAGTCTATACATGTTGACCTGACCCGCTTCGGGAAAAGAACGTGAATGGCCCTTGGCCTCCCGCAGTACTCAGGCCCCCCTCCTTGCTGGTGTTAATTTACTGTGACTCTGTGAGTGTGGGTCCGTCGTCTTGTTCGAGACACCAATCTAATGGCCCAGCTTGGAGTTCGCCCATACCCACCATACCCGTTCCATTCACAGTGTTTGCAACTCTCAGCAGCAGTTGCTGGGACTAGGACTATGTTATGATGTGGAATCCTGAAATTCTATGAAATTCTGTCAATTCGAGCTTCTGCAAACATCAAACAACTCAAAAACAATCCCACCTGAGGACCTGTCTCAGAATCACGGGCCCATGGTTTTTTTCATCTACGAGCACTGTGCCTTTGCGCAGTCTCTTTTCTTTTGCCAAATCGTTGGCTCCATTTTGACACATCCACTCACCCACTTCAAATTGAAAAGGGTCAACTCACCCACTTCAAATTGAAAAGGTCACCCACCTCGAGCATTGGGTTCTGCGGTGTCACCACGAAGTACTGGGTGAAGTACTCGACGTTTGCCTCCGACGAAGGACGCAAAGCCGAAGGCGCGAGGAGCGGGTGATCAGCATGATTCTATGATGTTCTGCGACGGATCACTGAAAAACATCGTGCATGAGCTGTATATATGCAACACATTGCAACATAATGACATAATGATAACACAACATGCGCGCGAGATGCTTCCAACCTTTCGTGCTGCCATGTCCAAGGTTCTGGGAAGACATCCCAGATCATCCCTCTGAGTACCCGTAATACGACATATCGCCCCAACGACAATTCACAGATCCATGATCACAAACTGCAGGCAACTCACTGAGCTGGATGTTATCCAGGAGGTAGAGATCCCGCAAGCTTCTGAGGCCCGCAAAGACTCCAGGAGGCAACTTACTGAGCTGGTTGCTGCTGAGGCTGAGAATCTGCAACATGCCGAGGCCTGCAAAGACTTTAGGAGGCAACTCACTGAGCTGGTTGCCTTTGAGGTTCAGGGACTGCAAGTTGCTGAGGCCTGCGAAGATTTCAGGAGACAACTCACTGAGCTGGTCGAAGCCGAGCCCAAGTATGTGTAAGCTGTGGAGGCCTGCAAAGACCTCGGAAGGCAACTGACTGAGCTGGTTGTTGTTCAGGTGGAGGTACTGCAAGTTGCTCAGGCCTGCGAAGATTTCGGGAGGCAACTGTCTGAGCTGGTTGTTTCGCAGATCGACAGTCTGCAGCAATGACTGTTTCGCAAATATGCCGCTTGGAAGTGATTTCAATTTGTTTTCGCTCACATCAAAAATCCTCAAGCATGGGCTGTGCTTCAAAAGGTCACTTGGAAGAACACCAAGTTTGTTCCCATCAATGATGTAAGTACCGTCCTTATCAGTCCCCCCGCCCAGCAACAATTGCTCTAGGGCTGGCATTGGGCGGAGCAAGTCTTCTGGCAGCTGCTGCAAGTGATTTCGGCTCAGTAACAATATCCTCAACGATGATAAACCTTGGCTAGTAGGTTCGGGATGGTTCGGGGCCATCTCTCTTAGGTTGGAGGCCATTTTAGGTTGGGGGCCAATGCTATTAGGTTGGAGGCCATTAAACATTAGCCATTGCTCTGAGGTTGGAGGCCATCGGCATTAGGTTGGAATCGCTATTGGGTTGGAGGCCATCGCTCTTAGGTTGGGGGCCACGGCTATTACAGTAGGTTGGAGGCCATCGCTCTGAGGTTGGAGGCCATCGCTCTTAGGTTGGAGGCCATCGCTCTTAGGTTGGAGGCCATCGCTCTTAGGTTGGAGGCCATAGCTATTAGGTTGGAGGCCATCGCCATTTTGGCTCAGTAACCTAGAAAGGTCTCAGACTCCACACGTTCCAGTCCCAAGTGGGCCAAATCCAGGAGTTGCAAGCCACGCAAAGGAGCAAAGATCTTCTTGGGCAAAACGCTTATTTGATTCCCCTGTAGAGACAAGCGCTGTATTAGACCCAACGACCTGAAAGCATACATTCCGACACTGCTGATCTCTTGTTTGCTCAAACTTACATCTTTCAGCTTCAGAACACCAGCAAGGCCACAACTGATGAGTTCCTTTGAGCCAGGTGCCACTTGCTTGCAACGACATGGAAAACATCCAAAGTCTGTGGAGTGAGTCGGGTAGGCATCCGTTGAAAGCAACAACCAAAGAATTGCCACCAGCAAGCATGGCGAATACCTCAAGTCCAAGCCAAAAACAAATCGAACAAATTGGTGTAAAAAGCACAATGAAAACAGGGTCATGTCACTGCTACCATTGTTCTGGAACCACAAAAGAATACAAAAGAGTTCAGAATATTTCAGAATCAAATTCCTCCTTCTGAACAAGTGACAGCACTTTGCAACATCTGGTCATTCGGGCGGACTGGACAGTGCTATGTGAGCTTCGTCGATCGAAGCGATCGGATGAGTGTTCAAACCGATCGCGTTCAACAGCGCGACAAACGGAGCACACATGTGCAAGTGAGTAGAAAACAGCAAAGAAGCCTAGGAAGTCTGTCGGGAAAGCAAACGTAGGATCCAATGCAGCTCTGAAGTTGACCGCAGGGGCGTCTCCAAAGTTCCCTGCAATCTTTTGGTCCAGCCCTAGCTCATAGATGGCCAGCACAGCAATGATGAGATATGTGCTGGTGTAGGCAACATCAAGAATGGCATCCATCATGGCGGCGCCCAGGCGGGCCCAGTTCTGAGAGGGGAAAAGAAACAGAATGCTCGGATAAATGCTGTTTAAACAAAGGAAGCCGACAAACGCCCAGAAGCATCGTTGGAATGGAACTACGTCATGCTCACCAGCTGGATGAAATGATAGAGACACGATACCACCCATGATCTGCAACTTGCCAAGTGCTTGTAGCATCACAGTGAAAAACTGCAGGATTGCCACTTTCAACGAATAAAATCTCCCTTGGGTACCAAAGTACTCCTCGTAGAGCAACTGGGTAGGCTTCACTTTCAGCTTCTGTTTTCTTGAACGGCGGTGCAAGTCGCTTAAGAGGACGATCGTCAAGGCTAGGTAGGGCAAAGAGAATAGAATGGAAGGCAACATCAATCGACTCTTCTCCAACCAGCCTGGATTAGAACCACGTCCCCCTACTGAGTCAGCGCTTCCCGATCTGATTTGCTCACCGGGCTGATCAGAGGTAACCATTTCTTTGAGACTAACAAAGTCCTTGACCAGCTTGGGCAGGCTGGAACGGAGAAACGGTGGACTGTATCGAACGAAATACTGAATCGCAAGGTACATCGCAGCAAGCGACGAGATAAGGCGAAGGGCAGAAACAGCAGCGCGCAACCATGTAGGTCGCCTCGACACTTTCCATGCGCGTCGCGCACGTCGTCCTGAAACAAGCTGCGGGTCGATCTGGAAATGGCTCGCCACAAGGCCCAACTGCCTAGCCAAGGTGTGCACATGGTCTATTTGGTCTTCAAGTTCGGTCACGGCTCTGTCGAGAAAACGGATCGTGGCGAAATAGCCGTCGATCCTCAGAACCATCTCAGCACATCTGCGACCAGTCGTAGCAACTGCAAACAAGTCACGAAGGGACATGATTTGAATATGATTCAACTCATCGGATGCTATTGTTCTCAGGAAATGCCAGGCATCCATCATCTGGTCCCAGTTGTAAAAGGTAACATCACAATACAGGATATCCGCGATGTGATTGGGACTTCCTTCCCGAATAACATCCTCTTGTGCACATGTCAACAACTTCAATGCAGGGTGCAAAGCATGCAAAGCTGGGACTGAAAGGGAACCACGTTCCTTCAGGAACTGCTGCAGTGGCAGGCATATTTCTTTGTTGAATTTAGCGAACCGCTTTCTTGCTTCGATGAAGTGTTCTTTCAGGCTGTTGATGTGAGGTTGAACTATGTCTTTGTCACAACCTTCTCCGCCACCAAATAGCCTGGACATGTCAGTCTGCAAATGTTTTGCATACATCGACTCCACCTGGATTTCCAGCTGCTTTGAGAGATCATGCATCCGCTGGAGCCGAGCTGTTGTGAAAGCAATGCTGCTCACAGCAATGATGACAATGAGCAAAAAAGCCACTGTTCCAGGCACTCCTGTGCTTTGCGAGATGCTTAAGCATGCTGCAGGCAACAAACTTATGATAATCAGTAGGAGCAAATGTCTGCTTTCTATCTCTGCTGCTGCTTGCGTGAGGATGAGCAAACTAAGCTCTAACAGCTGGCGCACAGTGTTTAATCGAACAAACATCCTCTTGGCAAGGCCAAACCAGCGGTGCCTCTCACAATAACCATGCAGCTGTGCATGAAAGGAAGCGCATGCAAAATGGCTACAAGGGAATGGTCTTGCTTCATCAAGCAGCAGGTCCAATTCATTTTCTTCGATCTCTGTCTCGCTTCCTTCGATCTCAGCTTCATCACTGGAATAAGCAAGCCTACCAAATCTGCTGCTGCTGTTGCCGCTACTGCTGCTGCCGCTACTGCTGCTCGCGCTGCTGCTGCTTCGAGATCGCTGCGGCTTAACGAACCAAGTGAAGCACCGGGAGCACAGCGACCGGAAGCTCCTCATTTGGCTCCCAAATGGCCAATCACACCAGCCACTTGGGAAGCCTTCGATGTGTACCCACATATCCAAGCTGCTACCTCTCGTCCATTTCAAAGACCTGATGCTTTGGTCAAGCTCTCTCCTGACATCCAATGAGACTTGGCATCCACTGAGCTCAAATATCAAATCCTCCAAGTTCTCCAAGCATAGCAAGGCTGAATTCAAAGATCCGAGATCATTCAATCTCGGCAAGTTCATGAACCTGTGAGCCACACCAAGTTGGAAAAAGGCCAACACTGAAAACCGTCGACAAATTGAATACAACGATACACACATGTGTGTCCAACGTTTCACAACCCGAGCCAGATTTCCAGGTTGACGAGATTCTCCATCTCTCTCAGCAAGACTGCAAGGCCTCCTGCACTTCGGAATGATGATGAACCAGTGAAGCGCAAGGTCAGTTCAACCAAGGACTTGGAAAACTGCAAACCATCTGGCCCAATTTTCGCTGCAAAATCCAAAGTCTCAAGAGCAGAAAAACCCAAATCCAATCGCAAGACTCTCAGATCACGAGGGAGGTTCTGCAGCAGCACTTCAAGTTCGCCGTCCGAGAAATGTTGGCAGCCAGTAAATGAAAGCTGCACCACCTTTCGACCAACATCTGCCCGCAAAGCCCTTGCAAGGGATTCTGTAGGTCTGCGACCCCAAACGAAGCCATACCAACTTGCTAAAGCAAAGTGCGAAGCAAGAGCTTCATCAACTCGCTGAAAGTTCGGATGTCCTGTAGGAGTGGACTGGGAATCCTCTAGCTCTTTGGCACGGGGAAAAGCAATGCTCTTCAGAATTCGATCTTTGTCAATCTGCTCCGTAGCCTTTGCTTCCTCACCGTGTCGAACAACGAGAATACAACAAATCATATGAGTCGTATAAGATTCAGAACGTCCATATATATAGTTGTTGGATTATTCATTCTATGATGGCGGAACAGTCAGGTTCCTTCCCTCAAATTCCTGTCTTTGAAAACCATATTATCAAGAGTCTTCTATCTTCGCGCCAAGGTTCTTCGATCTTCACCTCCAAGCCTTTCTTCAAAAGGCTTAAAGGAAAAGCACGTTCTCGGACTGACTTCTGGTACAAGCCAACAATACCAATCATACAGCTCTCGGCTCCAGCCAGACCGTCAGTAAGCACATGAGCCTCAAATGGACCAACATGGCTGTCGAAGTGGTGGACTGAGTGGTGGACTGAAACTGAACACACACACACATAGTCCCTAGCACCACCAATAGACCACATTCCATCCCCAACAAACACTTACTTCTGGATTCTGAACCTGCTTGAGCCCTTTGAAACGGTGACAAGCTCCTGGAAGTAGAAAACTCTACAAAACACACTGCTGTTCCCAGTACAAGTAGCATGGTTCTGTGCATCAGTGGCACCTACATCCAACAACAAATGACTTCTGGACCAATTGCCTTCTCGATGCTCAATGGCCTCAGCGATCGGTGGATCAAAGATCAAGAATGGATGTGCAATCAAAGACTCTTTCAGAGAGGCAATCTCGCATCAGTTGAGAAAACACGATGAAGAACAGCAAGGCACAACAGAATAAGCTTAGCTCCCGAGGCACAACGGACTCTTCGAAGCAACACCAAATTCTTTCAAAAGGAGTTCCACCTGAATCAAGCACCAAAAGCATGCCCTGAGACATTTGCATAGCCCGGTAGAACGAAGTGCTGCGTGGGTTGCTTGTAATATCATCCGCCACGCAGTGCTGATTGTTAGCATATGCACAGACCCAAAATGCGGTGCTCATTGACAGCTTTCGGACCAAAGCATGCTGCTCCAAGCAGGCCAAAAAAATTGTACACAGGCTCCTCACCCATGAAATACATGAATGCTTCAGCGTGGGAGATTGAAACAAAATCCATGTATTTTCCTACAGTCATAAATATCATAAATCCTTCAAACATACACCTTCAACAGGTTTAACACATCAAGTCCTGTGTAATTAGGTTTCATGCTTTCACGATGTGTCACCGCCAAGGTTCAATCCAAGCATGTGACACAAACCAGTGGGGTCTCTGCACTTCTACTGCCATGACCTCGACCAAACTGCAGCCCTTGCCGCCATAACCTTCCGTGGCTGGCTTGATGATCCAGTGATTCGTGTGATACAAGTTAAACGTCTCGAACTGTAGCTGTCTGCCACGATGATCTCCGAAGGTTTCACAACATTGGTCAGCAACTTTTGAGATGAAAGCCAACAGCTTTTGCAGCTGCTTGAGAGTCATCCCACGCTCGGCAGTGTCGAGGATGGAACACATCTCCTGACTGACGATTCGGATTGGCTTTGTTGGGTCAAACCCTAACCACTCTTCCTAACCACTGTTCCTAACATGTCCAAACCACTGTTTTTTGTGGCTGGACACCAGTGGGTGCGTGTGTGCGTGTAAACGGACTCTTGCTGAAGAAAGGATAGTTCAATGATGTTCCAATGATTGAAATCGGCTCAGGCTCAGGGCGTATTCAGGGGGCCCTGACCAGTTGGGGCAGGAGCAAACAAAAAGTCTAACATGGCCTGCACGTTACGTGAGTATGCATGATGTTTCATGGTATCGCTTGACGCTAGGAATACCGATGCAAATTGTGTAGGACAGAACACAGTTTGTGCACTGTGATTGGCTTTACAGTATATATACAGTATCTCTATCGAAGCTGACTTCAAGTTCATCTTGTATACCTGCTCCCGCGATCTCCCCACGGCACCAGCACTTCTCCTGGTTGCTGATCTCTGAGAAGTTGATTAGAACCCAGGCACCAAGTCTGCGCGTATCAACGATGGTGTCGGGCCGTAGTTGATGAAGTCCACATGAGAGCATCGTGTTGCCATGCCATAGACACTGTGGCAAACACTCCTTCACCAACGCAATGATGCCACCAGCTGTGCTGGAAGTGGTCACTGGAATGTGAAAGCAGCTATCTCCAGTATATCCAGCAATGTTTACTGCAATAGCCGCATCCGACATCAGGGACAAACTTGCGCTGTCAAGCAGCAAGATGTTATTTTATGTGCTCTTTGATCGGTGAGGTGCTGCAGAATTCTAGGCCTTCTTGGATAAGTTTTTGAACCTGCACTGAGTCTCTATTGTCTACGGCAGTCTATCCTATACTGCCCTATTCGACATGTGTTGTATATACTGTAAATGGACCTTCCTGTAGATCAACGTGGCACACGGCCATGATCTTCTACAGTAGCTACATCTTCAGAGCTGACAGTTTGATCCGAACCTGTCAGCGGATCTCATGGATCAGCCGGTCTCATGAAATCATCACGAACAACTCAGTTGATCTGAAGTGTTTCATGGGATTTCCTCCCAACTCGCACAACATACACGGTGTTTCAAGGAAATGCTTTCATTTGAGTCTACCAATACCAAGCTCTTCTAAGTAGCTTCCTTGCTGTCTGCAATTTGGGTCAAGAGGACTTGGGAGCCTCGCACCATCCGCCGCCTCAACTGCAACAAGTTCCTGCTTCAGGTATGGTAATGTCATCCATTGACGGAGATATTGTCTCCTTCACCTAAGTCCTTCAAGTCCTGGATAATTCCTTCTGAGACCATGCAAGTTCCGTTGAAGCCCTCTAAAATGGCTGGAAGTGCTGACTCTACACCTGGGATCTCAACGAATTCATCTTGAGCGCCTCACTGATTCGATTCGCTCTGCTTTGGCCATCAATGAGTCCGCCTAGCAGCAACTCATGAAGTGCAAAAGTGATTGGACAAACGAGTTTTCTCCGTGAAGTTTTAGATCCACATCGTCAACATTGGTACTGTTGCTAATCACTCACATCCAAACACACTATATACCATGATTCATGCTCCATGCACGCGAATCTTTGTTTAAATGGTGACTGCTCCCAACACGCCGTTGTCACCAAGAGGGCTTAGCCAGGATCGGGAGCTGCACTCTGCGATAGCCTAGCTGTGTCACCCGGCTCCGGACAACGCAGGTCCGTTCGGACCGAGACACAGCTGACAAATGCAACGACTGCATACAAGTTGTATGCTGTCTTGACACAAATACTGAGCAGGCAGCCAGTGCATCGTGAGCGTGTTTTTGTGAATCTGCTCCTGCGTGGTGGGTATATTGAAACATATTGAAACCAAACCTGCGCTTAGAATCTCTTATATATTGTTATAAAACATCTCTGACACAGCTCCAATTTGTTGCGGATGCAGTCCTCCAAATTAAAGGTGCCAGGCGTGCTTGTCTAAAGGGCTGCAAACCTCCTGCCGAGCCGATGGTTGTTTCTGCATTTGATGCTTGCTGTTGCTGTATCGACTTTATAAAGTCGCTTCTTCAGGGACAAAGTAATGCTGACTATACCAACTGTTTGATCTTTGTGCTGTTCCTTCTCCCCTTCTGTGAGCTTCAGTCCTCGTTTTGAATAATAGTTGCGGTAGTTAACAAAGGACTTCACGATGGGCTCTGTGGCTGTGTGCGGGGTATACCGAAAAGGAAACACGGGAGTGGAAAAAAAAGACTTGGCACGAAGAAGATTGCTGCTCAGCGATGCAAGTGGTGGATGGGCCTTTTCAAGGCATGGTGGTCAGTGATGAATCCAATCAATTTCACTCCCACCCTCGAATCACAGAGACATGGGACATATGGTGCAAATCACCAACCAAAAACACCAGCAGATTGCTGCAACAGCTGCTGCAACAAACACAAGGATGTCAATGTGATCACTGGGAGATTAAAGAACTTCGATATAGCTTTCTTACTTGGTTTGACTGGTGCACATCTGTTACAAAGACTGCACAAGGTTACAGCATGTTATGATACTAATACGATATGCAGCACATGGTGTGTATGAAGCAACAAGTCTTGCTGAGAGAATGACAAACTTCTCCTGCGCTCTTGTTTGCACTGTGTCAAGGTCCTACCAAGGAACTGAACAGGACCACTCGGGAAAGGATGCTGAATGATGCTAATATATGCTAATGTTGACCTTCCTTCATGAGCATGTAGGTCAATGTCAAATTGCTCTGCTTCGGCATGAAGTGGTGTCTGATACTAAAGAAGAGTCGTATTCAACAAACACAAGCACGTACACATACACACACCTCTCAGTGCCTCTCAGGCCATTAGATTCGATATTTAAGTCACTCAACACCAACATCTCTCTTTCTTCTCTCTCTCTCTCTCTCTCTTGGGTTGGAGGCCATTGCTTCTAGATGGAGGTCATCTCTATTAGGCTCTCTCTCTCTCTCTGTCTGGGATCATGTTTGGCGCCACAATCCTCTCCAGAAGGTTCAAGAGGTGTCCACCGGCGCCGCAAAAACCTTCGGAGCGTCCGTGGGGGGGCGTGACCATCTTCGTGAAAGCGTCTACTGAACCCAACTCGTGAATACTTGGCTGGTCTTGCCAACTGTCCCAGCCAGGGCCAGGTTGGCTAGTAGTGAAATTCTTAGAATTCCGCATATCATCTATATAATTTGACCATTTTCTTGACCCTCTAAACCAGGCAGTTGGTCATGTCAGGCTGCCCTACCACATCCAGCTGCTGCCGCCTGGGTGAGGCACAAAGAACATCCCGAAGCCGCCAGGCACGGCTTTGGCGACTTCGACCCACTTCGAGCGCACTTCGATCCATCTTCTTTGGCTTCGAGCGCACCTGAGGTGGTTAGCGACTACAAAGGTCTGACTGGTCAGAGACTGCGTTCTCCCTTCCACCACATGGCAAAGAAGTTCAAGGGGGTTGCGTCCACGAAGCGGCCATGTTGGTACGTAAGTTGGCCATGTTGGCAAGTTGTTCGGCAGTGTTTGCTACTCAGGGAGCTGTACGTGCACCCGGAAGAATCACCTGGCTTAGGCGGCTGCCAGCTTCAACCTGTCCATGGAACCTAGGTGTTCAAAAATGGCACTGACAGTGAAATGCATGAGGGATGAACAACTGCATGCATGAGCCCAAAATGTTTGAGAGTTTCGTGAAGCAACCATATGTTTGGACTAAAAAAGATCTATCTATAAAGATCTGATTGCAACTGAATAGTTTGGAATCCACTGTTACCTTGAAGCGTGGTTCAGGATCTCCAAAGCGGTTTGCCAAAAGAAAAAACAGGAGTGTCTGGTCGAATCGATTCAACTTTTTTGGAGTTTGTTTCGACGCAATTGAAGTTGATCTGAGCTCGGCACTGGACGATGTACAGTGTATGAAAAACAGCGGCTATTGCAGCAATCCCTGAAAAGGAACAACTGACTTTTGCGATCTTTTGCAATGACCAAGTTTAATGTTCCCACCTTGGCTGAGGTTGGAGTTGACAGTTTTGTGCTGAATTCCTCGGAATTCCCAAGCAAAGAAAAGCATGCAAACCATGAAAGGACCCACCCAGCACAGACCATGTAATTATTAGTCATTCTGGACAAATGGAGCCCGAGTATGCACCAGGTACTTAAAGAATGTTGACCTTGCAGAATTTTAACTTGAGCCATGTGGGCCGCCAAAGCTGCGCATCAGCAATGGAAATGGAACATCTCTTCGCCTGCAGAAAAGGACTGGCCTTATTCTTGTTCAAACAAATTTCGGCACCAGTGACTGGCCACCAAACAACCACTTGCCGTGAGGCAACCCTGGTTCTTGACGGCACTGGTTTTCATCCAGTCTTGCTGCCTGCAAGCCTTGCAACATGCACCTCTTGTGCATGGTGTGAAACAAACGGGGCCACACAAAACACCTGATGACTGCGCTCCTCATGAGGGCAGGGCAGCCATCCGGGATTCCAAGTCCCCCAATCGCTCCTGAGACGATCCGCGGAAGGTGCGAACCAAAATACCGCTGGATAGCAAAACACGCCATGGGGCTCATGGGACTGGCATGTTTACCTACGCAAACCACCCCAAACCACCCGAATGTAACTATGTGAATATTGAATACATGGTCCATGGAGTGTCTGGGATAGCCTGAGCAGCTTTCATTGCTTGTGCCATTTGTGTTGGGATGCTTGAGAGATATGAGTGAGAACAGTCATTAGTAGGGGCCTCAACATGTTGCATTCCATGTTCCAAGTTTGGCTTTAAAATCGTATGTTTATGAGGTGCCCTGTTCTCTCCAAATAACAATCTGCAGGTTTGGTGATCCCAAAAGGCATTTGACATTTGTTTTCTTCAGCATTTCAATCTACCCGGGCACTTGCTTAGACTTGGGTAAGTTATCTTGAGCTTTGGATCACCCCCCTCCGGTCCCACGTCACGAGGGCAAACCATCCACGAGGGTGTGACAAGACCGACCAAAACTGGAACATCTAGAATCTAGTTGGTACAAGTACAGTACACTCCCTGAAATATTCCTGTAAGTGGAGTTCACCCTTGGGATGGCATGAGGATTTCAGCCTGTCGGCCATCCACGTAACCATGAATGATTTTAGGGAGTGCAAGTCGAAAATTATCAGACTCTGTACTTACTTGTCATGCTTGGGGCATGCCAAAAATCCGAGTGGTGCTCACCATGTTCACCAGGAAACACCGTCTCTTTTGCGTCAAACTGGTGGCCCCGGTCGCCAGGCAGTGATGCATCAGCCTAGTGCTTCTTTGATCGAAAAGCCGCTCAGCCTTGCAGGACATTCTCTAGCTCAGACTGGGCTGCTGAGACGTGCTGAGATGTGCGACGGTGGGTAGATTCACATCTCCTGAATTTGCTCTTGGATGTTGCTACTGTCACCTCCAAACGCTGGGGCGCCCCAGGTCACCACACGCCCATCAGCTACAATCGCGGCAAAGGCACGCGCTGAGGCCTGAATCAGCTGCACATCTGTCAGCTGATGTTGGACAGAACTGCAATCTCCTCCTTGGTCTTCATCGCCCCAGGTCACCACCCGTCCACCGGGCAACATGGCCGCGAAGGCACCTTGAGAAGCCTTAATCTCCTGCACATCCCTCAGCTGATCTCGGACTTTGCTACTGTCCCCGCCCCAAATCGGAACTCCCCAGGTGAACACGGATCCATCCTGGAGGACCGCTGCGAAGGCATCGTACGACGTTTCGATCTGCTTGACTTTGGTCAACTCTGCACCATCATCACCTCCTCGGTTGGGATCGCCCCAAGTGACAACACTTCCATCCGCCAGAATCGCTGCGAAAGCTGCTGAAAAGGGCACCACCTGCTGGACATCTTTCAGCTGGTCTTGGACAGAGCTGCTGTCACCTCCTTGCTCTGGAGCACCCCAGCTCACGACATCACCATTGTGCAAAATGGCAGCAAAGGCAATTTCAGCTCCTATCACCCGACGAACACCTTCAAGCTGAGCTTGAACCGAACTGCTGTCACCTCCTGATAACGAGAGTCCCCATGTGACAACATGTCCATTTGTCAAAAGGGCCGCGAAAGCAGACTCCGATGCCGCAATCTGCTGAACATCTTTCAGCTGATCTTGGACAGAGCTGCTGTCACCTCCCCAATCTGGCCTCCCCCATGTGACCACATGTCCATTCGCTAAAATGGCTGCGAAAGCTTCCGCAGTTCCCACGACCTGCTGAACATCTTTCAACTGATCTTGCACACTGCTGCTGTCACCTCCCAATTTGGGAGCTCCCCAAGTCACGACACGCCCGTCCATCAAAATGGCAGCCATCGCATTGGCCGAAGCGACCACCTGCTGCACGCGACCGCTCTTCAGCAGATCTTGGACGCTGCTGCTGTCACCTCCAGTTTCAGGATCACCCCATGTCACAACACTTTGGCCATGGCACCACAAAGCGAAGGCCCCAGAAGATGCGGCGATCTTGGGTTCTTGGGCAATGGCAGTCAAGGTGACCCCATCATAGAGGCCTGCGTCCTGGAGGGTTGCTCTTCCACCAACATCAAACACTCTTCCGTCTCCATGCATGAACTGCAAAAAGCGTATCCCCAATGCATCTTTGGCAGCCGCTTTCAACTCCGCAACACTTGAGGTGGAAAATGCAATGACACTAGCACTGTATCCGCTTGGCAAAGTCACTTGGATGCTCCAGCTTGCAACATCAGACTTTGAATCTGCTTCCATGGCGATGAAGAGTGAATGAGTCGAGAAGAGTGACGTATACACCACCTTAAATATACTAAGTGGTGACCACTGTAAAGGGGAAACAGTTTCCAATACATTCTTAGTCCGGAGTCCGGATCTACATTCGATCTATTTGGGGGTCTATATACAGAATGGCGACGGTAGGCGTAGTCGCGCTGGTTTTGGGAGATCTACTTAGACAATCTCTCGAAAGAGGCTTACCCTGTTTGGACAGTGAGCGAAAAGGCTAAAAACTGAACTGCTTGACCCGCCGGCTAAAACGGAAAAAGGACATGTGCGGAGCTAGGTGACGCCAGATCTTCCAATATTCTGCGGAGTGGCATCACCTGGTGGGCCCTCAGAAACTCTATCAGTGATGGACTGCAGCGCCCGGAAAAGAAGGAACCAAGTAGGCGGACTGCTGCCTGCTGGGACAGGCAATGTTTGGACGAGATGAAACGAGTCTAAAGTTTGAGGTGAATGTTCACCATGAAACCTTAGTTCAGCATCAACATTCTCTTCTAACATGTGAGAGTGGCCCCATTGAAAGAGGCGTCTGCCGACATCTCTTCTTCCACTTCGCGGTCCTTCACCACTTCGTCCATGACCTGCATCACTTGCGCCTGCGCGGCACGTGCGCGACGCCAAACTGGCCCAGCGCGGCGAAATGGCGGCCAGATCGGTGCTTCGGCGGCGTGACACGGCGTGACAAAGACCGAACAAGCAGGCGACGCTGGGGGGTCAACCGTAGGGGGCCGATCTCACTCCGCTGGGAACTGGAAGTCTTGACCCACCAAACCTCGGAGGAACACACACACACTGAACTGCCTCCATGCTGTTCGCCGGTACACTGGCGGCAAAGGCATCCACCTGCAGAGCGTCTGCACGGGTGCTTCTGTGATGGGTCAGCCGCGCTTGCAGTCTGAGATCCAGTTGCTGTTAGTAGCCCAAAAATAGATGGAAGCCGTGTCCAGTGAACCCCAAATACATAAACATACAAATCCATCGATTGAACTCGAGTAAATTGAGCTTTGCTTAGTGCAAGTTTGTCTTCTCAATTTCTTTCAGGTTCACTAAAACTGGGTGGCACTGAGACTTCTAGCTCAGGTCGATGATGAAAACTGATACAGTGAGACGCATGAAGCTTCGTTTGGTCATCTCATATCATCATAGGCCAAGAACAGCCAACTAAGTAGAAAGCTTGGATGCGATTTGTTGTGATTTAGTTGCCAGGTTGACTTGCTGTGCCAAAATATTGCATCTTTTGGTGCTCGAAGTACCCAAGCCTTTAGCGTGCAGCTTGCACAAGTCTGGAGAGTCAATTTCCTGCCTCTCCCTTGAAACACCTTCCAAAACTGGTCCCAAATCGAAAGTCGAGCTCCCAATCACGGTAATCTAAGTGTTTGGGGCTGGGAGTTGCTGTCATATTCTCAACTGGTTAATTCTCACCTGCGCTTGCCTTACCCTACCTTCTAAGCCAAAGTAGGGGATGACACAACTTCGGCTCATCCTTCAAATATCAAGCGGACCCTCATGTTTGCGTCGTGTTTGCCAGTGGATAAACATACCCACTGCATCTGGGTAGATCTGGCCATCACACAGGCTTGGCACATGGACACGTGGATGTTCGTCTAATTTGGGACCCATCCCCAAAAAGAGATGCATCCGACCCACCCAAAAAGCCATTCAGTGAAGGAACATCTTAACATATCTTAACAACGTTCACCTCCCTTTCTCACAATGTTCCACAGCAGCTTCCGGGTGTGTTCCCCCCCACCACTGTTCTTCACCAACTTCCGGGCCACGAAACGCACGCCGAGTCGAAATCACCGGTCACCGGTGAAGATCCGCCGCGAGGCGCGACGCGAGACACGCCCACCGTGGTGTCGTGCACTGGGTCATCTTCGCCTCCCTGGGCTGCCTGCAGCGCGGAGGGGGTCGTGACTGGGGTCGTGTGGAGGTATTGGAAAGAGATGCTTCTGCTTAAGGTTCTTTTTTCTGGAAAGAGGTGGAAATGAGCCTCACAATTTTGGAAGAAGATCCATTTGACCTATTTAGGGGACAGCTTTAGCAGAAAAAAACAAACTGCAAAAGGGGACTGGAAAGAGATGGAAAGAGTAATACTTATGTGCTGCTGTATTTGTTGCGCCGGTTTGCGGTTTTCACTCACAGATCTGGGACCGCAAGGCTCACAGAAACCTGTCCCGAGCCCGAACAACACAGCCTGGAGGTCCAAAAACTGCGGTCAAAGGATCGCCAAAATCCTTCATCGAACCACCCATTTCTGGCCGTCCAATGGATGCTCCGTACATCAGCTCCGTCAGTTGAAGCCGGACAGGGGACATACATCGTGCACCCGGGTGAGCGAAGCATGTCATCCAAACCTGTAAAAGCAGAACCACACCTTCAAAGACTATAAGAGGGGATAAGAGGGGAAAAGAGAAAGACACTAGTCAACAAACTGTCTCCGTGTCTTCCATGAAGTCTGGTTTTGTTTCTTCTGCGCAGCGCGTGCATATTTGATGCGCGAACGCACAAGGCCCACCTTGGTTCCCAGCAACTCGGCCAGCTCCGGCGCCTGGCACACGGGATCCGGATAACCAATCTACAGGGGCTTCAAGCTATGCTTCCAAGCTATGCGCTGTCACAAAAATGCTTGTCTATAGTTCGATCATGAAGTGCTGCGTTGGGTGACACTCTAAACGATCTTCGACCGTGAAGGAACAGCAATCCACACGGCCGATCTTTGTTTCGCAATTTTGGGGTCTCCGACGTCGAAACTGAATTGATCTGTCTCGGTCTTCCTGAAGTCACTGTGGCTCTCATTAGTTCAATTTGCTTTTGTCGTGTTTATTCTTTGAGCCCTTAGCCAGAATTTCGTCATACTTTGATTTCTCCCATTGTCTCACCATAATTCCACAATCTCAGGCTTGGGTTTTGACTACCCTGCACCCAAGGACATTGATACGTTCTATATATATTTCCAAATCTTTCTATGTTTTGAATGTTTGGGACACGCATGATCTATTATAACAGTTCCGATTCTGAACATCATCTCCCAAACTATCTCAGTGTTGGGAGACTTCACATGAGATACTATTGTGACACGTTCAAACCCTGGAGGCTCCATGTAACCACTCCACGGAGTTGAGACCTGCTTTTCGGCTCTTCTCGTTCTACCAGACGTGGCATCCAGTGGTCAGTGGTCCCTGAAAAAATCTTTTCAAACCTCAAGAAATTCCTGTTTTGTCGCATTGGAATCGCAGCTGAGGAGGGTTCACACGGCGCACTCATCATGGCCCGGGCCCCGATTTTTGGGTGGCTCTAGCGCCTCCAACACGTAGGTCCTAGGTGTGATTGATGTTGAAACAGAAGTGAAGAGATCAAACGTCTCACAATTAACCGGATTTGCCTCAACAAACAAATTTTGGTATCCGCTCATTTGCCTCTGTGTTGCATAATTCTTCAAAACTCCCAAAGTAAACACAACAATCCCTGCGTGGCACCAAACATGCGAAAAATTGGTGCCTAACATGTCAAAACTACAAATCCAACACATCGACGCCCATCGACCTCATTGGGGTCCAACTCAAAGTCCTTGTGCAAGCTGCAAGGCTTGGGCACCTGTGCCATTGGTTTGTGGCCAGGACACCTCTGGGCACGGAGGTATGTCATTGGATTTTGGCAAACAACATGGCTTCCGCAACGAAATCAACAGTTGTGATCAACTGTTGAATTTGATCGCCATTCTTGAACTGTTCGCACAATCTCCGTGTGGTATGGCTGGTATGGAAACCCGTATGCATATTCATCAAAAGGTTAGAACAAGGAAACATGTGTGGTATTGGCAATTTTCATGTAACAAGTGTGGTTGTGACTGACTGCTTCAACCTAAACATGCCGTATTCAAGTGTTCATACTGTAATGTTAATAGGGCAGGGGCTCGCTCACCAGGCAAAAGGATGCTCTGTGTTCTCCGCATATTGAGTTTGGCAGGAAAATCAGGAACACGAACAAGTTGAGCGTCGCTCCTAGAACAAGCAGAGGGTCATTTGAGTTTGATTGTTTGTTCGTTTGTTTGTTTGTTTTTGTTTGAAACAGCAAATCCTTTGTCAACCGTCCATTCGAGGCAACACAAAGGCAGGCGGGCAATGGAAACGAACAAAAGCATGTTTAGACACGTGTAGCAAACTATGATTACCGAGAACTGAGATGGGTCGACTAGCGACTAGTTGCTTGAAAGTGCGGTTGTCCTGCACAATGAATGTCTGACGTGTTTGTTGACATGGCCTTCAAACAAAGAAATCAATAAAGACCGTAAGCAGCATACTCCAACCATATCTTCATCCTGTGTCACACAATCGAAACCAGTTCTCTCACTGACCATGTAGATATGTTAGGCCGAAAAAGGATTGGAGACAACAGTTTGTCTTGCGGTTCAGGAGGTTCTCCACCACTTGCACAAACATGCAACACAGGATGCGACAAGCCGGAAAAAATGACCACCAGTTCAAGGTCGACACAATCTCCTTCCTTCCTTGGGACAAATACATATTAGAACATAAAAATCCCACAAGTCAGTGTACAGCTTTTGTGTGTCTGACCGGTGGCCCGCGGGCGGTGGCAGTGGCCAGTTTGCATGCTTGGCCGGTGGCCGGTCAAGCGCCAACGTAGGAAGTCAGGTTACGAAGTCGGGAAGTTTCATGTATATAAGAAGGTTCCACAGATTTGCAAACTCTTGAAGAAACAATCAGACTTGGAAGGGGAGACACAAGCTTTGACATGTCGCATGCTTTCGACTGTTGGAGGCTGCTTGCGCAAACACTTATTTGGACGAAATCTACAAGGATCCGCACCAGTCTGTAGCTTCGCGCCAGGCGCACGGACAAGTGTGGGAGAGGTGCCAGATCACAAAGTTGTCAGGTTCAGCGATGATGTGGGCTCAAACAGAACCTCGTCTTCCAGGTTCCGCTTGAAGTAGAGGTGAGCCACAGTATGGACACCGAGTTCTCCCCAAAGTGAGGGGTTGCGTCAACCAAGCGTGCAGAGCGAGATATAAATTATGACAGTCATAGACCAAGTGTGTCTTGGTGCAACCAGGAATCCTACATTTTATTTAATTCAGTTGACCAAAAACATGGTCATGATGTTCATGCTGAGAATATGGAGTTCACTTGGGTGTGGGACCATGCTTGTACGGAAGCATGGATGGGCGCAGCTGTCAAGCAGCAAGCCAGGCTATCAGCATGACATGCAGAAGGTTTGCAAGTTCCAGGGTAGCAAACACATTTTGGCCAACAACATGGCCAACACATTTTGGCTAAATGATGTCGAAGGTTTCGCAGAAGGAAGCAAGGACACCATGACACGTTTCTGGCTAACAGGGTGACTTTCACCGACGGAAAGGTTGACGAGGCAGCGAGGATGGCACGTTTCGGCTAACTTAGAGATGGAAAGCCGAAGGTGGTTGAGCAAAGACAAGAGTGGACGATCACAAGAATGTTTTGGCCAGCAAGGAAACTTTCACACTATGCCAGATGTTGAAGGTTTTCCCTCGAGACTTTCGACGGCAAACATGACAGGTAAGGCCGCTGGCCTGTGGCCGGCGACGAAAAAATTACACGATGCGTGAGTAACATTGTATATAACAAGTACAAGTCTACAGCTTTGTCAGGGGCCATGGCTGGCTACCATTTGGTTTCTCCTGGTGTTTGAAGCTCCCAACCCGCAGACTCAGAAGCGCCAAAAAGGTAAAACGCCTCGTTCCCAGCAGCCACTCTGCACTGGCCATGGGGTGCATGTTGGGGTCATATTCTGCCGGAGCTTTCCACCAGAAGGTTTGAGCAAGGATCACTAAGAATAGTGACAGCACTAGTGACAGCCCTTAAGATCTACAATCAATTCTTGATCTGTTGCTGGTGGGAAGAGGATGGACTCAAGATGAGAGTGAAAGAAGCCCCAGATAGACTCGCCTTCAAGGCTACATCCCGAAAAAAAGGATGCAACATGTACGTGTCCTGAACATCGCCTGAAATGATGGCCTGTTTTGTCTGATGCAAATAGCTCCAAACTACCCACGACTCTACCCACGTAAACCCAGGAAGTGCGGTCCGACCATGGTCGGACCGGTGGTGTCCAGCGGTGAACCCCTTGCCAACCCCTGTATATTGCTGTGTATCCCCCTTCTGTCCCCCCTGTGAGCATCCATTGGTTCTCTTCCCCAAAATCATTGAGACCGACTGACAGATCCCTCTAAAATGCTCCTCTTCATGAGGTCTATCAGGTCCATCAGGCTCGCTGTTTTTTCACGCGTTCGTTTCGCGGGTGGACACCTCACCCCAGTCCCCGTGCGTACCTGTGGCACCACGCCGCGGGCAACAGTGCAAAGGTGTAGATCCTGCCAATCGGATTGGGTCGAGTCGATCGAGGCCGGAGCTCTGATCTCTCTAGAAAACCCATGCCATCGAAATATGGTTCGCATATACACCAGGTTTTGAATTGTTTGGTCTGCTCAATCAAGGATACGACAGCAGGGGCGCTGTTATCTGTCACATGCAATGCCTCAAAAACCCCGCCTGCTGCTGCTTGTACATAAACTGGAACATCTTGAAGTGCCGCAAGAAGGATCTCAAGTAACAAGCCGAGCCGAAGAATATAAAAGTAACGACGGGCAAAACATCTGTGGAATTTCATTGTGTCAGGGAGACGAGAAGAAGATGCTTAAGCGATGAGATTTAGGGACAGCCAAGGGGCCCTTGTGAAACTAGCATGTTGCACGGAACAGGCCCCTATTCTTGTTAATATGTCCGCGTGCACACGCATTGGCTGTGGACACGGGCCCTTAAAAACAAAATCTTAGTTTTTTGTTTATGACGAGGGATAGATTCAAAAGAAATGGTTCGCTGAGAAAAGGGAGAAGTGAGCTCTCTTCTGCTTCAAGAATTCATGGACAAGGTCTACACCATTTGGGCAACACTGGCAACCCCTCTTCTTAAAGAGATTCACAGTGCATCAATAGAGATCCAAAATCCTGGCACGTCGCAAGTGCAACGAACTCCATTTGCAGTGCTCCCCCGCCGTGTGACAAAGGATCGTATCTCAGCAGCAATCGGGAAGGCGCTCGCGGTGTCATGGTCACATCTTCAGAATTGGTTGGAGGAGTAGACCTAAACAGGACATGGGCTCAGTGGGTGACAAATGAGTGCGGTGAGTGGGCTTGATGAGTACGTCCATGCCCCAACACAATGGTACCCTAGGTTGACCCTGGTACGGTGTATCACGCATCCTGTACCCACACAGTATCCGGTACCTGGCCGCAAAGTAGCACTTGTTGATAGACTTGTCACCTGTGACTTTAGTTTGCTGGCTCTTTTCTAAACCGGCTCACCCCTACAACCAACACAAGCCATACACATGTTCGATCGCATATCTTCAACTAAACAAACTGATTATCCCAAGACCCCAAATCGTTGCTCACTTGGGTGCTTTGGTCAAAGGTCAAATCAATCTGTTTTTTTGCTGAGCGAAAAATGACCGATTAAAACACACTGATTTGCCCAGAGATCAGCACCGCATTGACACTGAAAATGAATATTGAAAACGTTTCTAAACCTATCCCAACCCTTCCTCTGCTCTTTTCAATCACATGTAACAAAAAGGACAAGGATGCACAAGATCTCGTATGCTCAGAGATTTCAAGCAGGCATACATGTGTGTTTTTTAAAGAAACATAAGTAATTCAGGATCAACAGACTCCCTCGTTCAACCAAACAAATCAAGAACACACATCACCGACATCACCCTTCTCTCAAAGAGTCCAGTCTTCACCCGAACATGGGGGGTTTCAAACGTCAGTGTTGCCCCAGGTCCGGTGGGGGCGATTGCAGCCCAGCAGTGCACGGACGAAGCAGCGTCCGCGCAGAAACAACATGAAGCAACTAACAAATCCATGTTTTGTGTAAAAAATCCAAAACAAGATGCGATGTCATCCAAATCCTCTGCCCCGGAGAAGGAAGGGAAACTGGATGTCGGACAGTGGATATCCTTCGTCTTCTGTCTGGAGAATCTCTCCACCAAGCGACGATGGAGACGTCCTCTTGAGAGAAGATCCCAACACCTGCGACGTGGTGCGATGCCATGGCTGTCGGTCTGGGGACGGCCACATCAGTGCCTATCCGGTCATAGAACTGGGGTCATGTTATGTTCATGTCTATTCATGTCCAAAGCTGTTGAAGTCCTTCCATCTCAAAAATGTTCTGGGACCCTAAGGGATGCTCCTAGGGGGTACCTCTTAAACCCACAATATATATATATATATATATAGGCATGCTCTGTTTGCATCTCTTCAATGGAACCTCGACATGGACTTTGGAAGAATTTCTTCGAATCACAACCATGTTACATTGCATTTGGACTATTGTGGACTAAGGTATTACGAGGGGGTACGTCGTGCGTACTGTTGATGCGCTCCATTGTTCTACTCCATACACGCATGGTGCTGCTGCACACGACACCTTCACTGGCCTTTCTTGTGGCCATGCCATAATTTTATCGCTTCTGTGTCTGGCACAGTGTCTCAGAACTTTTCTCCGGAATACGGCACTCCTCAATCCCAATTTGCCCGCTGCACAACTTGTGATATAAATAGTCAGAGATCCCACCACACCAGGAAACCAGCAAAAGGAAATTGTCCTCGAATAGGCAACACCATCAACATTCAGTCCTTCAAATGTTCCAAGCTGGCTCTTGGAAACACCCTCTCACTCTGGACATAGATGCTCAAACGTTTCAAGCAAACTGATCTTCTAGATTCTAGAGGTACCTATAGAGGTACCGGGAGGTACCGGAGTGGGATTCTGTGGGGATCCGGGTCTGGCACTTCACGACCGGTCGATCGGTGGTTTGTGGTGCGAGGAGAATGCGAAGTGACGCACCGGTCCGGTTGGAAAACCACATGGTTCTTGCACATCGGAAAAACATGGAAAAACCACACGATGCGAACAAACGTGATCCACTAAGCACCAACTCAACTCTTGCCCTCCGACCAGGGCTGAGGAGTCTCACTGAAAGGCGGCAGCTGCCGGCTATGCCTCACAGGTGTCAGATCCAATGAGAACAGAGGTTTAGTGACTTGGTCCATCTTCCAGACCAGTGAAGAATTGGCGGACGAGAATCTTGATGCACTGTGTCTGACTGAGATTCTGCAGAATTTCTGGGGTCTCTCATTCCATTCAGCCAGCATCTGTTTGGACATGACTTCACATAAATACTTTGCCTTGGAGAATTCCAAGTCCCTTGTGGCCATGCGTCATGTCGTCGCGAATCGCCGCGTCGCTCGCCTTGCGAGCAGCTCTTCAAGGAGCTCCGAGGCCTGAACCCAGCGAGAACAGAGCTGCACTGCAAACAAATCCGACAAAGCTTGAAGTGACCTGTTATTTGAGTGGTGGGTGGTCAAAAGGAAACTTTCTACAGTAAGTGACTCTCAGTTAAAATGATAAAATTGTTAAACTAATGTTCCAAAAGTGCTTAAAGTCCATGCGAGTGTACCCTGCCCATTGAAGGTGGCAGGAGAATGATAGATCAACTAGCTATAGATCGAGTCAAGAGTCAAGGATCCTGGTTGGCACCCAAAAACCTCGAATCGTCCGTGAGGGATGATTCTTACGTTTTCTCATTATTTGTTCAGCTCACTGAACTTCAGGTGCTTTTTCAGATCGACCCACACCCACCTGTGGGTTCGCACGTCCCTCCGTCAGGCCTCCTGAACATTGGAGCCCTTTTTCGGTACCTTGGACGAGCCGCTCGAGGAGGCTGAGACGGATCGAGCCAGAGGCTGGGCACCCTCAGGGGAGTCTGGAAGAGAGCTCTGGCGGCAGTCACTTGATCCTTCCTGCACAAAGCTTCCAATTCAGATGTTCTGCATAGAGTAAAGGTGGATGCAAGGCTGAATGGTATACCCAGTTCCAGTAGGTCATCTGAGACTGTATCTCAGCTAGTCAAATGCTATTTGGTGAGGATTGGTGAGGGTATTGTACTGCTTGGTGGATGAGGACATGAGAAACGAGTATGGAAGGCATTGACGGTCCTCACTCTTGTGATCAAGCATCACACATGCAGTCTGAAAGTATCTGAAAGTCATGCTTGGTAGTTCCTGACGGTGGTTGTTCGAAAGACTCGGAAGAGCCCGCACCACCTGTTTCTTGTCATCTGGTGGGTCCAAACGTCTCATTTCAACCGAAGGGTCGGACTCTCCACGTTTCGTCTGGCTCCGCGAATCGAATCCGACCGAAGGGTCGCCATCTGGCGCTGTCTGAGCTCTCGCGCCGTCTGGCTGTGCAGCACACGCATCAAGGAAAGCAGTGCGGAGGCCTCGCGACTCGATCGAGTGCTACACAGATGACCAGCCAATGACGTCCTGGTGTCAAGAGCCAATCGATGTCTTCAACAAGATGGAACCATGGGAAACGGAGCAAAAAGACTAGATGAAGTCAGCTGAGTCAGGATCTCTTCATTGCCTCAGCCTACAAGATGAATCTTGGATGAAGTCAGCTCTGTAATGGCCCAAATGGTGCCATCTTTCGCCTGAGATGTTGTGGGTCGAGTGAAGGTAAAACCTTCCAAGCTCCATCAATGGATTCTTGTCTAACAGGCATCCAACTAAAAACAATCACTGTACTCACTGGTGAACAGTTTGGTACAAACACAATCAAAGACATACGTCCATGATGCCTTTGGATATATATATATATATAACTCACAACAAAAAAACTCTTGTTCTTCCTCTGACACCCTCGTCACTACCCTCGTCCAAGACCACACATTTCACACTTGGGTGTCGGTGTCACACCAAACGTCCCTCGCCCAACGTCGCCTTCTCGGGGCCGAAGCCCTGTCGTTGGCAAAACCTCAGCCGGCCGCGTGGCCCAAGTCGGGTGAGGCTCCGGTGATGCGAGTCGGGTGATGTCCGTTTGGCTCGATCCGAATGATTCTGCGAGCGGAAAAGGAATAGAAGAGATAGGGAGATCAGTCAAAGTTCAGGTGTCCAAAGCACCAAGGCCTCGAAGCTTTAAGAAGGGGGGGCCTCTGGAACCCTTAGTTGACTTAGTTGAGTCACTGGAGGATGTCTAGAGACATCATGAGACATCTAAACATGTCCATCTTGCCTTCAAACTCCTTTTTCAAGCGCCAGCCACTAAGTGACCAGCTCCTACAGTCAGATCGCAGAAATTCTGCAACCAGTTGCAACTGCTACATCTTCGCATTAACCTGTCCAGACCAATTGCTACACTGCCCTCAAACGAGCTTCGAAATTCGACAAATCTCAGCATTTGAACATGACATGCCTGTTAATATGTGCTTAGAAAATCGGAACTACAACACCTTCGCAGATTGAATCTCGACTTTCTACTTTGAGGGGCGGGTGTAAATCAAATAGCCTGCCGCCTGGTGTACTCTTTGCACCGGCATGTACATTGTGTCTGCGTCCGGATGTGGTACTCGAAGCTGTGACACCTCTGTAGCGTGCCGAAGGAGGGGCACCGGCAAGGTGCGCCGCATCAGGTAGGGACCCGCCACAGGCCTTGGAGTTGGAGTTTGGGGCATTTTTGAGACAAACAAATGCAACATGCAAGACAAAAAAATCAATCCATGACAAGGCCGTGCACTTCCAGTATATCACCTCTCGTGGATGACGAATGACTAGACTGACTACCTTCAATATGGACGGCAAGGATTACTTAGCTGTATTGCATTTTACAATATGTTCTAGCTCCGCACTGACACCTTAAACATGCTTATATATAGATATCTTAGACCCAAAATATTTTAGATATTATTAGATTCATCAGGAAATCTGTAACTATTATATATAGAATGAAACACCCAAAACAAAAGATACTGCGACCTCAACACGCTTGGCCACTCTGCTCGTGTCGGCACCGGTGAGCTCATCCGCCCGCTGCGCACCACCACACTCGGCCGTGGGACGGCGCGGGGCCGTGCGCTGCGCAGCCGATCGACCGAGGTCGCCGCGCTCAGAGCACTGGCGGTGGAGGGCTCGGAGGGCACCGCCGCACTGCTCCGCTGCGAACTGGGTTTCCAGGTCTCAGCCCAGTGGCTCTCCAGGCGTGCTAACCTGGATGGGAGAAGCTCAACAAGACACCAAACACGGCACGGACCAGTCAGTTCATAAAAAAGAAAGACATGACATGTGAAAGACAACAGGTGATATATACCCCAAAGAAAAACTTCAGAACTCAAATCCAAATATCATAGTGTCATGATGTGTCAGGATGGCCATACCCGGGGGCTTGAACATCGCGTCTAAGACCCGAACACGAAGAGAAGAACCAATACCACAACGGGTAGGGCTCCCAACTCGTTGAGGTTGGGATATATCAGCGATCATCCTAGGACCACCCAAGGACCCCATCCACCTAACAAGAACCCTCCCATGATGAGATGGAGCTATCTTGACTCCACTCCACTCCCCAAACAAACTTCCCCGAACCTCTTATCCAAGACAATCCCCAAAAAGGATCTTCGGACACAAAACACGAGCACATGCTACTTACTGGAAGATCCAACCTACATCGAGACACAAAAAATCAAGAAAGGACGATCGTTTCTTAGCAGTTCCCATGCGGTTCCCATCTCATTTCAGAACCCGGACCCATGCTCTTTCCTCCGGACCCATCTCAGTCAGACCTCTGCTTCAAATCCTGGTTCTCATCCTGAAGCTTCTCAAACGCCTCTACCGGTGTGAAGGCGCCAGCCGCCCCACGCCGCAGATCCGCCACCGTCTCCTGCAAAGCAGAGACCTCAGTGAAAGATGTTGTGTGAAAAAGCTTGACTAACACATATATTAGTAGCTTCTTGATCTTCTTGTTCCTAGTAGTGATGCCAGGAGCCCTTAGTAGCGTCCGACCGCTCCTAGTAGCGATGCCCTTTGCTACTAGTAGCGTTCTTTCTTTACATACCAAAGATTCTTGATTTGGAAACACTCCTAGCTGGCGGCTGGAACCCCGGTTGAAAGACGGGCGATGGAAGCACAAAGGGCTCTGCCTGCAGTAGAAGAGCTGCGAGATTCCAGCCTATTCCTGAAACTGTGTCCTGTCCCTGAGCTGAGAGAACCTGTATGCTGCATGCTCTCGTGCCAACAGTTTTTGGCGAATCACACAAAATGATGGCACGCTGCCTCTCGCACAAAATGATGGAACTGAGGCGCCACTATATAGCCTCCTACCGGAGACCTATCAAGATCTATAACATGTCCTTTCATGCAGTGCGACAGCTCGAGCCCGTACTCCCCCCAGCCCCCACCCCCCTTCATGAAGAAAAACAATACCTCCCAATATATTGCGCCATTGCAAGCCTAAGGTACTGTTTCCCCGATACACTGGGAGAGGCTGTGGGCCCGTCGGATGGACGCGGCCACCGCCTTCTCCTTGTGCCACAAGGCACTCTCCACCTGCGCGAGCTCGGCCAGCTCCGGCCGTCCAGCCTGGTGGAGGGGATGCGTCTGGCCGAGGGCGGTTCTGATAAAATATAGTATATAGCGATACATAATCCAACCTAATAGCGATGGCCTCCAACCTAATAACAATGACCTCCGACCCAACAGCTACATATTAATACATACTATAATTACATATATATATATTATATATATTCATACAATTTATCATATTTGTTGCCGATTAGTTAGCATTGTTGCAGTCCATAGTTAGTTAGCTAGCTGTCTCCCTGCACCCGGGCCCCCACCTCTTGCTTTGGGTCTTGGACTTGACCAAGTGACGACTTCTTTGACAAATCGTGCCGTATATGATGTGCTCATTTACAAGATTTACCAGAACGTGAAATGACTCTTTTGGCAATGTCATGCAACATAGGTTGATGCACCACGTCTCCTGCAGCCCTTCTCTGGTGCTGTCAACGCGGTGGCTCGCTGTATCAGTGCGGTGGCTCGCTGTGTCCGGGCTCTCTTTGGGTGCCTGGGAACGTAAGGAAACCAAAGAAGCCCCAAATAACCTGGGTTTTGCACGGTGTAAAACCTGAACATGTTTGCTTCTCTATCTTTCTCGGGTCCCTCACTCATGTAAGATGAACTGATGAACACGAAGGGTAAAAGGAAAAGGGAATTTCACAAAATGACATAGTGATTTTGTCAAGGTCTTCACAACCCACGCAATCGAAACTCTTGGCTGAGTTCGTGACGTCTGATTTGCGAGGAGAGCGATACAACTCCTGCAATAATTACAAAAATATCAAAGCATTGACTAATTGACTTGTTCATCAAACACACACCGAAAAAAAAAAGAAACAAAAAACATATACAGGCAAACAATTGATTAAACCTTTGCTCTTCCTAACCCCCGCCAAAGCAACATCCGAGAACTTTCCTCAAACAAAAAAACGGAACACAACTGAGTCCAAACAGAATGATCATCTGCGAAGACCTGAGCATTCACCGTCTCCTGCAGTCGCTTGACTTCGGACTGGAACTCCTCCAACGGCACCTCGAAGCTTGCCAGCACCTCGCCAGACTCCCGCTCCGAGTGCTCCCAGCGCACAAAGCGCACCGGAGAGGCTCCACCATCGACTTCGGGGACTTCGAAATGGCTGTGCCTTGGTGGATGAAAATGCAGAGATCTTGTGGGTTGAAAAGGCTGCCCTCCCCCCCCCCAAAAAAGGATCCTGTTAAACAAACAATGCAACTACATTATATTTATATATATATAACTAATATAGTAACTACACTTAAAAGTATTGCATGCCAAGAATATCACTGTGATGATTGCCGTGGTGGGGTTGGGGCCCACATCTTCTAGCACAGAAACGGCGGGACATGGAATTGAGCACTGGGGAATGAATGGGCTGGCATCCAGCTAGAAAATGGTGGGCTACAGATTCAACAATTCAAAACAATTAAAATTTCGACATCAACAAACTGCCACTAGAGAATGCCTGACAGCAACCTCCTTTACAAATTCTGACAATAATACCTTGAGGGTCATGTCTTCCATTTACTAGTGGGCTCATGGGAATCACTTAAACATTTTACTTGGAGGTTGGGCCCTTAAGATTTCCAGTAACTCTGGGTGGGGGTCCACCCATTCTCCAGTGAATTAGCTAGGACATGCTAGGACTCTCAAACATGATCATCTCAGCAGAGTGCTCTCATCGTATCTCGCGCCAACTATCGCAATTTGGTGTTTCCTGAAAGCATTTCTCAATGTTTTTGTCTAAGTCTAGAACACCAGATTCATGCAGATCCTGACACAATCATGTTGATTATGAAGAACTTGGGCATGCCCTCTTGCCAAGCACTGCTGGACCTTTTCATGCGCCATCATCTCACTAGAAAACGGCACCTCAGCGATCTTGCTCTTCAGAAAATCTCACTAGAAAGTGCCGTTTAGGGACCCCCGCGCCTGGAAAATCAATATAAAATGGGTGGTTCTGGAAGGCCTTTTTTAAAGCGATCTTCAAACTTCAGTTTATAGAAAATGAGTAGTTTTGGGAAAAAAATCCAAGGGTAGGCTACAAGATAACAACCTGTCTCCTACAGTAGAGCCCTCAGGGCCACCCATTTCCTAGTGCACACGGGGTTCAAACATGTTGATTAAAACAAATCAGCCAACATCTCCATGCAGGAGATTGAAAGGATCAGTTTGTTGACCATGACTGACATGGTTCTTACTTCTGGGTCGAAAAAATAACTATATATAGCTGAGTTCTTGAACATGAGCATGAGCAGAAAAATACTTGTAGCCTGTGGTCCGTCGTTGATTGCTCTGGGTTTAGCCAAAAGTGAAGCGAATTTGAAATATATAGCATCTGTTTGCTGTATATAGATTTGGGATCCCTTGTGGAATTACCGGTGTACCTTGAGATGTTTCTTATAGTTATACAACGAAAAAACAGGCTCCCAAATCAGTTTGTCCACTATCGAATCAAGGGCCTCAGGCGGCCTCAGGGTATGGGTGTTCATGATCATGAAAAAATGATAGCAAAAAATGTGAACATCAATGGTTATATTATCAGATATCAAGCCTCAACTGCAAGCACTTTCCAAAAAATGAATTATCAACCTACCTAAAATCAATTATCCATCCTTCTACTACTCCAGATGCTTTCTATAGAATCAAATCTTAGGACCTCTATAAAATCTGGCGACATGGCGTGCACTCTCTATAGAATCAAATGTCGGCACCCATTTTGAGAGAACAAACTGACTTTTTTTGACCCCCATGTTTAAAATGTCGTGGTTTTTTCAGATAGGCTTATATATTTGATTCTATAACAAAATTGTCTATTGTTTTGTTTAAATCTGATGGTCATTTTGGGCTCAAACTCCCAGATTCTATATATAGAGGATGTTCGGCAGGGGATGATCTGGGGGGGGTCACCAGGCCACCATGTTCTGATATCTTTGCTAATCTAACATCTATATAGTACAACTTTGATTCAAAGGAAACGCATCAACCCTCATGCTTTTTGATGCCTCTCATGGTACTGATTGGAGACTTGGAGAAGTTCCAACTCCTTCAAGAGCTCGTTGGCTTGTTGGACCAAAGCATCCAAAGGTCGGCTCCACAAATCTCCAGCTTCCAGTGCTTCCAGATCCAAATTCTTCAAGTTCTCATTCATCACCACCAGCATCCTGAGTCACTGAGTCACAAATTCAGTCGCTCCATCAACCAAGGCTCCAAAAAGAACATTTGAACAGCCTTCACCATCACGTGTGATGGAAAGCAGACCTGGGATTGCGACGGGTTACCTACATCTGCGATCCGGGTTCCAATATGGAGTAGCTCCCTCACCTTCCCTCCCAGTGACAAAAACACATCTATCTGTGGCTGAAGAGAAGCGGTCACCGGATTCCGTTGAACAAAAACCAGCCCTCTTTCGGGCGCGGCAATGGACATGGAACCCGACTAATCTGTTTGTTCAATCTGATCGTTCTATTGGGGTTTATTTCGATCATTTAGTATTGCACTTTTACACCTTGAAGAACCGGGAGATCATCTCTGCAAGCTATGTTTCTCTTTGAACCCATGGCTTTAGTGCCATCTGTGCCTTTTATGGTGCCTTATGAGGGCGCAAAAACATGTCGTTCATTGCCGGCTCGAACAACACGAAAGCCCCGTTCGATCCGTGCGAAAGCCATCGGTCCATTCAGGCATCTCAAGTGCACATCCCAGTTGTATGCGATCACCATGTTTCAAAGGCTCAGCTGGGCTGGTGGCCTGGCCCAGCTCGCTCCGTGAGCATGATGGCAAGGGGGTGGCTTGCGGCCCAAATTGTCCGGCTTTTGAAACTGAACAAGGCCTGGCCTTTCAAACGTTCAAACTGGACAAAACACTAGATTGGTTCAGGTTGGGTTGCCTTGGCTGGGTGGGCGGGTTGGGTGGGTGATTTTGCATGAGTCGTCTCTCTCTCTCTCTCTCCCAGTCATTAATGGTTCAATGGCATCCATTGTATCTGAAGAACTATAATTATTGGTATTGGTATGTATATATATATATATAGAGAGAGAGATTCATTTAATCTGAACTCGCCTCCAATCCAAGAAGATGAACGCAAACACTCTAGACCGTTGTCACATCTGGATATGGTTCAAAGCCTCCCGAAATCGTGACAGGTTGAAAACCCCAGTAGTCGACGATGTTCCTTTTGCTAGGTCAACCAGCATTCTGGAGCTTTGACACACAACCAACATAGTGCATATTCTGGGATAGTCGCTTGATCTAACTACATGGTATCAGCAGTCATCAAACATGAAAATCATCATTGAACATCATACATCATGAGCTGCCCGCTTCGGACCTCCATGCTCTTGCCGTTCAGGAAGACACGGTGTGGCTCCGAGCACAAATTCGTTAGCCAAAGGCCGCCGCTGTGCTCTGCAATGTGGCAGTGCTGTGGGGCAATACCCAAACCCTGCACAGCGGGGGTGGGTTTGATCACATCCACACACCAGTCGACCATAGTAGTGCATGGCCACGGTACAGGCCATAGTAGGGTACTGCGCTTCGTTGGACACCGAAAACCGGGAGGTTTCACGACCGCGGAAGCTTCACGGGATCAGGTGAAGAGGAGGAATTCACGGGCTCCGCTGGTGCAGAGCTTTCACATCTTGGAATCGTTTTCGTGGTGAGCCACAACGGGCCACTTCGAGTCATGTGCTTTTCTGGTCTGGGCTAGGAACTCTCAACCTGTCTCAACATCAGATTCACTCCACATCCGACATAAATCCAATACTCAAATAACATCCAATAACTATGACAGTAGAAACCCAACCTCCACAAATCTCCAGTTCCATGATGTGCTCTCCTAGGAGGGTTATTTCATGTTATTTCTCAGACTTTGAAACTTAAAGACTACAAACTCGCCCTCCGTGCCCTCCGCCTGCAGGAAGATGTCCCCGGAAGAGCCAAGGATTCGGGAACCGGTGATCACGTAGGCCAGGCAGCCCGTGAGCATGGGATCTCCATGCAGGCGTAACAAATAACATGGCGCCTCGGCTGCGAAAACCCAAAAACCGTTGAGTTGAAATGGTAAAAATACGATTCTGACATGGTAATGGTAATGATGTGCAGGCATTAGAGGGTGCATGTTGAAGCATTTCGTGGTGCGTCACCCTCAACATGGTTTCTTGCATGGGATTGCTTCGCTTCCCACTTCCCAGTTTCCCAATCGAGCCGGGCGACTGCAGCCAAGTCCTCCTCGCATGCAAAACCCCATGCTGCCAGTGAAGCCTCTTGCGCTTGGCGCAGTGCCACCAACTGTTGAACCTGGAAGGCCTCCGGCGCCTCGCGCAAGGACCGCTCGGCCAGCACGCGCTGCAGCGCCGCCAAGCGGGCCTCCGGAGCAGAGACCTTTTTGTTTGGGAGAGGGTTTCGCTAAGAGAGTATCACTCCCACATCACTCCCTTCCCCCTAAGAAAGTATCATATGTTATCGTGTAGGTGAGCATTTTGAAGACATGTTGAATGAGTGTTGACGGTGTTTGATGGTGGACGTGGAACCAGGGTCTGCGCAAGAGTCGCTCATGGAAAAGTCAGTCCAATATAGTTATGTACTTAAAGTTACTATGTTTCTAGTTTGCAATAATATTTTCAATGATTATATATATACTAATTTTGTAGTGGTATACAGTCAACACATGACACACGCACAAGCGCGCACACTCGAGATATTGCGTACTGACACGACTTGCGGTTTGCCACACGCCAGCCTAAGTAAAGAAACATTAAACAACCTGAGGAAACAGGGTGAGTATGTAAAGCGGTCTGAAACACGAAAATCTTCAACCTCCACGACCTTGAACGCGTACATCTCAAAGCGGCAAGGACTCGTGACTGCAGTGAAGTAAACGCTGCAAAGGCTGTTCTAATGACAAGCAAGGGATCATAAGGAAGTGAACTTTAGCACTCGAGCAGGTACGTGCAGCTGATCAGGCTGCATATCCTGAGGTCACCATAAAGAGCTTCGTTGGGCACAGCTCTATGGGCCTCCTGTGCTCGCCTGCTCAAATCAACGGATTCCCTGTGACTCCAAGGGTTTCACACACACACACCACAGCAAACAGTCCAAATCCTTCAGATTGGCAAAAGGTTCCATAGGGTTATAAAAGTTGTAATCCGTAATTCCATTATCTTCAAGTTCGAGGTGGTCACCTGCAGCGTTCTAGCCATGGACAAAATGACTTGCCAACTCTTGTTTTCACTAACTATGGCTTAGCCTCTGATTTTTGCGATACGTACGTATATCATGTGGAGAAAGGACACATGGGCTCACCGCGTACGTAATCACCGGTCCACAACTGCTTCGTCTTTCGCTTTGACTGGTTCTGTAAACACATCACGACCCAAAGAGAGTCTTCCACGCTTGGACTCCGTGCTTCCTTGCTCTCGCTGGGAGGGCCCTCCATGGAAAGTGCTTCGATCTCCACTTGCAGATGCCCCAAGCAGTCCATTCGGCTCGGAGTTCCCTGAACGAAGTTTTTCGCGGAACAGGGTGGGGGAAAATGAATGCTGAGACCTGAGAATGACCGATGATCAATGTTAAGAATTGTTAAGAGGGAACTCAGGGAGATTTGTTGCTTGGGATGGAGAAGGTCTTGTTCAAACCTTCTCCACAACAAATAGGGATAATTAGGTCGGATAGGTTGTTAAATACTGGAGGACCACCGTGTTGAAGTGCCCATCGAAGTATTCCACACTTGCATCATGTCACATCTCGCAAACGTTTTACTATAGGCCAAAAAGGCGTCAACCAAATTTGACCGCGTGACATGCAAAAAAAATCAAAAAGAATCCCTTGCAGTCTCCAAGTCCGTGTCTCCAGGTGTGTTCTTGCAAGGGCTCAACGCCCCCCTGAAACCCTTTCTCACCCATCATCCCCGCCTCCATAGGCGCACGTTTCTCCTGTTCCGCCACCTGTGTGAGATGTCGCACCATCTCCAAGTAGTCTCCCATCTGCTCCCCTCCGCCTCACAGTCTCGCAAAAAAACGGTCTCGCTTCGAAGGCTCAGGGTCAACTTCGGCTAAAGATTCCACCAAGCACAACCCAAACAAGCACAAGCTCAAAATCTAGTGATCCAACTCAGGATTGGATCTGTCTCACACTGTTCTTCCTTAGGCCCCACCATATCCCATCCGTCCATCTACCTGGAGAGGCAGTGGCCAGGAGTACCAGCTGCTCTCGGCCACAAAGCGCATCCTGCCACACCGTCTTTGCTGCTCAGAAATGGCACGAAAACACTGGTTGAGGTCCAGTCCTACAACAACATCTATGTCTTGCTACTGGCAGGTTGCTCTCTTGTCCTGTTTCTTAGGTTCCAAAGCCTAACCCTTTATAACCTATGGTTTATGAGGCGGGTCCCGGTCCAGGGATGTCCATCCTATGAAGAAGCACACACATACACACTGTAAAACTGAAGCACCACAAGCCACAAACATGAAGATGTGTGTAATGCAATGACCATGTCGTTCAACTTGGTGACTTGACTAAAATTATCTAAAATTTATCTTGAATGATCTTCAATCGTCAATGTCAAACATCTGCTGGGCCATCGCGGAAGGTTGGTGGAGTCTCTGAAAGTTGGCAATTTGAAATCATGTCTGAAAGAGGCACGGCACATATTGCCACCAAAGTCAAGAAACCACAAGAAACCCAACTGCAAACACTCTCAACATGTGCGAAACCCCGTGCCCGAAAACCTTTTGGTCACCGGTTGGAGACAATGTGGAGACCTCCGGTAGACCTCCGGTCCTCCAAGAGTTGGGTCAAGAGGCTTCGGCGGAAGAAGGCCTTGCCCAAGCCCTTGGCGCGAACACCTCCGGACGCCTGGTCCTTCAAGGATTCAGACAAGCCCTGCAGGGAGGTGTCCTGCGCAGGGCGTAGGAACGATTTCGGTTTCGCTTTTGGTGAGGCCAGCCAGGCAACTAGGCATGTGAGGAGGTCCTCATCCAGATGATTCTACATGTTGTAGTTGACTTCGTAGTCAACTCACACTCATTGCAGGATCAAATCTGATCGTGCAATCTTGCAACAACGACATGAACAACATTCCAAAGTGTGTTTTTCACTCGCTGCTAAAAGGCAAAGCCTCTATCGCTTACCTAGGACTTGGCGTTCAGCCATGAGCTCCCCCAAATACTTGGAATATAGTCGAACATATACCTTGACATCATCACCTCCAATCCGCACCCAGTCTTTTAGCAGAGTCTAGAGACCCCATGATTTGCCTCCACACGTAATGTTGATGTTGCACGCTCTGTTTAGCACTCTCTCCTTGAAGCCGTTGGAACTGGCACAGTCCACAAAGGTGATCTTCGAGCGAACACGCCGCTCCACCGGCGAAGCCGGCGAGCCACTCAGCGGCTCGCGACCGTCTCCGTGTGGATCCTCATCGATGGCCAGGTGGAACACGAAGACCGTGTGAGCGTTCCCGTGAACTCCTGGAGGCCCCACGTGTCGGTCGGTCGGTCGGTCTCCGACCGAATTAAAAGATAACACACACACTGGTGCGGGAGGTTCCCAGGGCGTGTTACTGGGCGTGTTTGTTTGTGTGTATGTTCTTTTTTGTTATTGCTATCTCTTTTTGCGCGGACGGTGTGAGCAGAGCGTCAGGATGATGAAATGTGATTTGGCCAATCAAGCATCGACAAAAAGGAGATGAATGAATCAATGATAATCAATAAACCTGATTGTTAAAAAAAAGATCGAATGCTGCAAGATGTTGCAAATTTGGTGAAGAGCGTGGTTGGTTTGTCCGGCAATTTTTTTGCAACAGGACACCAACACAACCTGATCACTGCTACTGATGCGCCTATGCCCATATTTGCAAGCAAGTGAACAAGGCGAATGAAGCTATACGCATCCCCCCAGTGCCACTGGGTAAACGTCCCACCCACCTGCAGCGCTCCTAGAAGCTTTTCGTTGGCCGCGCGGCGTTGGTTCCCGTAGTCCACCAGCGCCTGGACCTCTTCGATGGACTGCACCAAGGGCTCCTGGAGGCCACACACCTTGCGCGGTCAAACTCGGTGGTGAGGTGAAGCCACCAGGTCTTGGCAGCTGGTGTGCTGGTGAGAACATCCCTCTACATCCGCAGGAGAACTCGAAGCCTTCAACAGGAGCTTCAACTTGAACTCATCTCAAACTGAAGGTAACATGCCGTGCAAATCCGTTGGCAAATCCTGCCAAATAAAGAACACTGCTTAGAACTCCGAATTGGTCTTGTGTCCAAACTGCTTGGAACATGAATGATGCAGATCAGATATCGGAAGGACCCTGCAGAAGTCCTTCACTCTGCTCTCAGGCGGAAGTCTCCGATCTTCTTCCGTGGCCACCCACGACCCGTGGCCAAAATGCTTCCCTTCCCGATGCCTGCGCCCCAGCGCCCCGCAGCTCGACTAACTCCACATCTGCGCTGGGCGTTGGAGGAAGCGGAGCTAACAAGTCCACCACCTCGTGGTGTAACCTGATGGATCTGACGGACCGAAGGGCTCGGAGCGGCTGAGTTGCTTGGGCCTTCTGAGTTGCTTGGGGGGTGCGACAGGGATCGACATGTGTGACTGAAAGTAGCTACCCGGTACTACCTTGCAAAGCAGCCGGTATGCTTAACACACGTGCCCCC